>OY804595.1:7682065-8282065 GCA_963680895.1 Fragum sueziense | reverse complement strand
ACCAAGCATAGCAAAAATGTTCATTGAGTAACTCTTTTCAAACGCTTGGTTGTACATTTTTGATATGTTAATGAATGTTGATGAGGCAAGGCGGGGCTAATCATATTAAGCATATCAACTACTTGTAATGTATCATTCTGATGTTTCAAAATTTGATTGTAAAAGCTTACTCTTGATATTCAATAGTAAATATGTATGCAAATGATTCTACACGCAATAATGATTGAATACTAAAGTGACTTCATTGCATTCATTTGAAACTATGAAACTTAATTCACAATAATTTAATGTGACATATATATTTGTTTACAACTAAATTTATATTGTACACAATCAAATACACGAAGAACTCATTTGAGCTATATATCAGTGCCTTTCAGACACACTTGTTTGTTATTCTCTTAATTCTTTTATGCTATTGAGGCAAAGTTGTCACTGATGATTACAGGGAACTGTATCTTGATATTGATCTTTGTGTTTACGTAAGAACTTGTCTTACCTGTGCGATACCGTCAAAATAGACGTTTACACATTTCTCACGCGCAAACCCTTACAAACACAAAATTTACACAAAACTCTTTTGATTTGTGTAGATGGATATCGACTCTACAAAAGGCAATTGTTTTTGTTTAGATTTAATCCCTCATATCCCTCATATGGCGACTTATTCAAAGACGTCGTCCGGAAGTAATTGTGATGTTTATGGATGGAACATCTCAAACCGCATTTGCTGCTGACTTTGGTGTACATCGGTTGACAAAAAACTGATTGAGATAACGCCTAAGAACGAACGAAACAAATGAAAAAGCGGTCGTCAACGTCTAACGTCGCGACGTCAGGACCATAACGTTCGCTTATTTTACCTACGGAAACAAATTCTCTTATCGAGAAAAACTGTTAATGCTATTCATGTACAGTACAGAAATCAAAGTTCAGCCAGGAATCCTTAACGTCAAAATGGATTGCGTGCAAGAATGAATTTAACGTTGATGCCAAATCGCTCTAATTTTAACACATATTTATGGCGCGTATAATCTGTGGCTTTTATGAAATTTGGACACTAGAAAGTCAAATGATGAAGTTTTACTATGCATTGAAAAAAGTAGTCGAATTAGGGTGATTTTGAGAAAGACAGTGATCAAATTTGTTTTTGTTGCGTTTCTTTTTTTCTTTAGTATATTTCATTCATTGCCCATCAAACCCAATAGTATGGGTACTCGTTGGAATCGTAAAACCGTTAGAAGACAACGCAAATGAGTATACCCACAACAATCATTATTTGGATTCGAAAAAAAAAACAACAAGTTAGAATGCCTTTGACCCCTCCTATCAGCTGCACTACCGCTTCGCACCCGACAGTATATTCAGCTGAATTGCTACCTTGCTATGCAGTCGATTTCGCAGTACATAAGAAGAAAAACATTATATTAAAATGTTCTGAAAACGATCCGTCATACTGGGTTGTTTTAAAAGTTTTATTTGCGTCGGTACTGGATTTAACAAATATCGAAATTCAAAAAAATAAAGATCGGCAATTTTCGTAAACTCCACGAAGTGACGTAATATATTTAGCGTGTCTTGACTCCGCCGTCAATCTAGAGCATGAGGTTTTTCACACATATAAAATATCCGACCTTTCTGTCATAAAGTGGTGTTTCAGTTTCACCCATTTCTCGGTCGTCGGTTTCCAGCAGGAAAGCTGAATACGTTCTTTGGTACGTTCCTTCACTCACTTACGGCAAATTCTTTCATTATTTTAACAACTTCTGGAGTTTGGCGATGTTTCGAGTTTCGTGTTCGGTAAAGTTCGGAAAAGACCAAAATATCCAATTTAAAAGACAAAATAAAAACACTTCCAATGTATAGGAAATGTAGAAACTTTTATATTTGGTTATTAGAACGGTGTTTTTTTAACAAAGAGTTTAATTTTGCAATCAATTGACACTTTAATAACCGGATATTTTTCACCTTCTAGCTACGGTCATTAGTTTGACCAGTATCTTTGAAAACTAGTTCTAAGCCTTTTCTGGTTCCGATTTGATATTCATTTCCTCGCTCATGACCTGACGACGTTACATAGGCACCACGCACTTGTTAATGTCGAATTTTTAAGGCCCGAAAATATACAATTTGGCATTTAAATAGGACAATTTCAAAGTCACAAGGATGGAAATTACACCGATGGAAAATCATTTTCAAGCACGATAAGATGATGCAATAAAGGTTATTTCGAATGTGTGCTACAGAAAGAAACGACGATCTTTCATCATTTTCTTCTGTACATAACTTTCGAAGAAACCTCCACTTTAGAGCGGAATTTCGTAATTGCGACGAAATTGCGGTTGAATATTGACCGGGTACATCTTCTTAATGAGCCAGTACAGAGTTTTGCATTTTTGCATAGCACTATGTGTGATGTCATCAATGTGTTATATATGCTTCTAAAGATGTAAATCGCTTATTGATACCAGGAGAAGTGAGTACGGTACAGGTGGCATAGAAGGCAAGTAGGCGGACTGTAGGCCCAATTAATAAATAAATCAAATGATATGAAAAGTACAAATTTGACTTAAGATGCTGCTTCCTGATAATTATAATGTAAAAACAATCAAACAAAGCATATTTATACCATACGCAAGTCTTTTTGGTGGACGGAATTATTAGTCAGTAGTAGTATCACCGTGTCCAATCGTTACTGGTGGATGTGGTTGGCGTAACGCTGAAAGTGTGGTGTATATAACGCCGGTTTGTGGCGCAAAATAGACCCCAAGGTAAGAAAATAAAAAAAATTGAATCAATGAAGTTCTTTCTTTGGGAATGAGACTAGGCCGAGGCTCATCTCTAACGATTTCTTGACCCCTAGCAATGTCTGCTTTCTTCGAGAAAGTTGCCGTTTTCTTTATCATTCCGTGAATGTAAGGCGTTTTAGGCGAAATCTTCTCAGCTTGTCCCTAAAATCTGAGTTGTTTACAAGGATAACCAGTTTTAAACCCCAAAGAAGTCTGTACTTCGTACTTACGCACATTTTGCACAAAATCACATTGAGGTTTGCACCCTCTGCTTCTTATAGAAGCCATGGAAACGGATTTTACTAAAATTTCAAAGTAACAATCGGTGGATGTCGTGCACACAAAGGAATATTTTGTAACGTCTGTGGCATGGCGATTTTAAAGCTTGACACTTTCTTTTACTTCAGATGCAACACACGTCGTATTCGAATGATCTTAGCAACTGTGCAATTATTTTGTGTAAAGAATATGTACGTTACTGTTCTGACCCTGTTGCTTGTAGTATGTCAGCTTTGCACTTGAAGATAACAAGAGGCCCAAGGGGGGTCTGTATCGTTCCACTGGCTTCAATTGGCGAATTACCTCATAAATGGGGCCTCTAGAATGCATACAAGATTTTCCAAAGATTTGACCCCGTGACCTAGTTTTTGACTCCAATTGACCTAATTTTTAAGTCATCCGAGATTTTATCAAGGTGATGATTCTGACCAAATTTCAGATTGATCAGGCAAAAAATGCGGCATCTGAAGTGCATACAAGGTTTTTCTGGGATTTGACCCAATGACCTAGTTTTTGACCCAAGTTGACCCAATTTACAACTTGTCCGAGAAAGTTGGAAATTGGGTCAACTGGGGTAAAAAACTGGGTCATTGGGTCAAATCTCAGAAAAACCTTTTATGCACTCTAGAGGCCATATTTTTTGCCTGATCAATCTGAAATTCGGTCAGAACGATCATCTTGATGAAATCTTGGATGAATTAAAAATTAGCTCAACTGGAGTCAAAAACTAGGTCACGGGGTCAAATCTTTGGAAAATCTTGTATGCATTCTAGAGGCCCCATTTATGAGGTAATTCGCCAATTGAAGCCAGTGGAACGATACAGACCCTCTTAGGCCTTTTGTTATCTTTAAGTGCAGACGAAAGTGAATAGTTGTTATACTACATGCAACAAGGTCAGAACAGTAACGTACATTTTCATGCCATTTGCAGTGTTGGTGACGGAAGATGTTACCGAGTTGACATTAATTGATTGATAGGGTGTGGTTTTAACACCGCTTTCAACAACTGAGGTTGTATCGCGGTGACACCGAAATAACAGCCCTTTTTAACAGATAAGTTGTATTTTGTACGACTTAAATGTAACGTTCGGGTTGCACAATTTCTAAATCCATTCTACAGTCCGGTGTATGGGTATCCGTTGCTGATGTAAAAAAAACCCAACACATATTCTTTACACAAAATGATTGCACATTTGATAAGATCTGGCTAACCTGCCAGTAATACCCGAAATGAGAGTTAGGCAGTATATATAGATAGATAAATCATTCGAATAGGACGTGTGTTACATCTGAAGTAAAGGAAAGTGACAAGTGTCACTATATCTGCAAGGCCTGCTTAAATAAGGTAAAACGCAAATCTTTAAATTCGCCATGCCACAGACGTTACAAAATATTCCTTTGTGTGCACGACATCCACCGATTGTTACTTTGAAATTCCAGTAAAATCCGTTTCCATGGCTTCTATAAGAAGCAGAGGGTACAAACCTCAATGTGATTTTGTGCAAAATGTGCGTAAGTACGAAGTACAGGCTTCTTTGGGGTTAAAAAATGGTTATCCTTGTAAATAATTCATATTTCAGGGGCAAGCTGAGTTCATTTCGCCTCAAACGCTTTACATTCACGGAATGATAAAGAAAATGGCAACTTTTTCGAAGAAAACCGACATTGCTAGGGGTCAAGAAATCATTAGAGATGAGCCTCGGCCTAGTCTCATTCCAAAAGAAAAATCTTCATCGATTCAATTTTTTCAATTTTCTTACCTTGGGGTCTGTTTTGCGTCACAAACCGGCGTTATACACCACACTTTCAGTGTTACGCCAACCACATCCACCAGTAACGATTGGACACGGTGAGTATTAACAACGACACTGATCGATTGCTTTGAATGTTTGTTTAAAACATTATTGAATAACGGTCTTAAATGCATTTAATCAAGAACCTGTGTGATTTTTTATTAAAAAAAACGCAGATGTCAGACTGGTAGAGCTAACAAGTACTACGCATGTGTGTGAACGCATTTGAGAAAAATTGAGAGAAATAATATGGCTGTTTTATCATGTTTTATTGCAGTGAATTTAGGAGAAATTCTGCGATTGCCACTGGCACAACAATTTAGTGAAACTTAAGATGAAATGACTAAAATTGTCTTTTTTAGTGATACTGGTACTTTGATTCCATTATTGGTAGTAAATAAAGTGTTGGTTTGGATGTCGTAGCTCGAGCACTGGTAGGCGGTTTCGCCTTAGTTTGAATGGTGACTTCACCATTGTAGCAGCTTGCTAGTGGTATAGTACAGCGGCATCGCCTAGACCAATGTGATGACGATCTTATGGAAGTATCTTTGTCAAATGTATAGTAAGTGTACGGATAGAACTGCTTTTCTTTTTGAAATAGAGCACCAGTGAAATTTTCTTTAGACGAGGCATAATCACCATAATTGCAGTTGTGCTAATATGAATGGAACCTACATAGTATGACAACTTTCGGTTATTAAAAGTAATTGGTGATATAGCGGTATCACAGACCATGCATTCAGTGGCAGCGTTGCCTTTATCAGGGCGTTGAATTCATTTTTGGGACTTTCTGGACGACAACCTAATTCAAATGATGCAATTAGTGCTGTGGACATGGAAACTAATTTAGTGATGAAATCGTTTGGTCAGAGAGCCAGATGAACGTCGTGGAGTGCGAACAGTCTGCAAATCATGTAAAATGACAATGATTAGAAAATTTATCTCAATGTTGTTACCTTCTGCAAGACTGTATTTTCTCTTATCATTTATGGACATGGAAAATTGGATGTGCTTAGTTATCACCAATTCTTCATTTTGTTAAACGCGTTGAAGAGTGTATTGTTTATTAATAAAGATTCGTTCTATAATGGCTGACACAGGTCGAATGGTCGAGGTTGTCTCTATGGAAAAGCAAAGTGTCTTTTTTTGTAATTACTTTTATTGTAAACATGTGTAGCTAAGAATGTCTAATCACTACGCCCGTTCTTTTTAGTTCATCGGTTGCCCAAGTGCTCTTCACCTTATATGTATTACCAAATTACAATTTGTTATTTTCGATAGTTGTTTGAGTTGTTCATTATACCTAAGTTATGTAATGGTGTCGAGGGAAATATAATTTTCTACGTTTGAGGAACGAATTAGGAGAAAATTGTTTTCCCTTCGTCTGAATGAAGTAACGTCAGGTACCACATGCTATAGTGGTCCAATGATATTCTGATCGCCGCCAAGGATATAGACTGTGCCCATTTACTAATTGAGGGTATTACTGGTCGAAAGAAATCATATCTATGATAATCAGGATTGTTATGTAAAATTGACGAGACGTGTTGCACGTGTGTCTCTACAATAATACGTTTTTATAGGTAAAAGGTTTGTTTATGAATATCAGATTAGCGTTAGACCATTGTACATGTGGTACATATATAGTGGTAATGGCATTCAAGTGTATCAATTGCGGTTCAGCTTTGTGAAACCGGTTTGACAGGAAGCTTTTATTTTAGCTTTTAGAATCCTGTAGATATTTAAGTAACAAATCAAATGGAAATACTGTACTGTTGATATTATACAAGACGCAATTCAGTCGGTCGAAAGAGTTCCCTATCCATCACTCAGGCCCGTAGGAAGCAATTTCATATTGGGGGGGGGGGGGGGGGGCGGGCTAAAGCCATTGTCCTGAATATTGGGGGGCTAATTTGGATTTTCCCAAAGTTTTCAGTGTAAAATTAAGAAAATTTGGCATTTTTTGCCAACATTGGGGGCTAAGCCCCCCTAGCCCCCCCCGTTCCTACGGGCCTGTCACTAGAGTTGTATTTATGTTACATTCAATACATTTCATATTGATGAATTAGAGTTTATATATGAATTGCAGTTCGTCTTAAGGTAGAATAATTCTAATGCATCTTTACTATTGCCGTACATTTTCGACACATGTCGACAGTTTCCGTATCTATTTTTAGCAACGATATTGCTAAATATTACTTCCCTTTGTAAATAAAATTTCCCGAATACACCCGAATATCTTTTTCTAGTAAGATTCTCCATTTAACATAATTTTTTCAGAGACATTTTTCGTGTAATTTATATAATTTTAATTCATATCACAAGTTTGTATGTGATTAGAAACTGATACTTAATGAAACTTCCTATTTAGGAAACATATTGTCGATTGTATAATAGTCGTTTCTTCCCTTGTTGATGGTTGGCTCAGTATACCGAGAAACCCTCTAGTGGAAGACACATACATGTATTCTAATGAAATCTATGATGTAGTGATCAAACGCCTATAGTTTGAGAACGACTCGTGGATGAGATCATCATTGTTCAGACATTCGCACTCGATTTTCATCACTTCTTTGCCGGCGATCCTTATCTAAATGTGCAAACTCGTTGTCAGTTAATTGTAATGTGGTTTGATCCGTGATTTGATCCTTTTTTAGATTATTTAAGTCCTTAGATTCAATATGCAATCCAGAAGAAGTGGTATAAGGAAGCTGTAATAGACTATAAAAAAGATTAAGTACAATTTTGTCTTTAGATTTTGCATTACTTTTTACAAATAGCGATGTTCAATTGGTTACTAGGTAAAGGGTTGAAATGGCGAAAGTCATACGAAATCACAACTGATATCAAGGGCGGATCCAGAAATTTTTTCCAGGGGGGGGGGTCCAAGACCAAGATTTTTTTCCAGGGGGGGGGGGGGTCCAAGCTCAAATTATGGCTTAAAATGCAATAAATATGTAACGTTACTAAATTTATATAGTCAAAATTTAATTTTTGGCCAATGCCAGGGGGGGGTCCGGACCCCCCCGACCCCCCCCCCCCCCCTCTAGATCCACCCATGGATATGTTATCATTTGCCAACTTCTGAAAGTCTTATACAACGTTTGGGTTTTAGTTATAAGCATATAATTAGATATGGGCTACGGTTCCCTTCATTTTGGGGCATTGACTTCTTTTGGGAAAGAAATAGTGCGTTCGAAAGTATAAGGGCACTAAGAATTACCTTTATATATTTTCAAATTTTGACGGATAAAATGTACATATGTGGATTTTATCGTGTTCCTACACATATAAGAATAATTTTGATATCGGTTTTAGAGAGTGCGTGAATTTATTTCTGGCACTGTCAACATTTGTTTCAGAGGCATAAATTTCAAACTAGGAAATAAAGAGGCTTTATTCTTAAATAAGCACGCAGTAATTTAACAAAATATCTCTCATATGCACACAAGGGTCATATCATTTCACATCAGGCGATGGGTAAACATGTTTTTGATAATAAAAACCAAAACCTAGACACATTTAATGTGTTTATGTCCAAAATTCAGATACTTTTTTGCTTTGAGTGGTGGCCGCGATATTGGAATTTTCTAAGTTGGGGATGGGATAAGGGAAAATCAAATTTCTACTTAACCTCTGGACGAATTTCTGTCATATTGCACATATATATGTCTAATATAATGTACTATCAGACAGAAGTCTTTGTCACCTCAATTTCTAAAGTTGCCATTAGGCGTATTCTACCTTAAAACGACGATCATATTACATTCTCTTACAATATATATGTATAGTAGTATTTTCGGCCAGAAATCGACCGGGCCGAAAAATACTGACTGGCTTTAAAAACGCATCACTTATTTTTCACAATATTTTCGTAGTTAAAGTCAACAGGATCAAATTTTTACTTCTGATATATAGTTCAATCAATGAGACACGATATCCAATAAAATTTATTGCAGTCAGTTACCACGTTATTTTGCACGACGTCAACGTGCAAAATATTGATAACGTTTACGTAACTACACCTTAAGTGACCAACTGGATTTTTGTTTTCATATTCCATATTCAGATGGTCAGGAGTTACTTTTATTTCTCAATCAATTTGATTAAACAAAAAATAAAGCCAAGAGACCAAAGTTCGTTGAGCACACACAAATCTTTTAATTATTCTAAGCGGATGTTTGTCAATGAGAACAGGCGAGACGTTTAAATGTAAACCAATCGACGATTTTTCACTTTTATTAACGTGGCCAATCTACAGGGATTGCTTCTAAGCATCAGCGTCCTGATCAACCGTTTAAACGAGCTTACGTCAAGATAATAACATACGTCAACGTCAATTACGTAATTGGTTTACAACAACGTCTTCAACTTCAATTGTAATACAAAAATGTTGCTACTGACAAACTCTTGCCATAACAGTGAATTAACGAATAATATATTGCGATTTTCACTACTGGCAATTATGCCCGTGACAGATACTTACAGAAAGTCATCATCAGATCAGGGTGCGTTGGGCCTAGACATGATGAAAAACGGACGCCAAAACTTTTTAATACTCTCCAGCAATATATGGTAGATAATTCAAGCCCAAAAGAATAAAGATTTTGTTCAACTCAAGGGTCAACAAGGTCACGATTCATGAACGTTTTTCATACTCAGAGCGGAATTACTTGTTATTAAATAGAGAAAACTGTCAAATTCCTCGCACCACCTCTCTGTAGATGGCTATATCTCAGTCATTTAAACGAATTTTTGTCTGAAATTTTCAGGAAATGTTTTGAAGATGTCAAGCTGTTGTTTGATATATAATACTACAAAGTTGATTATGTATTTTGCACATTATTGCCGGGTGAACTCTAGTGATGCGTTTTTAAAGCCAGTCAGTATATATCCACGTGAATACTTAGCAGCGGGCCAATATTTGATATCAGACTGCTGCTATGAAATTCATTTTAAAAAACTATTGATACAGATATTTGGCACGTGCCTTTCCGTGACGGGAAACGTCAATGGAACCAGAAAAACGCAACATTGTTTTTACACAAAATGGCAGCCGTCGTAACGTTCTTTCTTCACTTCAACTGCGGTCAATGTAAACAATGTATGAAATAAAGTTTATTTTAAATGGAACGAATGTAGAACCTTTATCTAAAGATATTTTCTTTATCGAATGACTTAATTTCACAAAAAGAATGCAATATACAGACTATTACATGACAGATTCGGGCCGGAGAGTTATATAGCGGTCCTGACCTCGATAGCTTCCCCCGGTCTAAAGACCTCGGGGCAGATATCACGGTTGCGGGCCGATATCACTCTCCAGCCCTCATCAGCCGTGTAATAATTTCTAAATTTGACTTCACGCATGTGTGAGGACATCAAAAAATTGACCCAGATTGAATTAAGAGCGATTGTCCAGAGTAGACAAGAGCTTCGCAGAGCATATCCGCCCGAGGGGGGGGGGGGGTTATTAGTAAAAAAATGACCTTTTTTCAATTCAAGGGCAGATAATTCAAACATGAAATGTTATCAAAATTTTGTTTGCACAACCAGACAACATAAATATTCATTGTGGTTAGTTTTATTTAATTCTGGTTGAAACTGTAGGAGTTTTGCACACGAGAAAATGGGCATTTTTCCTTAAATTCAAGGGCAAATAAATCAAGAACGAAAACATTGATCTGAATTCTGCAAGCACAGCTAGACACCATGGACATTCGTTGTTGCAAATTTGATCAAATTCTGATCAAAACTTTAGGAGGAGTTGCGCACACAAGAAAATTGGCATTTTTTTAATTCAAGGGAACATAAATCAAGAACGAGTTATCTGAATTCCGTAAGCGGAGTGCATAACTATACACCATGGAGATTCATTGTTGTTACTCTCTTATAAACAGAGCACAATATCTCTACATTCCATTTCGATAGAATGAGCTCTGTTCTCGCGGGTTTTTTTCACGTCTAATCTCGGGGCCTTGGCGGGATTTCAGTATCCAATCGTTGGCGATACACAACAAAACAATTCAAAAAGCTGATACAAACTTTCATTGGCTGACGCTTCAAATTACCGGCTTCAGCCAAAAATAGAAGCGACGTAATGTATACGTAATCAAACCAGATCAAACTGAATGATTTTGATTCGATAATTCAAATGTTACCGGCTTCAGCCAAAAATAGAAGCGACGTAATGTATACGTAATGATCATGCAAGATAAAACTGAACGGTTTTGATTCGATAATTCAAATGTGTGCTATAATTAGATTATGACGACCAAATGGGCTGTTGGCGTACCGAAAACTGCAGAGGTCATATTTGATGGTTTAATCAATAGAGCTCGGCAATGGAGAGTACATTGTGGTAAGTTTGATCAGATTCTGATCAAATCTGTAGGAGGAGTTGCGCACACAAGAAAATTTTAACGGGCGGACGGACAGACAGACGGACAGACGGACGACCGGGGCCATAATATAATACGACCATTTGGGCGTATAAAAAATAAATTTTACCAGGCAAACACGTGACTATCCTAATAGAATGTTTTTTAAAGGTTGCGTTTCTTGTTTCTTTAAGTATATAACGCTAGCATTTATTTTGTCATCTGTCCAGAACTCCTTTCGACTTGCAGTAACATAAAAAGTGTTTATTGGAAAGTTATTCGGCCGTTTGTTTCCAAATATTAGACCTTTGGTGATAAGTGAATAAGTCCTTCTCCAACCAATACATTTTTTTAACAAGATCACAAATAATTTTGTATATTCTATATATATAGTTTGGAAAACATGATAGAAATCAAGACTGTGGGTTATCGGAATTTTCTTCATTTTCATCAATGTTTTCGACCGTATCTTAAACATGATAGTGTTAATCAACAAAAAAGCAATATGTTACCTGTATGAAAAGTAAGTTTATCACTCATTCCGTAAAAAAGAAAAATCAGACAGCCAACGATTATCCCTACAGGAATCACCCCTTGTTTGCTTCTCACCATGATTTTCGATAACAAAATGCTTATCGTCTTAAATACAACAGTTGAAATAGGCATACAATTCATATAATCTGAGCGAAACAGCATCAAACGTATCTCCGATCAACCATAACAGAAACTTAATTAAACCTTTCCCAAACAAGGCCTGGTTTTGACTTCCTTCATAGATCAGGCTTAGGGAAACATTGAAGCAAAAGAAGAAAGTGCTGATAATCAGCACCTTCTCCTTTTCGCCTCAATATTTCCTGGACTATTTTGAACACAATTTCTTTCATAAGCAACATCCATTTTGTATTTTGCGACAGCTTTCAAACTTTACCACATTAAAATTTGTCCGTTTGGGAAAGGGTTAAGAGGGATGTTTCAACTGGTATGAGGTCACATCAATACTCATCTAAACATGCTTCGGCGGAGAATCACGACATTTACCATATTCACGGTGGATAATCAAGTGATACAATATTTTCAGAAAATCTTCAATAATTTTGTAAATACTGGATCGAATTGAATTCAGTTTGAAGCAGAGAATGTGGACAGACGTCACGCATTAGATGGACGTGGTTTATTTTTGAAAAATCAACTGATAAAAAAGTTATTGAAGATAAACCATAATTTTATTATTTTTATTATTTCTAGTATTTTCCCACCTTCTCTGCTTCAAACCGAATTCAAATTGGTCAAAAATTAAAAAAGATACTGGAGATTATCGGATATTCTGAGTCACATGATTATACACTGTGATATTTATTTGTTGAAATGTTACCGATTTTGATAAAGGTTTGGAGCAGACAAGAGGGGAAAACGTCATGGATTTCCAGGATTAGGTCGGGCTTTTATAAATCACCTGACTAAATATACTAACGCAGAGGTATTTCGTTTGCTGATAGCATGGAAATAATAAGCAAACGCTATTAGTCTGGTAGTCCAAATTCAAAATTTCAGAAGTGGGGGCCAGAATGTGAATGGACAAAAGTTGTATTTTTCTGATTGCCCAACGTGTTGGTAACATGGTTTGGCCTGTCTGCAGATTCAAATTTGACTTTTTAAGATTGAAACAGGGGTCAAAGGTCACTGAGTGCAAAAATACCATTTCACTATTTTTAGATCTCTAATCCTCGAACCTAGAAGCTAAATCTTGGGTGGGCGAAAGTTATGTTTTCTAGTTGGCCAGAATGTTGGCTACAAATTTTGCCAAATCTGCAGATAAAATATTGGTTCTTTAAGGTCAGAAAAAGGGTCAAAGGTCACTAAGTGCAAACATCCTTAAAATTCATTTATGTCCTTTTCAAGACTTCCAGATGTGAAAGTTTGAGTTATGAATAGCCAATATTTATGTTTTGCAATTATGAAATATATTGGGGAACTTTTTTGATCCTGTTTGCAGATTACCAGCTCGTTATGAAGGTCAGAAAATGGGGTCAAATGTCACTGAGTGCAAACACACTGTTTGAAATTATTCCTGATTTAATTTAAAAGTTTTTAAATGCTGGTGTATGCTAATTCTAGAATGTAAGTTGTAGTCCCTGAGCCAGAAACATGTTTGCCCCCCCCCCCCTCCCAGGGGGAATTTTGTAGACATATATTTTCATAAAGTACACTATCTTAGAAACATTTTGAGCATTGTTTGCACTCTAGCCGTTGGGGCTTTTGGCTGTAACCCTTATCTAAAACCCTTAACCCTATCATTTTTTTTTTCATTCAAATTTACAATACTTATTTGGTCATATTTTCATTGGATATTATCCTACAGATGTCAAAATGGTATCAAATGAAAGCTTATGATTTGTTCTTTCATTTGTAGTTATTTTATGCAAATTAGCTCATTTGCATATTCACGAATATTAATGATTTCCCTGAAAAATTCGATTTTTTGCTGAAATTTTGCTAAATACATTCTTAAAAAATGTGTTTCTGTCCAAGGGGAATTTTGTAAACATAGTTTATCAGTAAGAACATTTTATTAGAAACATTTTGAGCCTTGTTTGCACTCTGGCGGTTGGGGCTTTTCGCTGTAACCCTTATCTAAACCCTTAACCCTATAAAATTACTCATTTAAATTTTGATAATGAATTTGGTCGTATCTTGGTTGAATATTTACACACAGATATCAAAATGGTATCAAATGAAAGCTTATGACTTGCTCTTTCATTTTCAGATAAGTTATGCAAATTAGCTTATTTGCATATTCATGAATATTAATTGTTTTTCCTAAAATTGCGATTTTCGAAGATAATATGGTAAATACTTTCCAAAACAAGACATTTTTGTGCAGGGGAATTATGTAAACATGATTAATATTAAAGAAAATTATATAAGAAACATTTTGAGCAATGTTTGACTTTTGATCGTTGGGGCTTTTAGCCATAACCCTTGTCTAAACCCTTAACCCTGTAAAATTGTTCAATCATTTTAAAACGTTTTTTGGTTATATCTTGGTTGAATATTGATCCACAGATGTTAGAATGATATCAAATGAAAGCTTGTAACTTGCTTAATAATTTGTTATAAATTTCATGCAAATTACCTCATTTGCATATTCATGAGCATCAATGACTTTACTTAAAAACGTGACATTTTTGCTAATATTTGGTAAATAAGTTAAAAAAATCGTGTTTCTACTCAAGGGGAATCATGTAAACATGGTTTATCTTAAAGAACATTTTATTAGAAACATTTTGAGCGATGTTTGCAACTCTGTTGGTTGGGGTCTTTGGTCAAAATCCTTATCTAAACCCTTAACCCTATAAAATTGTTCACACAAATTTTCAAAACGTTTTTGGCCATAGCTTGATTGAATATTGACCTACAGATGTAAGATTGGTATCAAATGAAAGCTAATGACTTTTTCTTTAATTTGCAGTTATTTTACGCAAATTGGCTCATTTGCATATGCATGTACAATAATGATTTCTCTACAATTTGTGATTGTTTTCAAGTTTAATTTTTACCATAAGGTGGGATTTTTTTCTTTCTCGTGAGTTTTTAACCATCTGATATCTATGTTCACTCTTTTAACAACATCTAAGCCTTGTTTGAGATCTATTTGATGTTTTGTTTGGAAGTAACTGCGATTTGCAACCCATCATATGTTGTTCCTATAAATCTTCTTATTAATGTTGTTATTTAGTTTCCATTTGATTTTTTTTAATCTTTATTGTTTAAGTGCAAATAAGTTTAATTGATTCCATGTATTGTACTGGTGTTCTTGCTTATATCTAGTTTAGTTGACAGAATGTTATCCTTTGATGAATCCAAAATTGCCGCAAAATAGGACTTTGAACATAAGCATTTTATCAAATGCCATAGAATGATACAAAAGGTGTCTAACCTGCGGGACTTAATTCTAATACACATATAAAATTAATTATTTCAATTTTTTTTTGTATTTTTTTATGGCTGAATAGAGATCTTGGAATGTAGACAAATTGCATACATATAAAAGAATAACATTGTTAAGCAAATGTCAAGCCCCTATTCTTGCCATTCAAATTGAGAAAACAGCAAGATTTTTTCCATCGGGAGAGCCCTTCCTTGTGTATTCCTCATAACCAAGTCAATTTGTTGGCCTTAAGTGTATTTGATATATGGCTGACGGATCAGGGACATTGGTGTTACCATTCCTTTATGCTCTATCGAGGTATTTTCACTTCAGATAATTTAAGCTTGTGGTGCCATATGTAAAGCCTATGTATAAGATGCATGAAATCAAGAGATGTACGCACGTTATGTATGTAGCTAGAGTACAACAATAACCGATTGAGATCAAAAGATAATTGCAATTATTTACGATGCATTTATTTGTCTGTATCAGATCAAAACAGATGTGAACTGATCCATACTACAGACAGCCCATGCTGAATGTACATTCACATTCTTCCGAACCTATACATATTTCTTATATGTGCTCTCAGCATAGTATAACCTCGCGATGAATTGAAAATAGTTCCCTTGCAATACATATACAATATCTTTCAATATAGCATATGTTTTCAGGGATGGCATTAGATAGCCATAGATCAATACTTTCCTGATATTTAAATGCTACAACTAAAACCTGGTTTAGATCAGCATATGAAATCCCATATTAAGATACTTACTATTTTCACTGTTCTAGGACAATTTGACCGAAAATGATTAACATCATACTTGTTGGCAATCTTAGAATTGCTTACACTCTGGGAGTTTGGCAAGGTTATCATGATGGAAACCGACCTAGATCAACACTAGAATGTCTATTTAATGCAAAGAACCATCAACATTTATTGCACTAAACATAACAGGGTTACTATGTACTTAACATTAAATGGTTACTATATAGCATAATACTATAGCACTGTCAAATTGAATACATTTTATGGATTTTCCACAATAAATGTGGTTTTATCCCAAACATTTAAAGGACCAATAATATTCATGGGTATGCAAATGAGCAAATTGCTAATATACAAGCAATTCGCTAGATTTCATTTGATACCATTATGACGTTTGTATGTCAATTTTTAATCAAGATATGACCAAAAACATATTGAAAATTTGAATGAACAATTTGATAGTGTTAAGGGTTTAGATAAGGGGTTTTGCCAAAAGCTCCGACTACCACAGTGCAAACATCGCTTATAATGTTATTTATATAATGTTCTTTAAGATAAATCATGTTTGCATAATTCCCCCCTGAACAGAAACGCCTTGTTTCTGAAATTATTTTCTTAAAGTATTTAACACGTTTTCGCTGAAAAATCACAATTTTAAGGAAAAGTATTAATTCTCATGAATATGCAAATGAACTAATTTGCATAAAAAATAATAGCACATGAAAGAGTCATTTATAAGCTTTCATTTGATACCGTACTGACATCTGTTATACACTGTTTAATCAGGATATGACAAAAAAGTTTTGAAAATTTAAATGAAAAATTTGATGGGGCTAAGGGTTTAGATAAGGGTCACGGCAAAAAGCCCCAACCGCCAGATTGCAAACATCGCGCAAAATGTTTCAAATAAAATGTTCTTTAAGATAAACTATGTTTACATGATTCCCCTGAGTAGAAACACAATGTTGTTTCAAAGTATTTACCAAATACCCGCTAAAAAGGTCACAGTTTTAAGTAATGTTATTTTAAAATATTCATGAATATGCAAATAAGATAATTTGCATAAAATTTATGGCAAATTATTGGGACAGTCTTAAGCTTTCATTTGATACCATTCTAAAATCCGTAGGTCAATATTCAACTAAGATATGATCAAAAACGTTTTGAAATGACTGAACAATTTTATAGGGTTAAGGGTTTAGATAAGGTTTTCGGCCAAATGCCCCCACAGCCAAAGTGCAAACATCGCTCAAAATGTTTTTTATATGATTTTCCTTAAGATTAATTCTGTTTACACAATTCCCCTGCACAGAAATGTTTTGTTTTGGAAAGTAATTACCAAATTTTGGTCGAAAATCGCAATTTTATGGAAAATAATTAATATTTATGAATATGCAAATGAGCTAATTTGCATAACATATCTGAAAATGAAAGAGCAAGCCATAAGCTTTCATTTGATACCATTCTGACATCCGTGTGTAAATATTCAACCAAGATATGACTAAATTCATTTTCAAAATTTGAATGAACAATTTGGTAGGGTTAAGGGTTTAGATAAGGGTCACGGCAAAAAGCCCCAACTGCCAGAGCGCAAACAATGCTCAAAATGTTTCTAATAAAATGTTCTTAACCATGTTTACGAAATTCTCCCTGGACAGAAACGCCTTGTTTTGGAAATTATTAACCAAATTTTAAACAAAAATTGGCAATGTTCAGGAAAATCATTAATATTCATGAATATGCAAATAAGCTAATTTGCATAAAATAACTACAAATGAAAAAGCAAGTCAGAAGCTTTCATTTGATACCATTTTGACATATGTAGGTCAACATTCAATGAAGATATGACCAAATAATTATTTGAATAAAAAATTTAAAAGGGTTAAGGGTTTTAGATAAGGGTTGCAGCCAAAAGCCCCAACGGCCAGAGTGCAAACAACGCTCATCTTATAGCATTGTTATAAGCTTTCAGAAAATCATACCCTTCAAAATTCCCCCTGGGGGGGAGCAGGGGTTATTGGTGGGTCAAGGTCTATATTTTATGCCTGATAAATATGTAAAAGACACGTTTGCTCCTATCTGTAGATTCGAAATTATAATCAAGACCGTGTATGTAATCCGAATTCATTTTCGTTGATTTATCTTATTCCATCAAATTCAAAAGGTAAAAAATGTTTTAAATACACATAGGAATAAAGATTATTTTAAATTGGGATGGGTCAAATCACTTGATAACGAGTGTGCCAATCTAAAGCTGGAATTAAAGCCTGACATCTTCATCGCGTAGAAGGAACTTTTCTCGCAATGCGACCTCTTGTGGCATGTTGTTTCGGCTCTTGAATAACAGCAATATTAAGTTGTTGCAACGTTTTGTGTGTTGGACGCGTCTCTTCAGTTCATTCCAAACACGTTTTATAGGGTTCATATCGGAAGACAACACAGACCCGTAGTGTGTAACCACAGTATATGGTCTGCCCATCGGGTCACTAGTCGTGGTGGCATCCTATGTGCTGTGAAATGTCCGAGTTTTAAAAAGCAAGGAAATGCGATCCAATACCTTGGTTTCTTTAATTGTTATGAAGACGAGACATACTGATAGAATTAAAATTCGTTCGATGAAACTTGTTTACATAGTGTCTCTAAAGACAAAATTTATAAACATGTTGAAATCTAACTCGAGTTTCACGTGCATCAACTGTGTGCAGCGAAAACGTGTTAAACGCTTTGGTTAGTGTGTCGTAAATTCTTACAGTAACTTACTCTGAATTACAGAATAACATATTGATTGAATGACATGGACTTTTGCACATTCATAACTGCTTGCAAGCGCAATTGTTTCGTTGCTCAAGACGTTTTTCAAGAATGTGTAACTTTATTTTTGTTTAAGGATTTTCCCAATATATTCTTCGTTTTAATGGTGATAAGACCTCAACTCTGTATTTTATAAATCACTGACCATGAATCGTCATGAAAAACCAGTTGGGTGGAGACTCGGTTTGCTGAAACCGTCTGATGCTCATTTTGCGGCGACCAGACCTCTGTGACCCCCCGCTTTGCCTAAGATAGCTACATAATATTATTAACGTATTCACAATGTGATATGTATAAACGATTCAAAATCTTTTACTAATTAGGGAATAGACCGACAACGGAAAAGAGGGGAGGCAGGGTGTATATTTGACTATTTATAGTAACAACTTATACACACTGATAGCTGTTCAACCCTAAAATAAACCAAAATGTTTGTATCGATTCTCGTTTATTTTTGAATGTATAATACTTGTGTAATCCCAATGATCCTGGGGCAACACTGTGATTATTATTCAAGTAAATGACATCCACTTCAGGCAAATCAGTGAATTACCTTTACAGCTTCAATACACTATGTACAGTGTAATTTCTTAAACATGGCCGCTAGATATAGGCATTTTAATCCTTTCCCGAACGATAAGCTTTTGGGGTGGTCCAATTCAAAACCTGCTGCAGATGACAATATTAATGTTGTTAAATATAGTATTTGTGTAGACTATACCTCAGAAAATGGATATCAGCAATTTTTTCTTTTGTCTCAATGTTTTCCCAAATCTTTCCTTTCAGGAACGTCAAAACTAGGCCCCGATTTCTCGAAAAAAACTTAAGTACGTTCTCATGCACAAATCTGAGCATCGCGCTTAAATCGCACGAAATCCACGTGAACTTCAATCGAATACTCTTCAACGTTGGAGAGTATTCCTTTGAAATGAGCATGTTCTTATGAGTATGTACTTAATTTCTTTCGAGAAACCGGGCCAGGTCTTGTTTGGGAAAGGGTTAAGGTATTGTAGTTCAAACACTGATAGATAAAGCGATATAACAATGGCAGTGATGTATAAAAACATCATGAGAAAAGGAGAAGCAGTTTTCTTTTTCCATATTGCTTTCATCCACAATTATTTGCATAAATAGGCTACTACATGTACTTTAAGCATTATCGATTCTGATATACTCATCTTCATAAAAAGTAGTCACTTTTCATATAGACAAAATCTCCACAATTCTTTATGTCCGTTTTTAGAAATTTATATGTAAAGGATGGGTTGCAACAAGGGGTCAAAAAATAGATTTTCTTCAAATTCTGTGGATTGATAGGGTAATATAATCCTTTAATTTGTATGTGTAAAAATCTGATAACGGCCTATCTTTGGAGATAATGGCTGACAAAGTGGGTGGGGTAAATTGACATGAGAATCAAATTTCTACTTTAAAGTTAAATAACTGTTTCTGTTTTTCTCATATCAAAATGAAATTTTGCATGTACCTTCAATGGACCAAGGGCAAAACATTTTAGGAGCCATAAGTAATACATATTTGTTTGTCGATTTTCTGTATTCATTCTCCTGTTAATCTCAGATTTTGCTTATTTTTGATGTACTAACTTTACGAAACTATCTCTACAGCTTTTATTTCTAAACGATTTTTTGATGATATCTTGTAAACATGATTGTCTATAAATAAGCAAAATATGTGTAAATTCTGAGTGTAATTCATCTTAAGGATCCAACGTTATTTGACCTTGACCTTCAAAATCTATTCCAGACGTCGTATATTTTTAAGATTTTGGGCTATTTTTTATCACGAAGCATTTTAGGTGAATTGTGAGAAATTAAGTCATTTTACAATATTCTTGCTGTAAATACTTAATTCAATGGAAAATTCATGTTTGATCATGACTTTGACACCCATAATAATAACGAATTATGAAGAGGCAAGTGGACAAATTTCTTTTCAAAAAACATTATTGTTCTGTGTGCCAAGATCAAGGTCTACTGTTATATTAGCACTGAACTAGCTTGTAACAGCAAGAATATTATACATGTTACTTTATTTATTGAAAAATATACTGAAAATCCTATTTTTATCTCAAGATATAGCTGAAAATTATAAATAGTGAAATTTTTAAAATGACCTTTCAAGGTCCAGGTCAAATAACTTTGGCACTTTACAACGAAAAAGACTCAAGACACATATTTAGCTTATTTATAGACAATCAGAGCGACGCATATACGCCCGAGAAGGGCTTGTCAGTAAAATTGGCCTTTTTCCAATTCAAGGACAGATAATTCAAACATGAGAAGTTATCAAAATTTTGTTTCTACAACCACAGACAACATATAGGCAGGTAATTCAAGAACGAAAGAATTTTTCCGAATTCCGTAAGCGGTGTGCATAACTAGACACCGTGGAGATTCATTGTGGCAAGTTTGATCAAATTCCGAACAAAATTGTAGGAGGAGTTGCGCACACAAGAAATTGCTAACGGACGGACGGACGGACACGCCAACATTTCAGCATTAAGTGTTTTTTTCTTTGAAAAGTGTCACATACTATGGCATGGTTAAAGTGGAATTGTTCTTATTTCATATAAATTATGGACGGATTGAACCACATAAACCCCCGGACGTTGGCCCGGACGGACAGACGGACGACCGATGCCATGACATTATACGACCCTTCGGGCCTATAAAAATAAATTTTACCAGGCAAACACGTGACCATCCTAATAGGATAATTTTAAAAGGTTGCGTTTCTTGTTTCTTTAAGTATATAACGCTAGCATTTATTTTGTCATCTGAAACTCCTTTCAACTTGCAGTAACATAAAAAGTGTTTATTGGAAAGTTATTCGGCCGTTTGTTTCCGAATATTAGACCTTTGGTGATAAGTGAATAAGTACTTCTCCAACCAATACAATTTTTTAACAAGATCACAAATAATTTTGTATATTCTATATATGTAGTTTGGAAAACATGATAGAAATCAAAACTGTGGGTTATCGGAATTTTCTTCATTTTCATCAACGTTTTCGACCGTATCTTAAACATGATAGTGTTCATCAACAAAAAAGTGATATGTTACCTGTATGAAAAGTAAGTTTATCACTCATTCCGTAAAAAAGAAAAATCAGACAGCCAACGATTATTCCTGCAGGAATCACCCCTTGTTTGCTTGTCACCATGATTTTCGATAACAAAATGCTTATCGTCTGAACTAAAACAGTCAAAATACAGTTCACAGAACAATCTGAGCTAAACAGCATCAAACGTATCAACCATAACGACAAAAACCGAATTTTAATCCTTACCTAAACAAGGCCTGGTTTTGACTTCCTTCATAGATCAGGCTTAGGAAAACATCGAAGCAAAAGAAGAAAGTGCTGATAATCAGCACCTTCTTCTTTTTGCCTCAATATTTTCTAGACTATTTTGTAGACAATTTCCTTCATAAGCAAAACCCATTTTGTATTTTGCGGCAGCTTTCAAACTTTACCACGTTAAAATTTGTCCGTTTGGGAAAGGGTTAAGAGGGATGTTTCAAATGGTGCGAGGTAACATCTATACTCCTCTATACATGGTTCGGCAGAGAATCACGACATTTACCATATTTACGGTGGATAACCACGTGATACAATATTTTCAGAAAATCTTCAATAATTTTGTAAATACTGGACCGAATTGAATTCGGTTTGAAGCAGAATGTGGACAGACGTCACGCATGAGATGGACGTGGTTGATTTTTGAGAAATCAACTGATAAAAAAAGTTATTGAAGATAAAGCAAAATTTTGGTTTATCTTAAATGACTTTTTTATCAGTAGATTTTCAAAAATCCAATACGTCCATCTTATTTCTACTATTCTCCCACCTTCAAACAGAATTCAAATTGGTCAAGTATTAAAAAAGATATTGAAGATTATCGGATATTCTGAGTCACGTGATTATACACCGTGATGTTTATTAGTTAAAATGTTACCGATTTGGATAAGGTTTGGAGCAGACAAGGGGGGGGGGGATTCATGGATTTCCAGGATTATGTTGAGCTTTTATTAATCACCTGACAAAATATACTCACGCAGAGGTATTTCGTTTGCTGATAGCATGGACATAATAACAAGCAAATGCTGTGTAATCCGAACTCATTTTCGTTGATTTATCTAATTCAATCAAATTTAAAAGGTAAAATGTTTTAAATACACATCAGAATAAAGATTATTTTAAGTTGAGAGGGGTGTTTCTAGTCGGTTGGGATCGGTTTTTGAGAAAAGTACAGATAACTTCCATATAAATAATACATCTTAGAAAAGGGCTCAGTAAGACGGAGTACATGCAACAAACCGCATGAAAATTGACGCAGAAATAAGAAAGTTACTGCACAAATTCTTACCTGAAGCGTGGTTAATTTGGCCGTAGTCGTTACCATTTCGCTTTCTGGTCGGTTGGGACAATATTTCGGAAAAAGTATCATGAGTTATCTAATATGTCATACATCCGATGAAAGAGCTCGATAAGGCGTGGAACATGCAGCAAACCGCTTGAAAATTGATACAGAAATAAGAGTTATTGCAAAATGTCTTACCTGAAGCGTATGGCGTTTGGAACGTTGCAAAATTCGATAAATATTTGTATGTGATAAAATTTTATATTTACATTCTACAATTTTTTATTTATATTCTAAAATTATTTTTATGTGATATAATTTTTTATTTATATTCTATATTTTTATTTATGTTCTATATTTTTATTTATGTTCGATAACGCGAAAAAAATTATGTGATAATTTTTAATTTATATTGTATATTTTTTTTATTTATGTTCTATATTTTTTATTTATATTCGATAACGCGAAAAAAAATTTATGTGATATAATTTTTTATTTATATTCTATATTTTTTATTTATGTTCTATATTTTTTATTTATATTCGATAATAGCGCGAAAAAAAATTATGTGGTATAATTGCATCATGGGATACTAGTGACATTTGTAACAAACGATTTGATTGGACAACGGTATTCACAACGAATATGGCTGCCCCCACAATGTGTGTAAAACATGCTGTCGTCTATCTAAAAATTTGTTCGCATAATATAGGGATAGGATCACACACTACAAACAGGATCACTATATTAGATATATAACGACCCTGCTATAAATAAACCTAAAGACAGACAGACAGACGCTTGTCAGACATCTGTGATAATAAAGACAGTGACAGTGTGTGATCCTATCCCTATATTATGCAAACAAATCTTTAGATAAACGACAACATGTTTTACACACCTTGCGGGGGCAGCCATCTTTGTTGTGAAAACCGTTGTCCAATCAATGTCACGAGTATCCCATGATGCAATTATACCACATAATTTTTTTTCGCGCTATCATCGAACATAAATAAAAATTGTAGAACATAAATAGAAAATATAGAATATAAATAAACAATTATATCACATATTTTTTCGCCTTATCGAACATAGATAAAAAATATAGAACATAAATAAATCAAAGTGCTGAGAGCACTGTAATTGGACGTCTCTGATTGATTGAGCGGGATTGTACATGAACGAAAGATATTTTATTCATTCTTCTGTGTTTAATTCTATAAGATCGGTTTCGGACATACGAAATCGGCTTTAATACCAGAAAACCCTTCTCAGGCTTCAAATTGATTTGATTGCCGTTTCAAGACAACTGATTTGTCGCTATGAATAATCACTATTAATTTGATTACCAAATTCAATTAAGGCCATGCGATTAGCACTTTTGTCTTCTTGTTTCGGTTTACTATGAGTATTGTCGTCAGTTATACTTTTCATTGATTTTATAAAGTACGCTACAAAGCAATTTATTCAAAATGTAAGCCAACGCGCTACATAAATGAAAAACGCGATAGCTCACTTAGCAGAGCACTCACCTTGTACTCTTTACACATATTATATTCGGAAGGCCCTGGGTTCGTATTCTACTCAGACATTGTTCTTTTTAATCATCTTTTTTTTATACGCCGCCGGAGGCGGACGTATATTGGCGTCATCTTCTTCGTCTGTCCGTCCGTCCATCCATCCGTCCGTCCATCCATCCGTCCGTCCGTACGTCCGTCCACTTTTCTTGTCAACGCAACTCCTCCTAAGTTTCTGGCTGGATCTTCTTGAAACTTGGTCAATGTTATCACCTCAATTGGTAGATGTGCATGAAGGAAGGATTTTATGTTTCGTTGATTTTTGCCAGAGTTATGCCCCCTTAAAAACTTAGTCTCTGGGGCTTATTGAAATTGCAGCCTTGTCAACGCAACTGCTCCTAAGTTTCTAGCTGGATCTTAATGAAACTTGGTCAATGTTATCACCTCAATTGGTAGATGTGCATGAAGGAAGGATTTTATGGTTCGTTGATTTTTGCCTGAGTTATGCCCCTTAAAAACTTAGTCTCTGGGGCTTATTGAAATTGCAGCCTTGTCAACACAACTCCTCCTAAGTTTCTGGCTAGATCTTAATGAAACTTGGTCAATGTTATCACATCAATTGGTAGATGTGCATGAAGGAGTTATGCCCCCCTAAAACTTAGTCTGTGGGGCTTATTGAAATTGCAGCCTTGTCAACGCAAGTCCTCCTACGTTTATGGCTGGATATAAATGACACTTGGTCAATCACCTCAATTGGTAGATTTACACGAAGGAAAGATTTTATGGTTCATTGATTTTTTCTAGAGTTATGCCCCCTTAAAACTTAGTCTCTGGGACTGATTGAAATTGCAGCCTTGTCAACACAACTTCTTCTAAGATTCTGACTGGATCCTTATGAAACTTGGTGGATGTTATTACCTTAATTGGTAGATGTGCATGAAGTAAGGATTTCATGGTTCATTGATTTTTGCCTGAGTTATGCCCCCTTCAATCTTAGTCTCTAGGGCTTAATTATATTTCAGTCTCGTGAACGCAATTCCTTCCAGGTTTTTGACTGGATATTTATAAAAACCTTTTTGTGAACACAACTTTTTACAGGTTTTTGTGTGAATATTTATAAATCCTTGTCAATGTCATTTTTTTTTGTCTCAAGTTTTATAAGTGGCGGCGTATATTGTGACCATGGCACTCTTGTTCGACTTCTATCTCCACCATCGTTGGCGAAAAAACGACCGCAGTGATTTAGAATCGATCTTAACACAAATTCAACGAAATAAAGTAATGAAACGCCGATCATTTACATACAATTCCGCTCATTCAATGAGAGGCGTCTAAATATAGTGCTCCAAGCACTTTGATTTTTATTCCTGTTTAGAGTAAAAAAAGAAAAAAAAAAACACGGTAGCAGTTTTCCCTGGTTGTAGTTACAAAACAAATTCAATACATACTTTTCCTGAAACAAAATACCAGATGAATTGGAGCACCTAACCATGGATTCCTCATACAAGTACTACCGCAGCATCCTTACATCTACAGATGTGCATAAAAAGAAGAAATTAGGAACGTGCCGTCGGGAAAATGGCAGTGGAGTACAATAAGCAATTTATATCTTCATATCACTATCAACGAAAATTTGAGAATAGCAATGTCCCTATCTGTAAACATATTCATACGATCATCCAGGTACCATCTGTTGCAGACCCATTGCTTCATCTTCTTAGCTCAATACACGTAAACGGGTCTCTTAAACGAAATAAATACAGATCGCTGTCACTTAGTCTTATACTAGTAATAATCATTGTTGTCATGATCATCGATCAGTATGTAAATAGGTCATGATACTGTCGAATATCAGTGATACAGATGCTGGAGAAAAAAAACTCGTAAGAGCAACTATTTTTCTGAATAGGTGGATTTCACTAGTGTCTCATCTGAGGCTGTTCAGATGGAACCCCGATTTGTCGTCGAGTCGAACCCGAGTTGCGAAATGAACTCACTCCCTGATAATCAATTTCAAAACCCTGGTTCCAAAGTACGTCTCGTGGAAACCCCATTCCTTTAAATGTGTCAAAGACTTAAACAACAATTAATGATCAAAGAAAAGGAACCTATCATACACAATACGTGTATTAAATTGGGTAATCATTCTAAAATGTGTGTTTTCAGTAAACACATCAAGAAAAACAAACGTTTTACAGAAGAAATAATCCGAACTGGTTTTGAACCAACGGCGTTCCAAATTTCAAACTGAAAAAAGGTTGCGAGGTTAATCCTTTCCCGTTTGAGCTATCGCTGCTGCTGATGATATAGGGTGTCTGTTTACATTTTAACCATAGTGTATGCATGTATCGCTTTCTAAATATCTTACCCTTTACACAATAAAAATTACGAAAGTCAAAAAACTACAAGAAAATGATTAAATCGAAAAAAGATCGTAAAGTTGGTTAAGACGTGGTATGAATTGAATCGGCCAATGAATCTTATAGTATTTGTTAGAGAACACATAGAAAGTAGGAAAAGATACGACAGTTTTCCTGTATGGTCGCAAGATCTATTTTGAATTCTGGTCAACTGGCAATTGAGTCTGAGAAAGGGTTTTTTGGTAATGAAAACCCATTTCGCCTGTCCAAAAGTGGTTATAAGAATTGTACGTCCTTTCGGACGTCCAATTAAAAAATATGCAATATAGATAAAAATTATATCACATAATTTTTTTTCGCGTTATCGAACATAAATAAAAAATAAAGAACATAAATAAAAAATATACAATATAAATAAAAATTATAGAATATAAATATAAAATTATATCACATAAAAATATTTTTAGAATAAAAATAAAAAAAATATAGAATATAAATATAAAATTATATCACATAAAAATATTTTTAGAATATAAATAAAAAAAATATAGAATATAAATATACTGAACAAAAGTGAAAACGCTACACTGCTAGATTTCGTTTTTCTGGAAAAGTGTCGAACTAATACCATGAAATATATTTTAATGTTATTTTCCAGGCTTTCAGCAATCGTTTTGTTGAAATTTCATTGCCCTGTCTTAGTTAATGTCAGAGTTACAGCCCTTAATGCGTTTAGAGCTAATTTCATCTAACACCACATATGCGCTTGCGCAGAAAACGATTCATTATTTTTTTGGAATTGGTCATATCTGGGTTGCCAGAAAAACACTTAAAGTCTGACTTATCTCTTGAAGCAAGCTCTAAAATCAAGGTCTAATTTGTCGATTTTGCAAATTACCTCCCTTTGACATAAACATATAGGGAATTTAAAATGTTTGGTATTCACAAATGTATCACTGTTTTCGATTGGTCTTTTTTGCAACATCATGCAGGCCCTATGGGGGACTTTTGAACACTTTCTTCGACTAGGATTGTTCCCAGATGTCCATGCATTAGCGATTTCAATTTCCTATGGAGATTACATTGTAAAATTTTCAAGCTTTAGAATATAATGAAAATACTGCTTTTCAAACATTATTTTCTAACCGCTGAAACAATGTTATGCAAGCTTCTTTACATTTCCTGGCTTAAAACTTGTCAGACTACCATTCCGTGCAGTCCGGCATGGTTTGCATTCTTCTGCTTGGATTTCTGAAGGTTTAAATTGTGTAAAGTTTTAGTTCAAATTGTACACCTGAAAAACGGACCCCTGTCACATTAAAAGGGTCCGTTTTTCACCCCCTTAATTAAGATCTACAAAACTTCTAGTGCTTGGTACAAACAAGTCGATGAACAATGCGAAACACTTTCATTTGATTGTTTTACTTGTTGTTTTTAGAAGAAATATGACAAGCAAAGTAGGTGTAGCGTTTTCACTTTTGTTCAGTATATAAAATTATATCACATAAAAATATTTATCGAATTTTGCAACGTTCCACACGCCATAGAAGCGAGGCGAGTTGGCATCAAATCTTGTGCAAAAAATAGACTGAGTTTACCGTTATGCTTTGATAAACCGTCGATGTTGTTATAACATCTCGTAACTACGGTTTGATTCA
This sequence comes from Fragum sueziense, assembly GCA_963680895.1. Lineage (NCBI taxonomy): Eukaryota > Metazoa > Mollusca > Bivalvia > Cardiida > Cardiidae > Fragum > Fragum sueziense. Next base: position 8,253,397 of record OY804595.1, on the reverse strand, counting down.
AGCCGTAGTTACGAGATTTTATAACAACACCAACGAAATACTATTTATTTGTTCGAAATTACGTCACGGTTTACTTGATGAAATCGTTCCCTATTGTCGGTAGTCGTTATCCATCCCATCATGCACAATCCCCACCGTGTATAAAGGGGGTCGAGAAAGGAATTCCGTGTTTTTTCCAAACATTCATGCAAAATGATTAATTTTGATTTTTTGAAGAAACCATGTGACCCGGTGCAGAGTGGGTTCGAATTTGGAATGAATTTCTAAACACGGTACATTTTACCTCGTCAAAATTAAATCCGTAGAGAATACACCAAGTAATTAAACAAAACATCCTTGAAGTGGACAGTTTTTGGTGTGAATGCTTCCCAAAAGTCACGTTTCGCATTTACAACGACGAACTATTATTTAGTCTGCCACTACATGATATTGGACGTGTCTTAACTTTTTCGTTTGAAAAAAGGCCGAGGCCAGATAGCTCAGTTGTTTTGTTGCGCCAGATCCTATCGATCCGGGGTCGTTGTTGCGAATCTCGGCTCGACCAATCCAATACCCTTTCTGACATTTTGTTTCACCATGTGAGAGAGTAGCTGTATGCACCAATTGGTTATTGTGGTAATACTGTTTCGAGAAAATCCAGAAATCCATGGTTATGTGTTCCAGTCGCCGCGATATGACCAGAGTAGCTGAAAATAACCTTGAACCACATTCAATCGTTTTAATCAATTGCAGGAAAGGGGTAGGCTTACCACCATTCCTCAAATATACAAAATGTACAAAATACATTTAAACCAAAAGAATAACCTTTGATTGGCCTTATAGGCAGTATTCCCACGGTGGGGATTTTGCATGATGGGAAGGATAACGAATATGGAGTATACGGACAAATTTGCCTCGCTTCAGGTAAGAAATTGTGCAATAATTTTCTTATTTCTGCTCCAAATTTCAAGCGGTTTGTTGCATGTACCCCGCATTAGTGAGCTCTTTCCTCGGATATATGACTTGTTTGTAGAATCTTAGTGCTTTGTCCAAAAATTGATCCCAACCGACCAGAAAAACGACAAAAAATTCAGGCCCTTTTTCTAGTCGGTTGGGATCGATTTTTGAGAAAAGTACAAATAGTTTCCCGATAAGTAATACGTCTGAGAAAAGGGCTCAGTAAGGCGGAGTACATGCAACAAACCGCATGAAAATTGACGCAGAAATAAGAAAGTTATTGCACAAATTCTTACGTGAAGCGTGGTTAATTTGTCCGTAGTCGTTACCATTTCGCTTTCTGGTCGGTTGGGACAATATTTCGGAAAAAGTATCATGAGTTATCTAATATGTCATACATCCGATGAAAGAGCTCGATAAGGCGGGGTACATGCAGCAAACCGCTTGAAAATTGACACAGAAATAACAGAGTTATTGCAAAATGTCTTACCTGAAGCGAGGCGAGTTGGCATCAAATTTTGTGCAAAAAATAGACTGAGTTTATCGTTATATTTTGATAAACTGTCGGTGTTGTTATAACATCTCGTAACTACGGTTTGATTCAAGCCGTAGTTATGAGATTTTATAACAACACCAACGAAATACTATTTATTTGTCCGAAACTACGTCACGGTTTACTTGATAAAATCGTTCCCTATTGTCGGTAGTCGTTATCCATCCCATCATGCACAATCCCCACCGTGATTCCGCTGACCACGTTGAAAATGTCGTAACTCAAGTTAATTTAAAATTTAGTTGCGGCATTGCAAACGATTTCACCTTTCGCGTGTTTTGATATGTCCCCACAGTTTAACCGGTTTCGTACTTCGTCTCCGTTTTCGTTCTTACCTTGCATATGTCTATTAGGGACGAAAAACCCTGTCTTATTTGAGAAAGGGTCAATCTGCACTACATAAAACGTTCACAGTAGGATGTACCGTCTTATTTTTTAAAGAAATTTCAGTTTGACTCTTTGGTACAATGGCGCTTTTTTATCAGAAGATGTTGATATTTTAATGTTGGCATTTAAAAATGAGTACTTTACAGCAGATTAGACCAACGTGGCTTTTGATTCTGCATTTGCACGCAGTCTGATAGGGGTCCATGCTGTTCTCTTAGCCCTTTCCCTCACAGTGACGCCTTTTGGCGCCCATCAAGAAAGACGCTTTGGCACACATTGTCGAAAATAAACAAATGCTTGAGACACAATGTCTTCTATCCATAGATTGGAAAAAAAACATTCATTTGAATTTGTTGATGTTGGAAGCTTTCAGTTTAGACCAGTCTAAAATTTTGCCGGCTGGTAATGGGTTTAAGCCCTCTCACAACATTAAAGAATTACTGTTTAAAGCAGCAGTATATAATGTTAGTTATCATTTTCCCATATGAATAAAATCCATTTTATTTGATAACATACCGCCCATTTCAATTGATGACTCAAATGGCTTTGTAAATGCCCAGCATGCTAAAATGAAACAAGATTGCCAGAATGGCACTATAATCGCTCACCTGAGTTCTTGGAATATATAGTTTTTCGCATCGTGAACAATATACATTTTAACGGGGTCCAACACTGACTTTTTCGGTTGTCAGACAGTCTGTCTTGTTGCTACTGGCCCTAGCCAAATATGCATTGGTTATGACCAAATATTTGTATCAGAAAGATAATAATGGAGAAGATGTAAACAACATTGATCCATTCAAAAGCTAAAAGGCCAGGTTTGAATCACAAATGAATGGAAATTTTAAAGGGTAAATATGTTCTTGTTCACATATCCTGTGTTTTCATTATGATAAATGTGACTTGGATATGAAATGAGGCTGACCTAAGTAGGTCTCGCATCGAGGGGGTCTAACCAGACCTGACCAAGCAACAGAATGACTGCCAGGCTTGGATAAATGATGAACCCTGAATAAACATGTCATATTAGATTATTGTTAATCAGGTTTTCATAATGAGGGGCGTTCGATTAATTCTGGATAAACGGTTCTAGAAGCAGTTGTTATGTTGTTATTCAATTTCAAACGTCTTCTATCCTTCGAAATATTCCTCTTTGACATCCACACACTTTTGAAGTTTTGAGATTAATTACTTATATGCCAATAAATGGGCATATTTTAGAACACCCAGCAGACACTGGTAAATGTCATTACTAATGGAACGTCGAGACCTATATCGACTACCAGAGAGGATTTTCGTCAGCATGGGGAAGTTTAAAAAGCCATACCGGCTTAAACCAGGCTATAAGGGTGGATGAAGACGCTGTGAAGCATGTTTCTCTTTCAGGAAGTTTTGGACAAGAGAACACATGTGGACAGCTCCGTTGTCATGGATTAGGCACGTGTATCTTTGACGGTCCCAGGCCTGCACCTTTCGTGATATTTCTTCTCTAAAAGACTTGTGCCGACATACCAATCTTGTATAAATGACCGGTTATAATGTTGCTAATATGCCCATCACATTTGAAAAATACCGCGTCCAAAACCTTTGCGCGCTTTTAGTTCTTTTGGCGAGAAATGGCATCGTCTGATTTTTTCGCAACCAGCCATTAGTATTGGCATGCTCGCTGATGCTGCTCAAAATAGAAGATCCATGTTAATTAAATCAGCTCAGAAAATCAACATTTGGCATGATTTTCGCATTATTCTAAAAGATATTTTGCCACCTATACACGGGTGGCTTTCTGTCCCCTCGTCAACAGGTGGGGCCCAATGGGCACAAACCTGTCTGTGTTCAAAACCTTTTGTAAAAAATGTATAACATGTCCCCGATAAGAAGCCACATTTATCTGTTATGTGGGATGTGGGAGTCTGTAGCAATATTTGCTGTATATCTCTACGCGGGTTACCCGGGAGAGGGCATCCATTCAGGTCAATTAAACCCATTTTATCTTTTATCGACTTCATAAAAACTGACGTATGTTCAACTTTAGAAGGCTTTTGTATCTGACGCAGTTCAATATACATGTAAATATTGTAAAGCCTATGCGACCTTATGTAGACCCTGCATCCAATTTTAGTTTGTTTCTCATTTTGTTTACAGTGAAATAGCCAGTGTATATGACTTAACTAACTCGAAAGTTAAATAACTTTTGAAAGAATGAACGAATATGTCTCAAATTTTGACCTAGTAAAGACAACGAATTTCTCGTTAAATCAGCTATAGGCTCCACTTGTTCTATAATATCATAAGGTATGGAGGACCATTAGTACCACTTTTAATTGAACGTCCCTCGTTCAATCAAATTTTCAGAATGAAATAAATTAGTACATTAGTACTTTGGTTTTAAAATTTCCCTTTGATTATTTTTTTCATTTGATATTTAGGGTTGATCTTGTGTAAACAAACTTTGGAAGATTAAAGGAGAGAACGTTAAATGGATCAGAAAAGTGTGAAATATCTCTTTCAAGAGATACAATATATCAACGAATAAATGTAGAAATTTCGACAATATACATGTAGGCTATATAGCTCCTTGCATATACATAGAGAAAAATCCGATCAGAGTTTTTCGTAACAGAGGTCGATTTCTCGACAAAAGGTTCGAATTTGCCCAGGCCGACACAACCCTGTCATCAGTGCTTTTAAGGTAGTTCACCCCTAATGGAATTCACGCGACGTCGGAATTATTCGGGCGACGTCGAAAACATTCGGCGGTGGAACGTTCCACCGCCGAACGTTTTCGACGTCGCCCGAATATGTTCGGACGCGTAACGAATGTTAAACGACGTCGCACGAATAATTCCGACGTCACGTAAATCTCATTAGGGGTGATATACCTTAATGAGTAATCCTGCTGTTCTGTACAATATTGTAATCAAAACAATTGATGTGATGAAATAAATAAAATCTTTCATCAGCCTTCGTTGTTAAATTTTTACACTTTTGGGAAGCGGCCACACCGAAAAATCGTCCGCTTCATGTATCACGGTGGAGATTTACATTATGGGATGGATAACGAATACGGACAAAATAATCTCGATTCTGGTAAGATATTTTGCAATAAATCATTACACTTTTTGGAAGAGGCCACACCGAAAAATCGTCCGCTTCAAGTATCACGGTGGAGATTGTACATTATGGGATGGATAACGAATACGGACAAAATAATCTCGATTCTGGTAAGATATTTTGCAATAACTTCCTTATTTGTGCGTCAATTTTCAAAAGGTTTGTTGCATGTACCCCGCCTAACCGAGCTCTTTCATCGGATGTATGACATATTAGATAACTCATGGTACTTTTTCCGAAATATTGTCCCAACCGACCAGAAAGCGAAATGGTAACGACTACGGCCAAATTAACCACGCTTCACGTAAGAATTTGTGCAATAACTTTCTTATTATTGCGTCAATTTTCATGCGGTTTGTTGCATGTACTCCGCCTTACTGAGCCCTTTTCTCAGACGTATTACTTATCTAGAATCTCCTTTTACTTTTCTCAAAACCCGATCCCAAACGACAAGAAAAAGGACGTTTTCGTTTTTTCTGGTAGGTTGGGATCAATGTTTGTACAAAGTACAAAGATTCTACGAACAAGTTATATATCTGAGGAAAGAGCTCGGTAATACGGGGTACATGCAATAAACCGCTTGAAAATTGACCCAGAAATAAGAAACTTATTGCACAATTTCTCACCTGAAGCGAGGCAAATTTGTCCGCATTCGTTATCCATCCCATAATGCACAATCTCTACCGTGAGTATGTTATGTTAACTTTCTGTTAACCAAAGGCTTTTTCTCTAAATGAATATGCAAGGAGCTATATAGCCTACATGTCTATTGTCGAAATTTCTACATTTATTTTATTCTTTGAGATATTGTATCTCTTGAAAGAGATATTGCACACTTTTCTGATCCATTTAACGTTCTCTCCTTTAATCTTTCAAAGTTTGTTTATACAACATCAACCGTCAACAAATCAAATGAAAAAAAAAAGGAAAATTTTGAAACTACCAGGGGAAATAAGTAGTACACAACCCTTTAATTATTTACTAAGCAGTGAGTTCCCTTCATGGTAGCCATTTTAATGAAACAAATACCACCACTGGTGGTGAACTAAAACAATTTACGCTACAACAAGGTATAGATATTTTGCGTTTAACTGTGAGTTTATAGATTTTTTTCTAATGACAATGAACTTGTTGTAAAAACAGACCGGGTTTACCGTCGTTTTGTATTGACAAACTATCGGTATTGTTATGAAATCTCGTAACTACGGCTTCGATAAAGCCGTAGTTACGATATTTTATAACAACACCGACGGAATGCACTGATCGCGAAAAAACGTCCATCGCTTTTGCCGAGTTCCCCACCAGTGACCACCGGATTGTTGTACGACTGACCATTTTAGACGTAATCCGGCCTTGATGAAGACACGAAATCTTGTCAGTGATAAGGTACGTAAGGCCTTTACATGAAATGAATCGCAATGCAAAACTGACTGACATATATATGATGATGATTTTTTTCTGCGCTATAAGTAGTATAGGCGCCGGTTTGGGGGCAAACAAAGATGACGTAATCGCTGTCATATTGTTACCTTATATGGCAACTCATTAGCATATAAGGAAATTTCTATTTTTAGAACAGCGGCCATTTTGAATGACCTACTTTTTTGTTAAAAATAGATATGACATGATTTCTATTTTTAGACGATCATTTGAGCTATTTTTAGACAGCCATGGTCTTTTTTTTTCAATTTTAAGAAATATATTTTTTTAAAACGATAAGGTTACAGGTTTAGAACAAAGCTAAAATCAGTAAATTCTACCTGTTATCCATTCAACGTACTTCTCCGAAATGAAATTCTACACACATAATCTCACAAACAAGTACATGTTATCCCTTCAATATCCAAACTAGAAATGACTTTTTCAACAAAATACACATCCCAAAAATATAAAGTACATGTTATCCCCTCAACGTCCAAACTAGAAATGATTAAAAATGAATGTGCGCATGCGTCGATTCATGTCCATACACGTTCGGACACGTTCGCACAAGACACAGGTGCAGTTGACGTCATAGCGAGGCGATGCACTCTGTAAATTAATTGACAGCTGACCTAGTACATGTTATTTAACATCGATGACAGATGAAGTACTATGTAAATGACTGTTGACATCGTACAGTTGACGTCATAGTCTAGACATTTGTGACAGGCGAGGCACTCGCTAATTGACAGTTGATATCGTACAGTTGACGTCATACTCTAGTCATTTTTGACAGGCGAGGCACTCGGTAATTGACGGCTGACCTAGTACAGTTTATATAATACGGGTGACGCAATGTCTGGCCAGCTGACAGGTGTACTATAACGACGCATATTTTAGGGGCGACGTAATGACTTTTATAAAACGACCCTTATCCACGTTTTTGACGCGATTCAGTGCAAAGGTTGGTTATACAACGTGTATAGCCTCGTTTCGATGTATAATGACTAAAAATGTTACAGATTTAGCGATAAAATGAACCCGAAATTCCGTTTTTCGTCTTTTTTGCAACCGTTTACGATATCGATTTTGATAATTTTTGTATCAGATGAAAGCTCTCCTAAAACTCTTCAAAATTAACCCTAGGTTGTCGATTCGATTTTCGACCGTTTCCGAGTTATGACGTAACAGAGATTTTTAAACTTGATTTTCAACTTCGAGGAACCCGCATAAATTATATACTATTGGAAAGGTCTCGGCTCGCTGATTCTAAAAATGTATAGTTTTATATGCCTAGCTCTCACCGTTCTCGAGTTATACGAGTTTATATAAAGTCACGTGACCTATAATAAAATCGAAAAAAAAACGCGATTTCTCGCTTATTTACCAACCGATTTACGTCATTCCGGTACCGTTGGAAAGGTATTCTTACAAGCTTTCTGATGACACTGTTTTAACGATATCGAATTTTAGCACGTTTCTAATAAAGTTCAAATAACCGATACAAATATCTCACAAAACGAAAAAATATAAATACCTGTTATCCCGTCAACGTCCTTCATTGAAATGAAATTTTAAGAACATGCTCTCACAAAAATACGTGTTATTCTTTCAACGTCCAAACTAGAAATGATTCAAAATAGAAATTGCGCATGCGTCGATACGTGTTTGGACAAGACACGGGTGTAGTTGACGTCATAGCATTTTGACAGGTGAGGCACTCGGTAATGGACAACTGACGAACTCGTTTACTGAAAGCTGACAGGTACAGTTTTTATAACGACGCATTTTTGTCTGGTGACGTACTGTCTGAGAATTGACAGGTGCACTATAACGCATTCGTGACAGGTGACATATTGATAGTTGACAGGTGTAGTAAACCACGGGCGTTTCCACATTTTGGGGGCGAAATTTATGGTCATTTAGGATGAATCATAAAAAACAAAGGCAGTTTCATTCTTTATATCTTTATTTTTATAAAAAATCATTCACAATATTTTTTACATACGCATCATGGTTTATTATATACATAAAAAACAATGTCTTTTAAACGTCTATACTTCGACACGCGCAATTCGATTTAGACTCAGTATCATCATCGTTCTTCGGATCGAAATTGTACCCGATTTTTTGCTTAGGGAAATATTCGTAAGGTCCTGGACCTCTTCACCCAATGTTTTCTGGGTGCTCGTATACGTGTTGGCTGGCCCCTTTTCACGCTTGATCGGCACTGTTGCCGTATACCCACTCAATATTTCTTCCGAAATGTGCATTTCAATATGTTTCAGCGTTTCTTCTGGGTCTAGTAATGAAAATCTGGATTGGCATATTTTTGTCGCTTAGGGTAGATGTTGACTGAAATATTTTTACGTTTTCGCTTCTGAGGCGTTTCGCTCTGTTCAGCCTTCCTACGTTCGACTTCCGACTTAGCCCTTTCAACCGCTTGGGCTACGGGCGTTACCAACTTGAGTGTTGGTTGTTGTTTCATTTCCGCTAGTTTTCTGAGATGAGCTCCGCTGCCTACGATATATCGTCCTTTGTGATCGGGTTTAACGTAACCGTCTCTCAATGCCTTGAAATGTTGATACCATTTTTCCGGGTCATCTACATAAGGCACCCATTTCTGTTGTTTATAATCGTATACCTCTGTGGAACCCATAGTAATTTCCGTCACAGCGTATGTCCGTTGTCCACTATACCGGAAAATGTTTCTTTGTTCTTATGTATGCTGTGGGAATCCGCCGAGATAATCGTATCTCTTCTATAGAACACTCGTTCTTACTCATTCCTTTTCGTCGTCTTCCTCACTTTCATCATTTTCGTCAGGGCCAACCTTGTCAGCGTCTTTCACATTATAGTCCGGCCATATTTCGGTAAATAGATCTTTTCTGCGTTTAATCGCCTTACAGATTCGGCAAAATCCATTCCGTGCTCCTTTCTGAGAGTCTTTGCCGATTGCAAGATTTGCGGTTGTACGGATCCTTCTTCTAAGCGGTGATAATCGATAAGAAAATCCGCATAATCTAACCTTAGTCGCTTACGTAGATTCGGTAAAAATTCATTCGCGCTTCTGGCCATAGCACCCCTACGTGTATGACCCTCATCCATGTATTCTTTGAATTTTCCGACGAACTGTTCCCAAATATCCTTTCTAAGCGTTTAAATTCGAACAAAAATTTTGACATCCTACAACATCCCCAAAATGTAATCAAATGACATGGAGCCTCTTTATTCTTGACGCATATGTCATCCTCTCCCTTTCTTGCTATTTTGGGTCTAGTTATGATGTAAATCGCCGAGATAAATGCCTAAGTTTGAAGTTAACTCAAATGGGCAAGTAATATTAAGCATGAAACAATTCTACCTCGGACATTTCTTAAGGTTTTCATTATCAACGGCTACGCTACTTTCCCAATCCAAATAACTTTTAATGGTGAATAAGTGTTGCTTTACCATGTTATTTTGTGTTTGGAAGGCTACAATGTATCTAAGTGTCAGAAAGTTGGGGTTCGGAATTAAAACCTTCTTCTTCTTCTTCTTTATCTTTATTTCCTCCAAATATTGAAGATCATATAATGTAATACAAAATAAACATACAAGAAAGGAAAAGGATATCAAATATACATTTAAATGGAAATTAGAGTTGTTCCCCTTGATCTTATCTCCTTTTCGGACCAAGTGCAAGGGAAACAATTCCAATAGAGGATCAGACTACCAATATGATTCTGTAACTAATCCGAAACGAAAAGAATAGCTACAGACATTGGCGTCTACGGAAAAATATTTCTAGATCAGCTAACATAGCCCTTTTCATCACAACAACTGAACTTGAACAGCAAAATTATTATCGATATGAACAGATACTACATGTAATGTGCAATTTAAATCGTAAAAGACACTGAGGGGAGGGAGAATTTGCTGATAATCAGCAACTTTATCAATCCCACAGCGTCATCTCAACCTATTCTTGACCTATTCATGGATCAACGAAACTCAGTGTTGTTTTGAAAAGGGTTATCTTTCAACAGCACAAAGCTGCGTGAATCATTATAGCATTCAAAGGCAATGCAATAAATAATTGCTTCATTACAAATATTATGATATCAGAGCATCATTTTTTTATAGATTACTCCTTCTTAATATAAAGGGTCCATGAATTATGCAAATATTGTATTTCTGAAAAGTAGAACAGTTCAATGTTTGACCCAAAAACGCTACGGAATGCTGAGTTAACACCAAATAATGTACAAAGAATCTCGTAATTTGACATGTTATTAAATATGTTAATCATTCTCTCGCCTAATGTAAACCTTAATTTCTCCATAAAATTGAGTCTGCAAGAAATTGTCTTACTACAATTCATTAAAATGTGTTCAGTGAGACTAATATGAATGCGCTCCTCGCCACATTTTGTGCATGACGCATCAAAACAAGCAAGATACGCAATCAATTGAGCCACTGAAAAGCAGGTAACAAACAGCTTAGGGTTGTTAAACGCAAAACTCCACAACAGATTTGAGTCAAACTCTGTTTGAATTTTTCTGTATAGCACGAAACGAACATTTGAAGTTTTGACTTCCCACTCATGAATATAGTGGTTTGATATTGCTCTATTAATTTTCATTTTCCAACAATATTTACTTGGAAAAATACCATGAGATACATATTCATGTAGATAACATGAAAGATTGAATTTATCTACGAGAATACTAACATCTTTAACAAAGCCAATGTGTGATATTCCCAATTTGAATGAGCATAGGCGATGCAAAAACAATTGCTTGGCTGCTGAATCGCTATCCAAACGACACAGTTCATTCAAAACATTCATTTCAAAATGCTATTTATATTCACTGAATATCAATTTAGCGAGAACTCACAGACAGCAAATACTTGTCTTGTGATATATGCCACCTGGGATCATACTTTTTCACATTTTAAAAGGTTTGGGGAGAGTTTGTGCATTTGCCTAACTCTTAGAATTGCGGCTTGGGTGTTCGGTAATAGGAACATCCTTAATCTGATTTGTAAATTTATTTTCTTCATTGATATCTGCGACCTGTTATTAATTGTTTGTGAGTAAAACATAGTTTAAACGACGGTGAATATCATGAAAGAAGTTTGCATGTCTTTCTTTGGTTATTTAAAAGGAATCTTGTTAATGTTCGGAATTAGAACCACTTGTATTCGGATTTACAACCACCGTTCGGAATTGCAATCATTCACCCCATGACTTTCACAGCGAATATCTATCCTAATACAACACTTATTGGTCTCGATATATGACAAAACAACGTCATAAACATTGACGTTGCCATAGGCAACAAAGAATTCGGCGAAGGTGGTTGTATTTGCGAACTATTAAAATAGTGGCTTAGGTGTTCGGTAATAGGTACACTTGCTCTATATACTAAATTTTGTGAATACCCGTGTACTAGAGACTTACGAATTAGTACGAAATGGAATACAAAATGGAAATGAAATAAAGGGGATCAAGCGCGGATCCAGGTATTTTCCCCAGGGGGGGGGGGGGGTCTTCAAATCTTTAACCCCCCTTTTTACCAAATTCCAGGAAGGGGGGGGGATCATGAGGTCCCTCTGGATTCGCGCATGTCAGATACATGTCATACCATGAAGGACTAAATTTAAAGACAGTTTGTCGTGGCACACAGGGACAAATGACGCAGCTATTTTGGGACTTAACCAGTAATCTACTTGATAACCCTTTTTTCGCCAAATTCCAGGGGAGGAGGGGGATCATGACCCCCTGACCCTCCCCCCCCCTCTGGATCCGCGCATGGGGATGTATCGGGATACTTGTAATATGGTGACATGCCACTCATATTTGCCTCTTTGTAATTAAAGTTGTGATTATTACATAAGTACTAAACTTTGTAAATACCCGTGTAATAGCATGATAAGCAGTGAAAGAAAAGGGGAAATTGCCGATGCATTATGTTTCTTCTCTTCAGGTGGTGTTTTCAATGCTATCTTGATTGGATATTTCAAAACCAGGACCTGTATTCACTTTGTAACGCATTCAAAACTTTAGAATTAGAAGATTTTGAGAACTCCGGAGAATTTTCAAAATCGAAGTTCTTGAGAAACTGGGACCTGTTTCATCAAAACCTTTAAGACGTATTTTTACACGCCCGAAGGGCGGTATTATATTATGGCCAGGGTCGTATTATGTAATGGCCCTGGTCGTTCGTCCGTCCTTCCGTCTGTCCGTCCGTCAACAATTTCTTGTGTGCGCAACTCCTCCTATAGTTCGACTTGAACTTAAGCAAACTTGCCACAATGAATCTCCACATGTAGTGTCTAGTTGTGTGCACTGCTTACCATTTCCCAAAAAAGACCTGGTTTTGACGTCGCTTACAGAAATGGGCTGGGAAAACATTGAGACAAAAGAAGAAACTGCTGATAACCAGCAGTTTCTCCTTTTGTCTCAGTATTTTCCATGCAATATTTTACACAAATTCTATCTTAAATAACTTCAATTTTGTCATTTTTGGCAGTTTTTGAAGAGGATCACCCTTAAATTTTGCCGTTTGGGAAAGGGTTAACTTTTTGTGCTTGAATTACTTGTATCTGCCCTTGAATCTAACAATAGATGCCCATTTTCTCGTGTAGGCAATTCCTACAGTTTCAACCAGAATTGAATGAAACTTACCATAGTGAATCTCTACGGTGTCTGATTGTGCAAACCGCTTACAAGATTTAGATAACTCTTCTCATATCTAAATTATCTGTCATTGAATTGAAAATAATGGCCAAATTTACTGCCAAGCCCCTTTCGAGCGTATATGCGCTGCTTTACGAAGCTCTTATTGACTTATATAGTAGGGCAAACGGCAGGGTTGATTTTTACACAGTAGGAGTAGGTATTAACCCATTACCAAACGACAGAATTTTGGACGGCTCCAATTTGAGAAGGGTTGCAGACGACAATTTCAAATGCTTGGAATTATACTTTTTTAGGTGTTTTTGATTAGAAAAAATTGTGGAAAATGAAGAAATTGCTTGTGACAAGCAATTTCTTCATTTTCCACAATGTTTTCCAAAGCCTTTTTCTTTAGTGGAGTCAAAAGGAGTTAATGTGTGGTAATGGGTTAATACACCTAAACATCGGCCACTGCCGTTTGTCCTACTACACCGATGTTTCACGAAACGCGTTAAACAACAATCGCATAACCTATGTCTGATTTAGCGATATTTTGGCTTGAAATTTTCTGAATTTTCATAGGAAAATTTGCCCTTTCAGATAAAAATAAAAGTAAAATTTATGAAAATTTAATGTGAAATGCCACTTTAAGGATACATACTTATTTTCAGGGTAACGGTCTGTAAAAATAACTGTACATAATTAAGATATAGCCTTTATTTTTTCTCTGTGCAAAATTTCAGGTTCGCCTGACCTGATATGACTTATATTACGACGGATGTAAAACCCCATGTCACATCATTTTGTAAAAACAATCATACCGCTGCATGAACATATTTCGACTGTTCCACCGCCAAATGTTTTCGGCGTCGCCCGAATAATTTCGACATCGCGCGAATCTCATTAGGGGTGGACTACCTTAATACTAGTCGTTTTTGATACAAAGGCAGGGCAAACCCAATTATTAAAGTGGCATTTCACATTTATTTCATTTTTTTTAAAGTATGTCTTGGTGCAAAGATTATTTATTCTAATGCGTAGAAATGCTATCAGTTTTTAGAAGTTGTTATTTATAAACGAAAAATGCACCTTTAAAGTTGAGACAAAAATGACAAATTCTTTACAAATCTGAACTGTTGTCCACAACAATTTGTTTAATTTTAGCACTAACATATATATTTCTCGTAAACGGTTCAATATTTTGATTTGAAATTTTCAGACTATTCATAAGAAAAGATTCTCTTTCAGATAGAATAAAAGTAAAATTTATGTAAAAATAATTCTGAAATGTCACTTTAAACCCTCCCTGTGTCACGTGCTGAATTACGACACCAGACAAAATGACACTGTTACAAAATGCATGTGGAGGCTGGTATCACAAACATGTACATGGTAAAAAACTATTTTGTCGAAGATCCTATGAAAAAATTGGCAGCGTGTATCTTTTTAATATTCCTGGTATATTAGCAGGACCTAAATACATGTAGTTAGTGGGGGATCAAACCTCGTATTAATCCGAGTTTTCTCTGATGAAATTCGCTCTTTGATATGTTGATGTCGCTTATTTAAATAAGCGACATCCACATACACTGTGTATAACCGTACAGTGAGCCAAACCGGAAGTGCCATCGACTGTACGCACAAATATCACTAGTTCACGTCGATAAACAAATAGGGTCACGTTTTCATATCGAGATTGATGAAAGTCCAGGAATCGAATCTAAACGCGGTTTTCGATGTTGATGAGCGGAATTAAACCTTGTTCAGCCTGGGTGATGATTTTTATGATATTATGTAAACTTTACCCATCAAACAGTAATTTCGGTTGCAAATCACTGACTTTTCATTTTCCCGGCCCATCAAATTTGTGTTCCCAATGCCATTTTTCGTTACTGAGTGCATGGATTTTGATGAAACACGCACAGAAAGACAGGCCAATCTTTATTCTTGAAGCCCTATGTCCCTGTTTTCGCCTATATATTATACACTCCTGAGTATTTAGCGAAGAATTATACCCCTGTCTTCCGACTGACTGTACGACTAGCGACAAGTGTACAGAATCACTAGTCAACAACCTGTCGCCAAACAACTGTACGACTAGTGTCACCATAACAATGTATTGATGGGCTGGATTTCGTTACTCGAAATTGCTTTGTAGTTTTGTGTTTATTTTTTCTAAGGAAATGTAAGCAAAGGGTATTAGGCAATTAATTAACAGCTTTATACTTCATTTCAAGATGTGTTCTTTCTCCCTAAACCAGCAACCCTTTTGTTAATTGATGCTTTTTAAATATACATGTACTCAATATATACCTCACGAGAAATGACCTGGCAGAGCAGCCCATGCTAATCGAATGGAAAGCTCTGCCAGGTCAATTTTCGTCCGCTGTACATGTATCAAGCAGGCATTCTGAGTATGAGTGATGGTCAGACACTATGTCTCTAGGTCAAATAATCTGAGTGATCTTCTTTCAATTAATCAATCAGTATTTTTCGGTAAAAAACGAAAGTGGGTAGCGTTCACGTGCACAGTGTATTTTCGCTAGATTGTTAGAAGAAACCACTGGATTCGGGGCAAAGTCCAGTTACAACCTGGAATGGCCCTCTCAAATGCACGTACGGTGAACTTTATCTCGTCTAAATCCATAGAGTATAAGCTGCGAAATTATACAATTGTAAACTCTTCCCAAAAGTCACGTGTGTTATCTGAGTTGTTATTTAACATTAAGAGAATTAAGCAGTATTTTCCTCTCCTATAAAATTTGGGAAATGGGGGTACAATAGTTTCGCTCTGGCATAGCAATATGTTTAAAATATTATGTCCGTGAAGGAGAGGTGGCGCGAGTACTGGTGCAGTTACCAGGAAGTAGAATCGAGAAGGACCAATCTAAGCTTTAAGAACTTGATTCCCAATCGATGTAAAATAAATACAGAATTATGTAATACATTTTGTAAACATAGTTATGATAATCCTGGCTGTCTAAATTTATCTTGTTTCGTTTCAGCACAGATGAAGAATGACGTCTGAACACGGCTTTAAGTGTTATTTCTGCCCACTTACATTTATACAATTTATCAAGAAATTGCTGATAATTGAATTGAGGTAGTCCAAGCCTAATGAGATTCATGCAACTTAAAAAATTTTCGAGCAACATCATAAACACTTATTACGTTATTGGAATTTATATGTTCGACGTTGTAAACATTCCCCGGTGAAACGTTCCACGGCCACATGTTTTAACAACAATAACCAAATAATACCAACGTCCCGTGAATCTCATTAGGGATGGACTACCTTAATAATATGTTGGTAATGTTGGCTGTACTTTCTTAGATGAATGGCTGTATTCGGATATTCTGCTTTGATGACTTATGGCCTTGCTGAGGTATGGTAGAATGATATACATATCCGCTTCGCCAACTTATCAAGAAATTGCTGATAATTGAATTAAGGTAGTCCAACCCTTATGAGATTCAAGCGATATCGTTAACATTTGTTACCTAATCCGAACTTATACGTGTGACATCGTTAACATTCGGTGGTGGAACGTTGCACCCCTGCATGTTAACGACATTGCCGGAATAATTCTGATGTCACATGAATCTCATAAGGGACGGACTACCTTCAGAACATGTTTGAAATGTCGACTGTACTTTGTCAGATAATTGGCTGTATTCTGGGATTCTGCTTTGATGGCTTATGGCTTTGCTGACATATGGTAGAACGATAAAAGTGTATGTCGGCTTTGCCAACTAATCAAAAAATTGCTCATAATTGCATTAAGGTAATACATCCCTAATGAGATTCAAGCGCCTTCAAAATTTTTCGAGTGACGTCGTTAACTTTTGTAACGTAATCCGAATTTATATGTGCGACATTGTAATTATTCCGCTGTGAAACGTTCCACAGGTGCATATTAACCACATTGACGGAATAATTCCTTTGTTGCGTGAATCTCATTAGGGATGGACTACCTTAAGAATATATTGGAAATATCGACTGTACTTAGTCAGATGAATGGATGTATTCTGATATTCTGCTTTGATGGCTTATGGCTTTGCCGACGTATGGTAGAATGATACAAGTCCGCTTTGCCAACTTATCAAGAAATTGCTGATAACTGAATCAAGGTAGATGGGAATCATGCTACATTGGAATTTTTCGAGGGACATCGTTCAAATTTGTTACCTAATCCGAACTTATGCCTGCAACATTGTAAACATTCGGTGGTGGAACGTTCCACTGCCACATGTTAACGACATTGCCTGAATAATTCCGACGTCGCGTGAGTCTCATTAGGAACTGACTACCTTAAGAACATGTTGGAATTGTTGGCTGTTTATTGTCAGATGAATGGCTGTATGCTGGCCAATTGTCAGTTAAAAGTATTTTGACCCTTTGCTAAATTCTTTATGTACATCTAACATGCCGTTACGGGCCGCGAGTTGGAACCCCAGCTCGGCCAGTTTCCATTCTGACATTTGACAAAAGTCATTTGTCACTCACAAAATGAGTGTCATCTATATGAGGGAGCAGCTGGAGGCTAGGTGTGGATATTGTGATGGTACTGCTGAGCGAAATACCAGGAAACCATGGTTAGGTGCCCTAGCCGCTGTGATACGACCATAGCAGTTGAAAACGGCGTAAAACCCAATAAAATAAAAATCTAACATGTCCCCAGTTGATCAGGTAGTTTTAATCTGGTGTTAAATTTGGTCGTTTTCTTCTTCTTCTTCTTCTTCTTCTTCTTCTTCTTCTTCTTCTTCTTCTTCTTCTTCTTCTTCTTCTTCTTTTATCGGCGATTTTTAAAGAACGACACGACAAAAGAGACCAAACATGGAACACCTACCCAATGCATTCCTGTCGTTTCTCAAACCAGTACTACCACATCACCCTTACCGAGCCTCCAGCTTCCTCGCCCACTTAGGTTAACGATTTCAAACCCATTGGTGGGTGACAATTTTGTCAGAAAGGGTATTAGCCGTGGCCGGGTATCGAACAGGTAGGTAATAAAAGTAAGTTTTTCCTTTCGTAACCTGACAAAAGTGATAATGTGGTTGTAATTTGTACTTTTGAGATGTATTTTGTATGTTCCTTGAAGTAAGGGGCGGTGATTATCATACTGAAATATACTGAAATATCACAACGTTATGTCGTTGTAAGACGGTCCAGTGACAGGTTGGATGATTTCCTTGCAGTACCCTTGCACCCTCTGGTTGCCATAAATTGAAAAGAGGTCTGTTTAACTGTTGCCATCCATTTCTGCCCAATTAATGTCGCTGCACACGACGTAACAGTCTCGCTGATGACGTTATTGGTATCCAGCCTTACGCATCTTCTCCAACCACAAATCCTGCCGTCAGTTAATGACACGTAAAATGAGATTAATCCGGACATCAGACCAATGTCTCCTGAATCAATATCGATGTGTCCATGCCCACTGACGCCTTGCCTGTCGATGCTTAACGTCATTGGCGTAAGATTGGAGGACCTTGATGCAAGTTGTGCTGAGCCTGTTCCGGACAATTCGGTCACTAACGGTATACCCTGTGACGTCCTGGACGAATAGCTCTAAATTCTTACTAGACAACAATCTGTTACGTCGTCAGGACGTCGCTGTGAAACGATCCTCCATGAACGTCGTTTTACACGGTCTGCAAGATTTAGGTCGGTCGTTGGCGGTTAAAAATGCATACACCAAGTGCCATAGGCGCGTAATTGTCAATTCGGGCCAATTGAAATGCAAAGCGACATCTCTAACAGACATACCTGCTTGGAGCATACAAAGAGCTCTCTGACGTCAAACTTACGTCATCATTTCTCGCCTTCCCATTATCAATTTCAAAGAACTTGTAACAGTTAAATTGATTCTGCTAACAGATCTGTGTAATCTTATGTTTTTGGACACGCTAGACATTATCGATGTCACTGCACACGTGCCGCACGTGACTTTTGCTAATCTGGACTTTGTCCAATACACTGAATGTTCACTCTACACATGCACTGTATGCCTAATGGTTGTCGATCGGGACAACTGAACAACACAAAGCAATGTTCATGTAATTATCATAAACTGAAAAAATAATGTGTTTAGAAACGTGCTAAACTTTTTTTGCACAGTACATACTTGATACCCATTTGATGAGGACGGTAGGCCTACTTCACTTTGACTAAGGCAAAAAATAGACTTATCCGATGTCGACAAAACGAGTGTCAACTCTGTATTTTTGTAAGAATTTGATAAACCCAAAATCCAACTTTGTTTAGTTTCAACATATTTATTTTATTCGTATGATAAACATAATACAACAGGGATAATTCTGACTCTGAAACTGCTTGAGAGAAAATGTCTCATTCAGCCAAAACTAATGAGAGAAAATGAATTTCCAAATTTCTTACTATATTTTACATTTTTCTGTGAGATTTTTCTCCCATTGAGCAAATTTGAGTGAGATTTCTGGCAACAATTAGAGAATTTGCCCAAACCTCGCCCCAAAATGATCCCTTATACAAATATCAATTTTCAAAATGAAGAGGATTGGTATGGAAGCAAAAGTGCCAGTAGGCCGCGACCAAAGCGCAGTTGGTAGCGCATCTGACTCTTACTCGAAAGGTCCCGGGTTCGATACCCGGCCGCGGCAAATGTCCTTTCTGACAAAAATGTCCGTCTCCAATAGTTTGATATCGTTAACCTATGGGGGCGAGCAGCTAGAGGCTCGGTTACGGTGTTGTGTCAATACTAATATGAGAAACAACAGGTGCCTATGGTTAGGTGCTCCAGTCCCCGCGATATGACCATAGCAATTGAAAACGGCGTAAAAGCCCAATGAATCAAACCTAAACATACATTACATGCTGGACACTAGTCATACAGTAACAAAGAACTAGTCGTACGGTAACGAAAAACATTTTGGAAACTAGTCGTACAGTTGTTGGCAACAGGGTGGTTGTTTTCAGTAGGCTTTTTTTTTTCAAATATCCGAGCTCTCGTTGCATAACGGAGAATTGGGTATTCAAAATAGTAGAGTAAACGACTTTTCAATCAGTGAAACACTATGTATTGTGTGTCGAAACATACCTTTCGGGAGGAAAATCTGTCACAACCACGGCCAAAATGGAACGAAACTCGGTGATTGCGAGTGCTAAATCCTGATTTGGAGACAAATGCGCCGTTTCAGGGCGTAACGAAGAACTAAAATGATAGGTATGTTCAGTTGGCCATTTATAATCGCAAACCGCGTTCAAAAGCGATGAATAGATAAAAAGTTACCTCGATACGAAAAAAATGACTGTTGAATTATTTTAGGTGAATTAGTGATATTTGTGCGTACAGTCGGTGGCACTTCCCGTTTGACTCACTGTACGGTTATACACAGTGCATATCAAAGAGCGAATTTCAACAGGGAAAACTCGGGTTAACCTCGTATGTACAGCTTGATTCGAAGGTAGGAGGTCAAACCCTCGTAACTTCAGCTTGTTCATGAGGTTTTGACCCCCAACCGACGTTATGCGTTATGACCGTTGTTGCAGAGGTAGCTTCCATACTGCAAGTTCCTTCATACCATTCTGATAATTATCGTCCATAGAACATATCGGGGCTACAAGATTTATCGGACTTGCCATCAAGTTAAGGTGCCTATACGTCTTTACGTATCCGAACCAATTCGGGCGCAGTCGTAAACATTCGGCGGTGGAGAGTTTCACCGCTGAATATTTTCGATCGCGCCAGAATAATTCCGAAGTCGCGGGAATCTCATTAGGGGTAGACTAACTTGAGTTGTTTTTGTAAACCAAAACAGTGATAATGACTCGCGTTTTATAATTTTGAATTTATAATAAATAACTAAATAATGTTCGAATAGTTTGCAAACAAATCGATGCGTTTTCCGGGTGACAATATACCTAATCTATATGTCTTAAATAAACGACGGTTTAGCAACAAACGAGCAACTATGTGATGTCATTCATCATTTTATCGCTTATTCAATAAGCTGCAGGAACTTTACAATATTTTGGAAGTGGGGCATGCATTGATATTTTTTAACGATGACGTGGTTTGTACCTAGACAAACCATCGTTGAAGTTGACAAAAGTGATAAAGTACGGATTTCACAAAGTTCATCTTTAATGTATGTTACAACTTGCAAAATTTATTAATGTATCAATTCGTAGGCCTATATGATTGGTGTTTTAATATTAAACATATTGAATCAATAAACAAGAAGATCTATGGATAAACAAGATTTACAGATCTGTATTTTTAACACGTCTTTATTGTCTCCGGTTTTTCCACTTCTTACGCATTATATTCTAAAGAGGCTACTTTAGAGCATACAAAATTGGCTGGAATATTGCACAGTATTTACTTTGAATTTTATTAAAGTTCACATGAAGACGCACAGAGTACAGACAGACAGAAGAAACACAAAGGATAGTGAATGTTTATATCAAACATTGTTATAAATCTATTATGCATAAGAACCTTACATTCATTTAGATGAGGTAATGTAATATGATATATATATAACTGGTGTGAAAAAAGGGTTTTTCTATATCATATCACAATGAACTCGTACTCTGTCAAATAAAAATGACAAAGTGATTCTTAAGTGAAATAAGGGTTTAATCTTTGGACAAGACTAAAATGCGATGAATGCATTCTGTCTTCTAAATCACAACCTATCCTCTTACTCACAACCTATCCTCTAACGCACAAACTGACCGGAAGAACTGATTTTCTTGAAAGATCGACAGTAAGTTATTAAAATACTGTTTGCGCGATGTAATGTACATACAACTATTTTATAATACACACAGGTTTTGGGCCATTCATCCACAGAAAGTGGGCAAACGCTCATCAGGATTGACGAAATGTCAATATTGGGGCTACCCTTGCAACGGGAGAAAATGAATTTCCGTTCAATCTCTGGGAATCGGGGTTTGGATGGGGCTCACAAATATATGAAAATGAATAAAGGGTTGTATGACATTCTCCGATTTTTTATTTTCGAGCTAGAAACAAGAACATTTCGATTAAAAGACGAGACTCACCTTTCACCCGCCGATTTGTCGGCTCCTCTAACTGCCAACCGGATATCCTCTAAACTTTTTTTCATACACAACAAAATGTTGTGATTTAGTAGATAAGCGACCGTGGTGATTATCTAATAATTTTTTGAGAGATTGAGCAATATCGAAGCAAAATGATAAAAATTTGATGGTTGTCAAATTTAAAAAAAAATGCTGTAAAAAAGGAGTGTTGTTAAGGATATAATTCATGTATAGGCTTAATATAGCACAGAAAATATTGATAATCAGCATTTTCTCCTTTTGCCTTAATATTTTCTGTGCTATAATCAGCATTTTCTCCTTTTGCCTCAATGTTTTCCCAAGGCAATTCGATAAGGGACGTCAAAACCAGGGGTCAGTTTCATCAAAATATTTAAGACGTATTTTTGACTTACCGGTGTCTTACGACAAATTTAGGGCAAGAAACGCGTATCTACAATACATCGATACATGTGTTATTTTATTGTTGTTTTAAGCGATTTTTAAGACATTGGTAAGTCTTAAACACGTCTTAAATGTTTTGATGAAACAGGCCCCAGGTCATGTTTTGGAAAGGGTTAAACCTTTCCTATGAAGCGATACAATTTATGTTGCTGCAGACGATGTATCTAGGTGTTTAACAAAGAATTTTTGTATAATGCAGGCCATGAATTGTTGAGACAAAATGAGAAACTGTTGATTATAAGCATTTTCTTCTTTAGTCTCAATATTTTCCCATACTAGTTCTATTAGGGACGAAAAACCCTGTCTTATTTGAGAAAGGTCAATCTGCACTACATAAAACGTTCACAGTAGAATGTAACGGCTTATTTTTTTAAAAGAAATTTCAGTTGTCCAGACTCTTTGGTACAATGGCGCTTTTTATCAGAAAATGTTGATATTTTAATGTTGGCATTTAAAAAGGATGTCTTTACAGCAAATTAGACCAACATGGATTCTGATTCTGCATTTGCACACAGTCTGATAAGGGTCCATGCTGTTCTCTTAGCCCTTTCCCTCATAGTGACGCCTTTTGGCGCCCATCAAAAAAGACGCTTTGGAACACATTGTCGAAAATAAGAGAAAATGCTTGTGACACAATGACTTCTATCCATAGATTGGAAAAAAAACATTCATTTGAATTCGTTGATTTTGGAAGCTTTGAGTTTAGACCAGTCTAAAATTTTGCCGGCTGGTAATGGGTTTAAGCTCTCTCACAACATTAAAGAATTACTGTTTAAAGCAGCAGTATATATATATAATGTTAGTTATCATTTTCCCATATGAATAAAATGACCATTTTATTTGATAACATACCGCCCATTTCAATTGATGACTCAAATGGCTTTGTAAATGCCCAGCATGCTAAAATGATACAAGATTGCCAGAATGGCACTATAATCGCTCACCTGAGTTCTTGGAATAATGTTTTTCGCATCGTGAACAATATACATTTTAACGGGGTTAAACACTGACTTTTTTGGTTGCCAGACAGTCTGTCTTGTTGCTACTGGCCCTAGTCAAATATGCATTGGTCATGGCCAAATATTTGTATCAGAAAGATAATAATGGAAAAGATGTAAACAACATTAATCCTTTCAAAAGCTAAAACACGGTGGGGATTGTGCATGATTGGATGGATAACGAATACGGACAAATTTGCCTCGCTTCAGGTAAGAAATTGTGCAATAATTGTCTTATTTCTGCGTCAATTTTCAAGCGGTTTGTTGCATGTACCCCACATAACTGAGCTCTTTCCTCAGATATATGATTTGTTTGTAGAATCTTTGTATTTTGTCCAAAAATTGATCCCAACCGACCAGAAAAACGACAAAAAAATCAGGCCCTTTTTCTAGACGGTTGGGATCGGTTTTTGAGAAAAGTACAAGGAGTTTCTAGGTAAGTAATACATCTGAGAAAGGGGCTAAGTAGCTGGGAATACATGCAACAAACCGCATGAAAATTGACACAGAAATAAGAAAGTTATTGCATAAATTCTTACCTGACGCGTGATTAATTTGGCCGTAGTCATTACCATTTCGCCCTCTTGTCGGTTGGGACAATATTTCGGAAAAAGTACCATGAGTTATTAATATGTCATACATCCGATGAAAGAGCTCGGTAAGGCGGGGTACATGCAACAAACCTTTTGAAGATTGACGCACAAGGAAATTATTGCAAAATATCTTACCAGAATCGAGATTATTTTGTCCGTATTCGTTATCCATCCCATCATGCACAATCCCCACCGTGAAAAGGCTAGTTTTGAATCACAAATGAATGGAAATTTTAAAGGGTTAATATGTTCTTGTTCACATATCCTGTGTTTTCATTATGGTAAATGTGACTTGGGTATGAAATGAGGCTGACCTAAGTAGGTCCTGCATTGAGGGGGTCTAACCAGACCTGACCAAGCAACATAATGACTGTCAGGGATGGATAAATGATGAGCCCGGAATAAACATGTCATATTAGATTATTGTTAATTAAGTTTTCATAATGAAGGGCGTTCAATTAATACTGGATAAAAGGTTCTAGAAGCAGTTCTTATGTTGTTATTCAATTTCAAACGTCTTCTATCCTTCAAAATATTCCTCTTTGACATCCACACACTTTTGAAGATTTGAGATTGATTACTTATATGCCAATAAATGGGCATATTTTAGAACACCCAGCATACACTTGTAAATGTCATTACTAATGGAACGTCGAGACCTATACCGACTACAAGAGAGGATTTGCGTCAGCATGGGGAAGTTTAAAAAGCCATACGGGCTTAAACCAGGCTATAAGGGTGGATGAAGACGCTGTGAAGCATGTTTCTCTTTCAGGAAGTCTTGGACAACAGAATACATGTGGACAGCTCCGTTGTCATGGATTAGGCACGTGTATCTTTGACGGTCCCAGGCCTGCACCTTTCGTGATATTTCTTCTCTAAAAGACTTGTGCCGACCTACCAATCTTGTGTAAATGACCGGTGATAATGTTGCTATTTGGAACAACAATTTGAACAATATGCCCATCACATTTGAAAAATACCGCGTCCAAAACTTTTTCCGCGCTTTTAGTTCTTTTGGCAAGAAATGGCATTGTCTGATTTTTTCGCAACCAGCCATTAGTATTGGCACGCTCGCTGATGCTGCTCAAAATAGAAGATCCATGTTAAATCTGCTCAGAAAACCAACATTTGGCATGATTTTCGTATTATTTTAAAAGATATTTGGCCACCTATTCACGGGTGGCTTTCTGTTCCCTCGTCAACAGGTGGGGCCCAACGGGCACAAACCTGTCTGTGTTCAAAACATTTTGTCAAAAATGTATAACATGTCCCCGATGAAAAGCCACATTTATCTGCTACGTGGGATGTGGGAGTCTGTAGCAATATTAATTTTGCTGTATATCTCTACGCGGGTTGCCTGGGAGGGGGCATCCATTCAGGTCAATTAAACCCATTTTATCTTTTATCAACTTCATAAAAACTGATATATGTTCAACCTTAAAAGGCTTTTGTATCTGACGCCGTTCAATACACATGTGAATATTGTAAAGCCTATGCGAACTTATATATAGACCCCTACATCCAATTTTAGTTTGTTTCTCATTTTGTGTACAGTGAAATAGCCAGTGTATATGACTGAACCAACTCGGAAGTTAAATAACTTTTAAAAGACTGAACGAATATGTCTCAAATTTTGACCTAGTAAAGACAACGAATTTCCCATTAATCAGCTATATGCTCCACTTTTTCTATAAAATTATAAGGTATGGAGGACCATTAGTACCACTTTTAATTGAACGTCCCTCGTTCAATCAAATTTTCAAAATGAATGTACATAAGTACCACTGTGTAAAAGCGTACAGTCGCGTGTATCGGAAGTTGCATCTAACTGTACGCAAAATATCACTAGTGCTGATAAACAAGTTGATAATTTGGCTTTTTAAAAGTATATAAGTAAAAATCGGAACAATCTTTTTTATGCGATTTTCAACGTTGTGGGGTAGACTAAATGTACTTTCATTTCAGCAGTGACGATTTCTCGATCGGTGTCTATTTTGTTTATAAAATTGGATTTTACCTGTCAAATCACTGGTTTGTCCTGTTTTTCATCGTGTTAACTCGTGCAATTTTGACTGCAATCGCGTGATCTACACAATAATATACGCTTAAACTTGTACCTGGTAATAGCTAAACATCTCTGCTATTGTGTCCGTCGGTTGTATGCTCGTATGCACATTGTTTCACAAAGATATTGGCTTTTGAATAAGACTGGTGTATTTCTTCCGACTGTGCGCCTAGTGCAAACTGTACAGCATCATTAGTGCAGTTTGAGGAACATGTATCTGTACGCCTAGTGCCGTTATGTCATTCCGTATATGTTGTAATCGATTGAAAAAGTGGAATCAATTTTCGTTTGAAAAGCTTTGAGATGACATTTGATCAACCATTCATTGCTTTATTCAAAGATAGAACATTTGCAATGCGTGTTTATTCCAAATTACTACATGTGATTACAATAAAACGATCTGGTCTCAAACAAGTCGACAGCCAATATGACCACGAATTGCTCGAAAACAGTTGTCCAAACACGCGTAAAGGCGACAGACGTAGGCGTAGACGCAGTAGATGTTCTGCAGATGAGTTTATATAGTAAATATTAGCAACAAATCAGAGAAGTAGTTGGAAGTGATTTAGCACCCCGTTTAATACTACTGCAGTTACTATGCGTTGGTTTATACAAATCCATGTGTTCCATGCAATTCTCTCAACAGGACAAAAGCAACATCCCAAACCTTATGTACCACCAGTTAAACATCCTACCTAGCCGATTCGTCTTATGGCGAGACAATCATTCTAGTCAAAATGACGAAAGGATATTGATAGAGTCGGGATTCAGACCCTTGGATCAAGATCCTTCAATGATTTATTGGATCAAGCGACAGATGGTAGCTAGTCAGGGCGTATGTTAAAAAGTGTAGATAATTTTCATTTTTATTGCCCATATGAGTCTGGATTTTAACGCTCTAGAACAAAAGTTTGAAATCCCGATGCTATGGTGTATGTACGCCATCGAAGGTATTTGTCTATTGCTATTATCTCGGTCTGTCCATACGGCGCAAGGTCACCCAGAGTAGTCATTCCGGTTTGTGGGGTGCTAAAATAGTTCTTGACTCCTTTTCTGGTGATACATTGCTCTCTTCGTGAATGATTTTAGCTACGGTTTGCATTGATGCTTTTGGATGACATGTTTTCTCATTTTTGAGCCAGAATTCATCCTTCTTTTCAGGACTATTGTGTGTGTTTTGGTACAGGGAGACACGTGGCCCCCATTTCGGGTGTGTCCATTTTGGCGCGGAAAAATACACTTTACGCATGTTTGAACGAAAATTGTGAAAAAACGAATTACATGAGGTGGGTCCATTGTAAGAAAAAAATACAAGGCAAGGATGTTTCTATGTCATTTTACGTGCAGTTTTGCTCATTGGAATGTTGGAAAAGGTGTAAAAATGTGTTGTAAGGGGGATTTTACATAGAGTTATATAAGAGCCAATCTGAGTGACCTGTCACCATACGTCCTTACAAAGTTCATTTACACACCTACATTTATGGACGTTTTTTTAAACAGAACGTTCCTAGTTACTTGACGATAAGTATATTGGCAGGTTTTTCCAAATCACACTCCATCATATCCTACATTTATTAAACAGACATCCTATTTCATTTTTTCTAATATATACATGTATTTTGATGCCAAGATTGATTATTCTAAATCATTTAAATGGTATCAGACCTTTTAAGTTGTTGCTGATAAGCCCAAAAACTCTTTGAAAGCTGAGATGAAAATGGCATATTCCAAAGGCCCGTAGGAAGCAATTTTATATGGGCGGGCTGAAGCCCAGTGTCTGAAGATGGGTGGGGGCTATTTTGGATTTCCCCTGTATTTTCACCGTGAAAAGGGAAAATTCAGCACTTTTGGCCCGCGGCCGCGGTAACAACAAGAAAGCAAGAACGACAAACTACGAGGGACGGTCGGAAAGTAGTTGGACTTTTGACTAATTCTCTAAAGCCATTCAACGTTTTAACAAAATTCTTTCTACACTGTTTGAACAAATTGTCCATCTATGTCTATGTATTTCTGCAATATTTATAGGAGCTTTATTACTCCTACTATTAACCATGACGTAGACCCGCTGTATTAGGTACAGTGAAACAGGCGGTATCAAAGGCGCCATGGTCTCAAAATTCTTCCCAGCAAGCACTTCTTCAGTTCTAGACACAAATAAAAGTCACGTGGGGCAAGGTCTGGGCTATAAGAAGACTAAAACAACTATTGTCATGTGTAATAGTTGGTAATCTCCACTGCAGATGCGGTGATATGGTAGCATGCCTAATCTGAAGTAGAAAACATTTGTCTTTGCTAATCTGGGACGCGTTTACTTCAGCATTTATTCTTAGATTTTTCTGAATTACTTCAGAATTGTACTTGGCATTGACAGTTTTTACCATTTGACATGGAATGAGTTACTATCAATCCTCGTGAATCCCAAAAAGCTACCAACCGAAGGTAGCAGCTTAATCTTTTCAGTGGCGAGGAACCAGCTCGTTTCAATGACTGCTTTGACTGATTTTTTTATCCCAAATTCGGAATCATGAACCCTTATTTAATCTTCAGTGATAATGAAGTTCCAAAAATAACTCTTTTGCGATTAAAATGACTAGAATGTTCTTTGTTCATTGTTCCTCTAACAAATGGCCTATGACACATGAAACACCTATCACACATAAGTGGACAGAATATTGTATATATACAACTATCTTTGAAAATAAACTGACCACATTATTGGCAAATGGTTGCAGATTCCACCGATATATAAAGTGTTTATACAGATGCAAATGGAGAGACAGTAGCGCGAAAAGTCCAACTACTTTCCGACCGTCCCTCGTATATAAGTCAACACTAACACGAAAGTATAGGATACAGCCGCATTCACAAGCTATGCGTACTATCACACACACAAACAACCACGTGCACGTAAGCAAACACGCACGCACATACACACAATTGTACGCATGCAAAAGTACATTAAGTATCGCGCAAGGAGGAATCAAGGTTTATAGTAGCATCGCATGATAAGCCTTTACTGTATGTAGTCGTCCGTAATTATTGTTTACCAAGGCAAATTAATCTACGTTCATTTAGGAATACGAATGAACTTTGTTCTAAAATGAGACTGCTTACGTGACTATATTGATAAATTATCGATGTAGTTAAAACACCTCGTAACTACAACTTAAATCACGCTGTAGTTACGAGGTTTTAGAATTATACCGACGAAATTCTATTGTATATCCGAAATTACGTTACGGGTTACTTGATAAAATCGTTCCCTATTGGTGTTGCTTTATTTAAATGTAGTTGGGCTATGTCCACAAGATCAGTTACTTTTTAATCTCTATAGATATTCATTGTGGACAGACAAATAAATTCGACCGCTATACTCGTGCAGCATAAAGAAGTTTTGCGTATGTTTGAAGTGAGCGTAACCCTTTAAGTGATCTAATGAACTAATTAAGTGCACCCTGATGCATTGTGTATGTGTAGCCAAAGTAGTAATTGACATTTTCTGAACAGAGATTTTGCCACAACAGGTCATGTAAAATCGCCATTAGGCGTACAGAACACAATTTGTCATTTAGCACTAGGCGTACAGTCGGAAAAAATACACCAGTCTCATTCAAAAGCCGATATCGTTGTGTAACATACCATATTTGTGTAAACAACTGTTGCAAAGTATAGCAGATAGGTGTAGCTACTAGATGATGCAAATTTAGGCTTTCAATATTGTGTAGATCGCGAGATTTTAGCCCATATTGTGCCAGTAAGCAGGACGAAAAACAGCAAAAAACAGTGATTTGACATTTTGATACGAATTTACACACAAAATCCGTTGACATACTAGAAATCGTAATTACTTTAGGTAATGCCTATCTAATTCTCTCTTCAAATTTGAAAACCCCGTCAAGAAAGATTGTTCCGATTTTTACTTATTTGCTTTTAAAAATCCAAACCATCAGCTTGTTTACCACCACTAGTGATATTTTGCGTACAGTTAGATGCAACTTCCGATACACGCGACTGTACGCTTTTACACAGTGAGTACATTAGTACTTTGGTTTCAAAAATTCCCTTTGTTTATTTTTTCATTTGAAATTGAGGGTTGATCTTGTGTAAACAAACTTTGGAAGATTAAAGGAGAGAACGTTAAATGGATCAGAAAAGTGTGAAATATCTCTTTCAAGAGATACAATATCTCAAAGAATAAATGTAGAAATTTCGACAACATAAATGTAGGCTATATAGCTCCTTGCATATTCACAGAGAAAAATCCGATCAGAGTTTTTCGTAACAGAGGTCGGTTTCTCGACAAAAGGTTCGAATTTGCCCAGGCCGACACAACCCTGTCATTAGTGTTTGCAATGAGTAATCCTGCTGTTCTGTACAATATTGTTATCAAAACAATTGATGTGATGAAATAAATAAAATCTTTCATCAGCCTTCGTTGTTAAATCATTACACTTTTGGGAAGCGGCCACACCGAAAAATCGTCCGCTTCATGTATCACGGTGGAGATTGTACATTATGGGATGGATAACGAATACGGACAAAATAATCTCGATTCTGGTAAGATATTTTGCATTAAATCATTACACTTTTGGGAAGAGGCCACACCGAAAAATCGTCTGCTTCAAGTATCACGTTGGAGATTGTACATTATGGGATGGATAACGAATACGGACAAAATAATCTCGATTCTGGTAAGATATTTTGCAATAACTTCCTTTTTTGTGCGTCAATTTTCAAAAGGTTTGTTGCATGTACGCCGCCTTGCCGAGCTCTTTCATCGGATGTATGACATATAAGATAACTCATGGTACTTTTTCCGAAATATTGTCCCAACCGACCAGAAAGCGAAATGGTAACGACTACGGCCAAATTAACCACGCTTCAGATAAGAATTTGTGCAATAACTTTCTTATTATTACGTCAATTTTCATGCGGTTTGTTGCATGTACTCCGCCTTACTGAGCCCTTTTCTCAGATGTATTACTTATCTTGAATCTCCTTGTACTTTTCTCAAAAACCGATCCCAAACGACAAGAAAAAGGACGTTGTCGTTTTTTCTGGTAGGTTGGGATCAATTATTTGGACAAAGTACAAAGATTCTACGAACAAGTTTTAGGCCTATATCTGAGGAAAGAGCTCAGTAATACGGGGTACATGCAATAAACCGCTTGAAAATTGACCCAGAAATAAGAAACTTATTGCACAATTTCTTACCTGAAGCGAGGCAAATTTGTCCGCATTCGTTATCCATCCCATAATGCACAATCTCTACCGTGAGTATGTTATGTTAACTTTCTGTTAACCAAAGGCTTTTTCTCTAAATGAATATGCAAGGAGCTATATAGCCTACATTTATGTTGTCGAAATTTCTACATTTATTTTATTCTTTGAGATATTGTATCTCTTGAAAGAGATATTGCACACTTTTCTGATCCATTTAACGTTCTCTCCTTTAATCTTTCAAAGTTTGTTTATACAACATCAACCGTCAACAAATCAAATGAAAAAAAAAAAAAGGAAAATTTTGAAACTACCAGGGGAAATAAGTAGTACACAACCCTTTAATTATTTACTAAGCAGTGAGTTCCCTTCATGGTAGCCATTTTAATGAAACAAATACCACCACTGGTGGTGAACTAAAACAATTTACGCTACAACAAGGTATAGATATTTTGCGTTTAACTGTGAGTTTATAGATTTTTTTCTAATGACAATGAACTTGTTGTAAAAACAGACCGGGTTTACCGTCGTTTTGTATTGACAAACTATCGGTATTGTTATGAAATCTCGTAACTACGGCTTCGATAAAGCCGTAGTTACGATATTTTATAACAACACCGACGGAATGCACTGATCGCGAAAAAACGTCCATCGCTTTTGCCGAGTTCCCCACCAGTGACCACCGGATTGTTGTACGACTGACCATTTTAGACGTATTCCGGCCTTGATGAAGACACGAAATCTTGTCAGTGATAAGGTACGTAAGGCCTTTACATGAAATGAATCGCAATGCAAAACTGACTGACATATATATGATGATGATTTTTTCTGCGCTATAAGTAGTAATATCGAATTTTAGCACGTTTCTAATAAAGTTCAAATAACCGATACAAATATCTCACAAAACGAAAAAATATAAATACCTGTTATCCCTTCAACGTCCTTCATTGAAATGAAATTTTAAGAACATGCTCTCACAAAAATACGTGTTATTCTTTCAACGTCCAAACTAGAAATGATTCAAAATAGAAATTGCGCATGCGTCGATACGTGTTTGGACAAGACACGGGTGTAGTTGACGTCATAGCATTTTGACAGGTGAGGCACTCGGTAATGGACAACTGACGAACTCGTTTACTGAAAGCTGACAGGTACAGTTTTTATAACGACGCATTTTTGTCTGGTGACGTACTGTCTGAGAATTGACAGGTGCACTATAACGCATTCGTGACAGGTGACATATTGATAGTTGACAGGTGTAGTAAACCACGGGCGTTTCCACATTTTGGGGGCGAAATTTATGGTCATTTAGGATGAATCATAAAAAACAAAGGCAGTTTCATTCTTTATATCTTTATTTTTATAAAAAATCATTCACAATATTTTTACATACGCATCATGGTTTATTATATACATAAAAAACAATGTCTTTTAAACGTCTATACTTCGACACGCGCAATTCGATTTAGACTCAGTATCATCATCGTTCTTCGGATCGAAATTGTACCCGATTTTTTGCTTAGGGAAATATTCGTAAGGTCCTGGACCTCTTCACCCAATGTTTTCTGGGTGCTCGTATACGTGTTGGCTGGCCCCTTTTCACGCTTGATCGGCACTGTTGCCGTATACCCACTCAATATTTCTTCCGAAATGTGCATTTCAATATGTTTCAGCGTTTCTTCTGGGTCTAGTAATGAAAATCTGGATTGGCATATTTTTGTCGCTTAGGGTAGATGTTGACTGAAATATTTTTACGTTTTCGCTTCTGAGGCGTTTCGCTCTGTTCAGCCTTCCTACGTTCGACTTCCGACTTAGCCATTTCAACCGCTTGGGCTACGGGCGTTACCAACTTGAGTGTTGGTTGTTGTTTCATTTCCGCTAGTTTTCTGAGATGAGCTCCGCTGCCTACGATATATCGACCTTTGTGATCGGGTTTAACGTAACCGTCTCTCAAGGCCTTGAAATGTTGATACCATTTTTCCGGGTCATCTACATAAGGCACCCATTTCTGTTGTTTATAATCGTATACCTCTGTGGAACCCATAGTAATTTCCGTCACAGCGTATGTCCGTTGTCCACTATACCGGAAAATGTTTCTTTGTTCTTATGTATGCTGTGGGAATCCGCCGAGATAATCGTATCTCTTCTATAGAACACTCGTTCTTACTCATTCCTTTTCGTCGTCTTCCTCACTTTCATCATTTTCGTCAGGGCCAACCTTGTCAGCGTCTTTCACATTATAGTCCGGCCATATTTCGGTAAATAGATCTTTTCTGCGTTTAATCGCCTGTCTTACAGATTCGGCAAAATCCATTCCGTGCTCCTTTCTGAGAGTCTTTGCCGATTGCAAGATTTGCGGTTGTACGGATCCTTCTTCTAAGCGGTGATAATCGATAAGAAAATCCGCATAATCTAACCTTAGTCGCTTACGTAGATTCGGTAAAAATTCATTCGCGCTTCTGGCCATAGCACCCCTACGTGTATGACCCTCATCCATGTATTCTTTGAATTTTCTGACGAACTGTTCCCAAATATCCTTTCTAAGCGGTTCTTGAAATCGCGAGTTCCATATTTCTTTACGCGTACTTCGTGCGTGCGAATTGCCGAATCAAACGGCTACGTAAAATGCATAACTGTCCAGTTTGTCATATGTCATTCTCGAGGCTTGACAACATGCGTAGACACCAAAGTAATAAACACGGAGGAGGGGTCGATGAGACGCGAATTTTGGCTTCCGAAAAAATGACGTTTCAACACCCATTCACGATGGTAGTTAGCGGACCGAGTGGTAGCGGTAAAACTGAATGGACTAGAAAAATGTTACTTTCCAACATGATCAAAGAACCCGTCGAACGTATAATATGGTGTTTCGGACAGTGGCAACCCCTTTACGACGAAATCCAGCGGACGATACCTTGGATAGAATTCAGTCCCGGTATCCCCGACTTTTTAAGTAGTAGGGACTATTTCGATGTTAGTAAAAAGAATCTCATTATTTTTGACGATCTGATGACGGAAGCTAAATGCGACCAGCGTATTGCCGATCTTTTTACTAAAGGAAGTCACCATAGGAATTTATCAGTCGTCTACCTAACCCAGAACCAATTCCCACAGGGCAAAGCTTGCCGAGATATCGCTCTCAACACGCAATACCTGGTCCTATTCAATAATCCTATCGACAGACAACAAGTCGCTACATTGGCAAAGAGAATATACCCCTCGAATAGCGGGATATTTATGAAAGCATTTGAGCGAGCGACGGCTAGACGCCACGGCTATTTGGTAGTCGATCTGAAATCGACAACGTCAGAAAAAGACCGTTTTCGTACCGACATATTTGAAAAAATGCCCCAGTCAGAAAACGATTCCGATGACGATACTGAAGAAAGAGTACCTTTAACGGGTCAAAAACGATATAACAGTGATAGTGATACGGAATCGATTGACGAAGAAACTGTGAAGAGGCGTCCCTCGATGGGACCCCCTGGTAAAAGATATAAAGCGGATTTGCGAGAACGAAGTACGCGTAAAGAAATATGGAACTCGCGATTTCAAGAACCGCTTAGAAAGGATATTTGGGAACAGTTCGTCGGAAAATTCAAAGAATACATGGATGAGGGACATACACGTAGGGGTGCTATGGCCAGAAGCGCGAATGAATTTTTACCGAATCTACGTAAGCGACTAAGGTTAGATTACGCGGATTTTCTTATCGATTATCACCGCTTAGAAGAAGGATCCGTACAACCGCAAATCTTGCAATCGGCAAAGACTCTCAGAAAGGAGCACGGAATGGATTTTGCCGAATCTGTAAGACAGGCGATTAAACTCAGAAAAGATCTATTTACCGAAATATGGCCGGACTATAATGTGAAAGACGCTGACAAGGTTGGCCCTGACGAAAACGATGAAAGTGAGGAAGACGACGAAAAGGAATGAGTAAGAACGAGTGTTCTATAGAAGAGATACGATTATCTCGGCGGATTCCCACAGCATACATAAGAACAAAGAAACATTTTCCGGTATAGTGGACAACGGACATACGCTGTGACGGAAATTACTATGGGTTCCACAGAGGTATACGATTATAAACAACAGAAATGGGTGCCTTATGTAGATGACCCGGAAAATGGTATCAACATTTCAAGGCCTTGAGAGACGGTTACGTTAAACCCAATCACAAAGGTCGATATATCGTAGGCAGCGGAGCTCATCTCAGAAAACTAGCGGAAATGAAACAACAACCAACACTCAACTTTATATAAACTCGTATAACTCGAGAACGGTGAGAGCTAGGCATATAAAACTATACATTTTTAGAATCTGCGAGCCGAGACCTTTCCAATGGTATATAATTTATGCGGGTTCCTCGAAGTTGAAAATCAAGTTTAAAAATCTCTGTTACGTCATAACTCGGAAACGGTCGAAAATCGAATCGACAACCTAGGGTTAATTTTGAAGAGTTTTAGGAGAGCTTTCATCTGATGCAAAAATTATCAAAATCGATATCGTAAACGGTTGCAAAAAAGACGAAAAACGGAATTTCGGGTTCATTTTATCGCTAAATCTGTAACATTTTTAGTCATTATACATCGAAACGAGGCTATACACGTTGTATAACCAACCTTTGCACTGAATCGCGTCAAAAACGTGGATAAGGGTCGTTTTATAAAAGTCATTACGTCGCCCCTAAAATATGCGTCGTTATAGTACACCTGTCAGCTGGTCAGACATTGCGTCACCCGTATTATATAAACTGTACTAGGTCAGCCGTCAATTACCGAGTGCCTCGCCTGTCAAAAATGACTAGAGTATGACGTCAACTGTACGATGTCAACTGTCAATTAGCGAGTGCCTCGCCTGTCACAAATGTCTAGACTATGACGTCAACTGTACGATGTCAACTGTCATTTACATAGTACTTCATCTGTCATCGATGTTAAATAAAATGTACTAGGTCAGCTGTCAATTAATTTACAGAGTGCATCGCCTCGCTATGACGTCAACTGCACCTGTGTCTTGTGCGAACGTGTCCGAACGTGTATGGACATGAATCGACGCATGCGCACATTCATTTTTAATCATTTCTAGTTTGGACGTTGAAGGGATAACATGTACTTTATATTTTTGGGATGTGTATTTTGTTGAAAAAGTCATTTCTAGTTTGGATATTGAAGGGATAACATGTACTTGTTTGTGAGATTATGTGTGTAGAATTTCATTTCGGAGAGTTTGAGTTTGAGTTTATTGGGGTTTTACGCCGTTTTCAACTACCAGGGTCATATCGCGGCGGCTGGAGCACCTACCCATGGATTCCTGTTGTTTCTCAAACCAGTACTTCCACAACACCCTTACCGAGCCCCCAGCTGCTCGCCCACTTAGGTTAACGATATCAAACCCATTGATGGATGACAATTTTGTCAGAAAGGGTATTAGCCGCGGCCGGGTATCGAACCCGGGACCTCTCGAATGAGGGTCAGATGCGCTACCAACTGCGCTAAGGCCGCGGCCTCATTTCGGAGAAGTATGTTGAATGGATAACAGGTAGAATTTACTGTTTTTTAGCTTTGTTCTAAACCTGTAACCTTATCGTTTTAAAAAAATATATTTCATAAAATTGAAAAAAAAAGACCATGGCTGTCTAAAAATAGCTCAAATGATCGTCTAAAAATAGAAATCATGTCATATCTATTTTTAACAAAAAAGTAGGTCATTCAAAATGGCTGCTGTTCTAAAAATAGAAATTTCCTTATATGCTAATGAGTTGCCATATAAGGTAACAATATGACAGCGATTACGTCATCTTTGTTTGCCCCCAAACCGGCGCCTATACTACTGCTATAGATGCATCGCTCGTGAACGATGGCAACAAAACTCCGCCCGCTAAGTTAAGCTTGGATCTTTCTTTTTTCATGTGGAGAAACTTGTACATTATATATAAAATTGAATATGAAAAGTAATTCGGAAATGACACATTTAAAGAGATACATTCACATTATGATTTTTCCATGGAATCATAACGAAATTAACTTGATAGAAATTAATATGTATCCATATGTAAACACGAATCAGTTGTATAAAATGACATCGAAATATGAGCCCTGACCACGGTGGATAACCCACGTGACTTTTGGGAAGCGTTAACACCGAAAACATCGTCCGCTTCACGGTATGTTTTGTTTAATGTTTGAAGAAACCACTGGATTTGGAGCAGAGTGAGTTATAGCTGGGAATAGCCCTCTCAAAGGCGCTTTCCGTGCACTTTATCTCGTCAAAATCAATAGAGTATAAGCTGAGAAATTAAACAAACCATACCTTGAAGCGGGCGATTTTTTTCGGTGTTAACGCTTTCCAAAAGTCACGTGGGTTATCCACCATGTTGACGAAAGGTTCCAAAATCCAAAAGGCAATAATTTTGTGCTAAAAATAGACTGTTTTTATTTTTTTATAAAACCATCGGTGTCGTTATATCATCAGGTATAATCCATTTTCATTCACCTCACAGGGTGTGGCTAAGCGAAGAGGTTATTCGACGAGTTTACTTCTCGATATCTCGGTTGATATAAGAGAAAACGTGCGGCACGAGCATGAACACATTACGAAATTGAAAGAACGTTCTATTGTAAAATGAGTTGTTATAAAACCTCGTAACAACAGCCTGATTCACGCTGTAGTTATAATGTTTTGCAACAATACCGACGATGTACCGATAAGCGAGAAGGCTGTTTCTCCTCAAGCGTAAATGTAATGAACCGTTTACTAGGCTCCGCCCTGTCTCCCGAAAAAAATCAGAATATAACTACGGCTTGTTTCAAGTCGTAGTTACGAAATTTTACAATAACACCTGTCACCAACGAAACATCATTTGTCCAAAATTACGTCACGGATAACTGGATAAAATTGTTCCCT
Source organism: Fragum sueziense (assembly GCA_963680895.1). Classification (NCBI taxonomy): domain Eukaryota; kingdom Metazoa; phylum Mollusca; class Bivalvia; order Cardiida; family Cardiidae; genus Fragum; species Fragum sueziense. Next base: position 8,215,022 of record OY804595.1, on the reverse strand, counting down.
ATTCATATAAAAAAGAGGGAGAGCATATTTTCCATTGACTAAAATCGAATACCTCTTACTAACCGTAGGCCAGGTTGTTGTTACTCTCGAATAATGACTCTACTCACCCTAGGTTAGATTTGTGTTACTCGTGTGCGTAGAAGGTGCTCAAAGGCAAACAACAACAACATACATGTAAGTCTATTCTGAAAGAAACATCTTTATTCAGATTTATACAGTCGACACTCGTTATCTCGACATCGGATAAGTCGAAATTCCGCTTAAGTCGAAGTGAAGGTCAAGTCCCATACTCAACATATGGATATCAAAATGAATTCCGTAAAAAATACAGCCATTGAAATTTAGTAGGAAAAGGATAGAAATTGCTCGTTTCGAGCAATTTCTTTCCGTTTCCTACTATATTTCAATAATGGACATATATGATGCCCATCAAAAATGCTAAGAAAACGTTTTCATCGAAAATAATCAAAATCAGATGAGTCGAACTCCGGATATGTCGATGTATTTTGGCTGTCCCTCTGACTTCGACACAACGAGTGTCGACTGTATATCATATTTTTGGGAAGGTATTTTCGAATCGGCTATATACATGTATATACTCTAACGACCCTAGTGTCCCATTCGAACTTACTAAGAAAACGACAAGGAAAGACCTATGACGTTTCAGAATGAATGTCATTAAAAGTCGACATATCAGCACAATTAAAGGTCTTTCTAAACACTATACCAAAATTATGAAATATTGAAACATGAACATGAAAACGAATTTCAAAATCCAACGTAAAATAACTTAGTTTACAAGTTTAGTGTCTGCAATTTAACGATAATGTGGCAGATAAAAGTCGACCCCACTCCCCTCCCCCCCCCCCCCCCCAAAAAAAAAAATGGATAATAAAACTCGTTAAAGTTGTGATCACGTACGGATGAACGTATTTCCGAACAGCGTTTAAATTCGAACAAAAATTTTGACATCCTACAACATCCCCAAAATGTAATCAAATGACATGGAGCCTCTTTATTCTTGACGCATATGTCATCCTCTCCCTTTCTTGCTATTTTGGGTCTAGTTATGATGTAAATCGCCGAGATAAATGCCTAAGTTTGAAGTTAACTCAAATGGGCAAGTAATATTAAGCATGAAACAATTCTACCTCGGACATTTCTTAAGGTTTTCATTATCAACGGCTACGCTACTTTCCCAATCCAAATAACTTTTAATGGTGAATAAGTGTTGCTTTACCATGTTATTTTGTGTTTGGAAGGCTACAATGTATCTAAGTGTCAGAAAGTTGGGGTTCGGAATTAAAACCTTCTTCTTCTTCTTCTTTATCTTTATTTCCTCCAAATATTGAAGATCATATAATGTAATACAAAATAAACATACAAGAAAGGAAAAGGATATCAAATATACATTTAAATGGAAATTAGAGTTGTTCCCCTTGATCTTATCTCCTTTTCGGACCAAGTGCAAGGGAAACAATTCCAATAGAGGATCAGACTACCAATATGATTCTGTAACTAATCCGAAACGAAAAGAATAGCTACAGACATTGGCGTCTACGGAAAAATATTTCTAGATCAGCTAACATAGCCCTTTTCATCACAACAACTGAACTTGAACAGCAAAATTATTATCGATATGAACAGATACTACATGTAATGTGCAATTTAAATCGTAAAAGACACTGAGGGGAGGGAGAATTTGCTGATAATCAGCAACTTTATCAATCCCACAGCGTCATCTCAACCTATTCTTGACCTATTCATGGATCAACGAAACTCAGTGTTGTTTTGAAAAGGGTTATCTTTCAACAGCACAAAGCTGCGTGAATCATTATAGCATTCAAAGGCAATGCAATAAATAATTGCTTCATTACAAATATTATGATTTCAGAGCATCATTTTTTTATAGATTACTCCTTCTTAATATAAAGGGTCCATGAATTATGCAAATATTGTATTTCTGAAAAGTAGAACAGTTCAATGTTTGACCCAAAAACGCTACGGAATGCTGAGTTAACACCAAATAATGTACAAAGAATCTCGTAATTTGACATGTTATTAAATATGTTAATCATTCTCTCGCCTAATGTAAACCTTAATTTCTCCATAAAATTGAGTCTGCAAGAAATTGTCTTACTACAATTCATTAAAATGTGTTCAGTGAGACTAATATGAATGCGCTCCTCGCCACATTTTGTGCATGACGCATCAAAACAAGCAAGATACGCAATCAATTGAGCCACTGAAAAGCAGGTAACAAACAGCTTAGGGTTGTTAAACGCAAAACTCCACAACAGATTTGAGTCAAACTCTGTTTGAATTTTTCTGTATAGCACGAAACGAACATTTGAAGTTTTGACTTCCCACTCATGAATATAGTGGTTTGATATTGCTCTATTAATTTTCATTTTCCAACAATATTTACTTGGAAAAATACCATGAGATACATATTCATGTAGATAACATGAAAGATTGAATTTATCTACGAGAATACTAACATCTTTAACAAAGCCAATGTGTGATATTCCCAATTTGAATGAGCATAGGCGATGCAAAAACAATTGCTTGGCTGCTGAATCGCTATCCAAACGACACAGTTCATTCAAAACATTCATTTCAAAATGCTATTTATATTCACTGAATATCAATTTAGCGAGAACTCACAGACAGCAAATACTTGTCTTGTGATATATGCCACCTGGGATCATACTTTTTCACATTTTAAAAGGTTTGGGGAGAGTTTGTGCATTTGCCTAACTCTTAGAATTGCGGCTTGGGTGTTCGGTAATAGGAACATCCTTAATCTGATTTGTAAATTTATTTTCTTCATTGATATCTGCGACCTGTTATTAATTGTTTGTGAGTAAAACATAGTTTAAACGACGGTGAATATCATGAAAGAAGTTTGCATGTCTTTCTTTGGTTATTTAAAAGGAATCTTGTTAATGTTCGGAATTAGAACCACTTGTATTCGGATTTACAACCACCGTTCGGAATTGCAATCATTCACCCCATGACTTTCACAGCGAATATCTATCCTAATACAACACTTATTGGTCTCGATATATGACAAAACAACGTCATAAACATTGACGTTGCCATAGGCAACAAAGAATTCGGCGAAGGTGGTTGTATTTGCGAACTATTAAAATAGTGGCTTAGGTGTTCGGTAATAGGTACACTTGCTCTATATACTAAATTTTGTGAATACCCGTGTACTAGAGACTTACGAATTAGTACGAAATGGAATACAAAATGGAAATGAAATAAAGGGGATCAAGCGCGGATCCAGGTATTTTCCCCAGGGGGGGGGGGTCTTCAAATCTTTAACCCCCACTTTTTACCAAATTCCAGGAAGGGGGGGGGATCATGAGGTCCCTCTGGATTCGCGCATGTCAGATACATGTCATACCATGAAGGACTAAATTTAAAGACAGTTTGTCGTGGCACACAGGGACAAATGACGCAGCTATTTTGGGACTTAACCAGTAATCTACTTGATAACCCTTTTTTCGCCAAATTCCAGGGGAGGAGGGGGATCATGACCCCCTGACCCTCCCCCCCTCTGGATCCGCGCATGGGGATGTATCGGGATACTTGTAATATGGTGACATGCCACTCATATTTGCCTCTTTGTAATTAAAGTTGTGATTATTACATAAGTACTAAACTTTGTAAATACCCGTGTAATAGCATGATAAGCAGTGAAAGAAAAGGGGAAATTGCCGATGCATTATGTTTCTTCTCTTCAGGTGGTGTTTTCAATGCTATCTTGATTGGATATTTCAAAACCAGGACCTGTATTCACTTTGTAACGCATTCAAAACTTTAGAATTAGAAGATTTTGAGAACTCCGGAGAATTTTCAAAATCGAAGTTCTTGAGAAACTGGGACCTGTTTCATCAAAACCTTTAAGACGTATTTTTACACGCCCGAAGGGCGGTATTATATTATGGCCAGGGTCGTATTATGTAATGGCCCTGGTCGTTCGTCCGTCCTTCCGTCTGTCCGTCCGTCAACAATTTCTTGTGTGCGCAACTCCTCCTACAGTTCGACTTGAACTTAAGCAAACTTGCCACAATGAATCTCCACATGTAGTGTCTAGTTGTGTGCACTGCTTACCATTTCCCAAAAAAGACCTGGTTTTGACGTCGCTTACAGAAATGGGCTGGGAAAACATTGAGACAAAAGAAGAAACTGCTGATAACCAGCAGTTTCTCCTTTTGTCTCAGTATTTTCCATGCAATATTTTACACAAATTCTATCTTAAATAACTTCAATTTTGTCATTTTTGGCAGTTTTTGAAGAGGATCACCCTTAAATTTTGCCGTTTGGGAAAGGGTTAACTTTTTGTGCTTGAATTACTTGTATCTGCCCTTGAATCTAACAATAGATGCCCATTTTCTCGTGTAGGCAATTCCTACAGTTTCAACCAGAATTGAATGAAACTTACCATAGTGAATCTCTACGGTGTCTGATTGTGCAAACCGCTTACAAGATTTAGATAACTCTTCTCATATCTAAATTATCTGTCATTGAATTGAAAATAATGGCCAAATTTACTGCCAAGCCCCTTTCGAGCGTATATGCGCTGCTTTACGAAGCTCTTATTGACTTATATAGTAGGGCAAACGGCAGGGTTGATTTTTACACAGTAGGAGTAGGTATTAACCCATTACCAAACGACAGAATTTTGGACGGCTCCAATTTGAGAAGGGTTGCAGACGACAATTTCAAATGCTTGGAATTATACTTTTTTAGGTGTTTTTGATTAGAAAACATTGTGGAAAATGAAGAAATTGCTTGTGACAAGCAATTTCTTCATTTTCCACAATGTTTTCCAAAGCCTTTTTCTTTAGTGGAGTCAAAAGGAGTTAATGTGTGGTAATGGGTTAATACACCTAAACATCGGCCACTGCCGTTTGTCCTACTACACCGATGTTTCACGAAACGCGTTAAACAACAATCGCATAACCTATGTCTGATTTAGCGATATTTTGGCTTGAAATTTTCTGAATTTTCATAGGAAAATTTGCCCTTTCAGATAAAAATAAAAGTAAAATTTATGAAAATTTAATGTGAAATGCCACTTTAAGGATACATACTTATTTTCAGGGTAACGGTCTGTAAAAATAACTGTACATAATTAAGATATAGCCTTTATTTTTTCTCTGTGCAAAATTTCAGGTTCGCCTGACCTGATATGACTTATATTACGACGGATGTAAAACCCCATGTCACATCATTTTGTAAAAACAATCATACCGCTGCATGAACATATTTCGACTGTTCCACCGCCAAATGTTTTCGGCGTCGCCCGAATAATTTCGACATCGCGCGAATCTCATTAGGGGTGGACTACCTTAATACTAGTCGTTTTTGATACAAAGGCAGGGCAAACCCAATTATTAAAGTGGCATTTCACATTTATTTCATTTTTTTTAAAGTATGTCTTGGTGCAAAGATTATTTATTCTAATGCGTAGAAATGCTATCAGTTTTTAGAAGTTGTTATTTATAAACGAAAAATGCACCTTTAAAGTTGAGACAAAAATGACAAATTCTTTACAAATCTGAACTGTTGTCCACAACAATTTGTTTAATTTTAGCACTAACATATATATTTCTCGTAAACGGTTCAATATTTTGATTTGAAATTTTCAGACTATTCATAAGAAAAGATTCTCTTTCAGATAGAATAAAAGTAAAATTTATGTAAAAATAATTCTGAAATGTCACTTTAAACCCTCCCTGTGTCACGTGCTGAATTACGACACCAGACAAAATGACACTGTTACAAAATGCATGTGGAGGCTGGTATCACAAACATGTACATGGTAAAAAACTATTTTGTCGAAGATCCTATGAAAAAATTGGCAGCGTGTATCTTTTTAATATTCCTGGTATATTAGCAGGACCTAAATACATGTAGTTAGTGGGGGATCAAACCTCGTATTAATCCGAGTTTTCTCTGATGAAATTCGCTCTTTGATATGTTGATGTCGCTTATTTAAATAAGCGACATCCACATACACTGTGTATAACCGTACAGTGAGCCAAACCGGAAGTGCCATCGACTGTACGCACAAATATCACTAGTTCACGTCGATAAACAAATAGGGTCACGTTTTCATATCGAGATTGATGAAAGTCCAGGAATCGAATCTAAACGCGGTTTTCGATGTTGATGAGCGGAATTAAACCTTGTTCAGCCTGGGTGATGATTTTTATGATATTATGTAAACTTTACCCATCAAACAGTAATTTCGGTTGCAAATCACTGACTTTTCATTTTCCCGGCCCATCAAATTTGTGTTCCCAATGCCATTTTTCGTTACTGAGTGCATGGATTTTGATGAAACACGCACAGAAAGACAGGCCAATCTTTATTCTTGAAGCCCTATGTCCCTGTTTTCGCCTATATATTATACACTCCTGAGTATTTAGCGAAGAATTATACCCCTGTCTTCCGACTGACTGTACGACTAGCGACAAGTGTACAGAATCACTAGTCAACAACCTGTCGCCAAACAACTGTACGACTAGTGTCACCATAACAATGTATTGATGGGCTGGATTTCGTTACTCGAAATTGCTTTGTAGTTTTGTGTTTATTTTTTCTAAGGAAATGTAAGCAAAGGGTATTAGGCAATTAATTAACAGCTTTATACTTCATTTCAAGATGTGTTCTTTCTCCCTAAACCAGCAACCCTTTTGTTAATTGATGCTTTTTAAATATACATGTACTCAATATATACCTCACGAGAAATGACCTGGCAGAGCAGCCCATGCTAATCGAATGGAAAGCTCTGCCAGGTCAATTTTCGTCCGCTGTACATGTATCAAGCAGGCATTCTGAGTATGAGTGATGGTCAGACACTATGTCTCTAGGTCAAATAATCTGAGTGATCTTCTTTCAATTAATCAATCAGTATTTTTCGGTAAAAAACGAAAGTGGGTAGCGTTCACGTGCACAGTGTATTTTCGCTAGATTGTTAGAAGAAACCACTGGATTCGGGGCAAAGTCCAGTTACAACCTGGAATGGCCCTCTCAAATGCACGTACGGTGAACTTTATCTCGTCTAAATCCATAGAGTATAAGCTGCGAAATTATACAATTGTAAACTCTTCCCAAAAGTCACGTGTGTTATCTGAGTTGTTATTTAACATTAAGAGAATTAAGCAGTATTTTCCTCTCCTATAAAATTTGGGAAATGGGGGTACAATAGTTTCGCTCTGGCATAGCAATATGTTTAAAATATTATGTCCGTGAAGGAGAGGTGGCGCGAGTACTGGTGCAGTTACCAGGAAGTAGAATCGAGAAGGACCAATCTAAGCTTTAAGAACTTGATTCCCAATCGATGTAAAATAAATACAGAATTATGTAATACATTTTGTAAACATAGTTATGATAATCCTGGCTGTCTAAATTTATCTTGTTTCGTTTCAGCACAGATGAAGAATGACGTCTGAACACGGCTTTAAGTGTTATTTCTGCCCACTTACATTTATACAATTTATCAAGAAATTGCTGATAATTGAATTGAGGTAGTCCAAGCCTAATGAGATTCATGCAACTTCAAAAATTTTCGAGCAACATCATAAACACTTATTACGTTATTGGAATTTATATGTTCGACGTTGTAAACATTCCCCGGTGAAACGTTCCACGGCCACATGTTTTAACAACAATAACCAAATAATACCAACGTCCCGTGAATCTCATTAGGGATGGACTACCTTAATAATATGTTGGTAATGTTGGCTGTACTTTCTTAGATGAATGGCTGTATTCGGATATTCTGCTTTGATGACTTATGGCCTTGCTGAGGTATGGTAGAATGATATACATATCCGCTTCGCCAACTTATCAAGAAATTGCTGATAATTGAATTAAGGTAGTCCAACCCTTATGAGATTCAAGCGATATCGTTAACATTTGTTACCTAATCCGAACTTATACGTGTGACATCGTTAACATTCGGTGGTGGAACGTTGCACCCCTGCATGTTAACGACATTGCCGGAATAATTCTGATGTCACATGAATCTCATAAGGGACGGACTACCTTCAGAACATGTTTGAAATGTCGACTGTACTTTGTCAGATAATTGGCTGTATTCTGGGATTCTGCTTTGATGGCTTATGGCTTTGCTGACATATGGTAGAACGATAAAAGTGTATGTCGGCTTTGCCAACTAATCAAAAAATTGCTCATAATTGCATTAAGGTAATACATCCCTAATGAGATTCAAGCGCCTTCAAAATTTTTCGAGTGACGTCGTTAACTTTTGTAACGTAATCCGAATTTATATGTGCGACATTGTAATTATTCCGCTGTGAAACGTTCCACAGGTGCATATTAACCACATTGACGGAATAATTCCTTTGTTGCGTGAATCTCATTAGGGATGGACTACCTTAAGAATATATTGGAAATATCGACTGTACTTAGTCAGATGAATGGATGTATTCTGATATTCTGCTTTGATGGCTTATGGCTTTGCCGACGTATGGTAGAATGATACAAGTCCGCTTTGCCAACTTATCAAGAAATTGCTGATAACTGAATCAAGGTAGATGGGAATCATGCTACATTGGAATTTTTCGAGGGACATCGTTCAAATTTGTTACCTAATCCGAACTTATGCCTGCAACATTGTAAACATTCGGTGGTGGAACGTTCCACTGCCACATGTTAACGACATTGCCTGAATAATTCCGACGTCGCGTGAGTCTCATTAGGAACTGACTACCTTAAGAACATGTTGGAATTGTTTGCTGTTTATTGTCAGATGAATGGCTGTATGCTGGCCAATTGTCAGTTAAAAGTATTTTGACCCTTTGCTAAATTCTTTATGTACATCTAACATGCCGTTACGGGCCGCGAGTTGGAACCCCAGCTCGGCCAGTTTCCATTCTGACATTTGACAAAAGTCATTTGTCACTCACAAAATGAGTGTCATCTATATGAGGGAGCAGCTGGAGGCTAGGTGTGGATATTGTGATGGTACTGCTGAGCGAAATACCAGGAAACCATGGTTAGGTGCCCTAGCCGCTGTGATACGACCATAGCAGTTGAAAACGGCGTAAAACCCAATAAAATAAAAATCTAACATGTCCCCAGTTGATCAGGTAGTTTTAATCTGGTGTTAAATTTGGTCGTTTTCTTCTTCTTCTTCTTCTTCTTCTTCTTCTTCTTCTTCTTCTTCTTCTTCTTCTTCTTCTTCTTCTTCTTCTTCTTCTTCTTCTTCTTCTTCTTCTTCTTCTTCTTCTTCTTCTTCTTCTTCTTCTTCTTCTTCTTCTTCTTCTTCTTTTATCGGCGATTTTTAAAGAACGACACGACAAAAGAGACCAAACATGGAACACCTACCCAATGCATTCCTGTCGTTTCTCAAACCAGTACTACCACATCACCCTTACCGAGCCTCCAGCTTCCTCGCCCACTTAGGTTAACGATTTCAAACCCATTGGTGGGTGACAATTTTGTCAGAAAGGGTATTAGCCGTGGCCGGGTATCGAACAGGTAGGTAATAAAAGTAAGTTTATCCTTTCGTAACCTGACAAAAGTGATAATGTGGTTGTAATTTGTACTTTTGAGATGTATTTTGTATGTTCCTTGAAGTAAGGGGCGGTGATTATCATACTGAAATATACTGAAATATCACAACGTTATGTCGTTGTAAGACGGTCCAGTGACAGGTTGGATGATTTCATTGCAGTACCCTTGCACCCTCTGGTTGCCATAAATTGAAAAGAGGTCTGTTTAACTGTTGCCATCCATTTCTGCCCAATTAATGTCGCTGCACACGACGTAACAGTCTCGCTGATGACGTTATTGGTATCCAGCCTTACGCATCTTCTCCAACCACAAATCCTGCCGTCAGTTAATGACACGTAAAATGAGATTAATCCGGACATCAGACCAATGTCTCCTGAATCAATATCGATGTGTCCATGCCCACTGACGCCTTGCCTGTCGATGCTTAACGTCATTGGCGTAAGATTGGAGGACCTTGATGCAAGTTGTGCTGAGCCTGTTCCGGACAATTCGGTCACTAACGGTATACCCTGTGACGTCCTGGACGAATAGCTCTAAATTCTTACTAGACAACAATCTGTTACGTCGTCAGGACGTCGCTGTGAAACGATCCTCCATGAACGTCGTTTTACACGGTCTGCAAGATTTAGGTCGGTCGTTGGCGGTTAAAAATGCATACACCAAGTGCCATAGGCGCGTAATTGTCAATTCGGGCCAATTGAAATGCAAAGCGACATCTCTAACAGACATACCTGCTTGGAGCATACAAAGAGCTCTCTGACGTCAAACTTACGTCATCATTTCTCGCCTTCCCATTATCAATTTCAAAGAACTTGTAACAGTTAAATTGATTCTGCTAACAGATCTGTGTAATCTTATGTTTTTGGACACGCTAGACATTATCGATGTCACTGCACACGTGCCGCACGTGACTTTTGCTAATCTGGACTTTGTCCAATACACTGAATGTTCACTCTACACATGCACTGTATGCCTAATGGTTGTCGATCGGGACAACTGAACAACACAAAGCAATGTTCATGTAATTATCATAAACTGAAAAAATAATGTGTTTAGAAACGTGCTAAACTTTTTTTGCACAGTACATACTTGATACCCATTTGATGAGGACGGTAGGCCTACTTCACTTTGACTAAGGCAAAAAATAGACTTATCCGATGTCGACAAAACGAGTGTCAACTCTGTATTTTTGTAAGAATTTGATAAACCCAAAATCCAACTTTGTTTAGTTTCAACATATTTATTTTATTCGTATGATAAACATAATACAACAGGGATAATTCTGACTCTGAAACTGCTTGAGAGAAAATGTCTCATTCAGCCAAAACTAATGAGAGAAAATGAATTTCCAAATTTCTTACTATATTTTACATTTTTCTGTGAGATTTTTCTCCCATTGAGCAAATTTGAGTGAGATTTCTGGCAACAATTAGAGAATTTGCCCAAACCTCGCCCCAAAATGATCCCTTATACAAATATCAATTTTCAAAATGAAGAGGATTGGTATGGAAGCAAAAGTGCCAGTAGGCCGCGACCAAAGCGCAGTTGGTAGCGCATCTGACTCTTACTCGAAAGGTCCCGGGTTCGATACCCGGCCGCGGCAAATGTCCTTTCTGACAAAAATGTCCGTCTCCAATAGTTTGATATCGTTAACCTATGGGGGCGAGCAGCTAGAGGCTCGGTTACGGTGTTGTGTCAATACTAATATGAGAAACAACAGGTGCCTATGGTTAGGTGCTCCAGTCCCCGCGATATGACCATAGCAATTGAAAACGGCGTAAAAGCCCAATGAATCAAACCTAAACATACATTACATGCTGGACACTAGTCATACAGTAACAAAGAACTAGTCGTACGGTAACGAAAAACATTTTGGAAACTAGTCGTACAGTTGTTGGCAACAGGGTGGTTGTTTTCAGTATGCTTTTTTTTTTCAAATATCCGAGCTCTCGTTGCATAACGGAGAATTGGGTATTCAAAATAGTAGAGTAAACGACTTTTCAATCAGTGAAACACTATGTATTGTGTGTCGAAACATACCTTTCGGGAGGAAAATCTGTCACAACCACGGCCAAAATGGAACGAAACTCGGTGATTGCGAGTGCTAAATCCTGATTTGGAGACAAATGCGCCGTTTCAGGGCGTAACGAAGAACTAAAATGATAGGTATGTTCAGTTGGCCATTTATAATCGCAAACCGCGTTCAAAAGCGATGAATAGATAAAAAGTTACCTCGATACGAAAAAAATGACTGTTGAATTATTTTAGGTGAATTAGTGATATTTGTGCGTACAGTCGGTGGCACTTCCCGTTTGGCTCACTGTACGGTTATACACAGTGCATATCAAAGAGCGAATTTCAACAGGGAAAACTCGGGTTAACCTCGTATGTACAGCTTGATTCGAAGGTAGGAGGTCAAACCCTCGTAACTTCAGCTTGTTCATGAGGTTTTGACCCCCAACCGACGTTATGCGTTATGACCGTTGTTGCAGAGGTAGCTTCCATACTGCAAGTTCCGTCATACCATTCTGATAATTATCGTCCATAGAACATATCGGGGCTACAAGATTTATCGGACTTGCCATCAATTTAAGGTGCCTATACGTCGTTACGTATCCGAACCAATTCGGGCGCAGTCGTAAACATTCGGCGGTGGAGAGTTTCACCGCTGAATATTTTCGATCGCGCCAGAATAATTCCGAAGTCGCGGGAATCTCATTAGGGGTAGACTAACTTGAGTTGTTTTTGTAAACCAAAACAGTGATAATGACTCGCGTTTTATAATTTTGAATTTATAATAAATAACTAAATAATGTTCGAATAGTTTGCAAACAAATCGATGCGTTTTCCGGGTGACAATATACCTAATCTATATGTCTTAAATAAACGACGGTTTAGCAACAAACGAGCAACTATGTGATGTCATTCATCATTTTATCGCTTATTCAATAAGCTGCAGGAACTTTACAATATTTTGGAAGTGGGGCATGCATTGATATTTTTTAACGATGACGTGGTTTGTACCTAGACAAACCATCGTTGAAGTTGACAAAAGTGATAAAGTACGGATTTCACAAAGTTCATCTTTAATGTATGTTACAACTTGCAAAATTTATTAATGTATCAATTCGTAGGCCTATATGATTGGTGTTTTAATATTAAACATATTGAATCAATAAACAAGAAGATCTATGGATAAACAAGATTTACAGATCTGTATTTTTAACACGTCTTTATTGTCTCCGGTTTTTCCACTTCTTACGCATTATATTCTAAAGAGGCTACTTTAGAGCATACAAAATTGGCTGGAATATTGCACAGTATTTACTTTGAATTTTATTAAAGTTCACATGAAGACGCACAGAGTACAGACAGACAGAAGAAACACAAAGGATAGTGAATGTTTATATCAAACATTGTTATAAATCTATTATGCATAAGAACCTTACATTCATTTAGATGAGGTAATGTAATATGATATATATATAACTGGTGTGAAAAAAGGGTTTTTCTATATCATATCACAATGAACTCGTACTCTGTCAAATAAAAATGACAAAGTGATTCTTAAGTGAAATAAGGGTTTAATCTTTGGACAAGACTAAAATGCGATGAATGCATTCTGTCTTCTAAATCACAACCTATCCTCTTACTCACAACCTATCCTCTAACGCACAAACTGACCGGAAGAACTGATTTTCTTGAAAGATCGACAGTAAGTTATTAAAATACTGTTTGCGCGATGTAATGTACATACAACTATTTTATAATACACACAGGTTTTGGGCCATTCATCCACAGAAAGTGGGCAAACGCTCATCAGGATTGACGAAATGTCAATATTGGGGCTACCCTTGCAACGGGAGAAAATGAATTTCCGTTCAATCTCTGGGAATCGGGGTTTGGATGGGGCTCACAAATATATGAAAATGAATAAAGGGTTGTATGACATTCTCCGATTTTTTATTTTCGAGCTAGAAACAAGAACATTTCGATTAAAAGACGAGACTCACCTTTCACCCGCCGATTTGTCGGCTCCTCTAACTGCCAACCGGATATCCTCTAAACTTTTTTTCATACACAACAAAATGTTGTGATTTAGTAGATAAGCGACCGTGGTGATTATCTAATAATTTTTTGAGAGATTGAGCAATATCGAAGCAAAATGATAAAAATTTGATGGTTGTCAAATTTAAAAAAAATGCTGTAAAAAAGGAGTGTTGTTAAGGATATAATTCATGTATAGGCTTAATATAGCACAGAAAATATTGATAATCAGCATTTTCTCCTTTTGCCTTAATATTTTCTGTGCTATAATCAGCATTTTCTCCTTTTGCCTCAATGTTTTCCCAAGGCAATTCGATAAGGGACGTCAAAACCAGGGGTCAGTTTCATCAAAATATTTAAGACGTATTTTTGACTTACCGGTGTCTTACGACAAATTTAGGGCAAGAAACGCGTATCTACAATACATCGATACATGTGTTATTTTATTGTTGTTTTAAGCGATTTTTAAGACATTGGTAAGTCTTAAACACGTCTTAAATGTTTTGATGAAACAGGCCCCAGGTCATGTTTTGGAAAGGGTTAAACCTTTCCTATGAAGCGATACAATTTATGTTGCTGCAGACGATGTATCTAGGTGTTTAACAAAGAATTTTTGTATAATGCAGGCCATGAATTGTTGAGACAAAATGAGAAACTGTTGATTATAAGCATTTTCTTCTTTAGTCTCAATATTTTCCCATACTAGTTCTATTAGGGACGAAAAACCCCGTCTTATTTGAGAAAGGTCAATCTGCACTACATAAAACGTTCACAGTAGAATGTAACGGCTTATTTTTTTAAAAGAAATTTCAGTTGTCCAGACTCTTTGGTACAATGGCGCTTTTTATCAGAAAATGTTGATATTTTAATGTTGGCATTTAAAAAGGATGTCTTTACAGCAAATTAGACCAACATGGATTCTGATTCTGCATTTGCACACAGTCTGATAAGGGTCCATGCTGTTCTCTTAGCCCTTTCCCTCATAGTGACGCCTTTTGGCGCCCATCAAAAAAGACGCTTTGGAACACATTGTCGAAAATAAGAGAAAATGCTTGTGACACAATGACTTCTATCCATAGATTGGAAAAAAAAAACATTCATTTGAATTCGTTGATTTTGGAAGCTTTGAGTTTAGACCAGTCTAAAATTTTGCCGGCTGGTAATGGGTTTAAGCTCTCTCACAACATTAAAGAATTACTGTTTAAAGCAGCAGTATATATATATAATGTTAGTTATCATTTTCCCATATGAATAAAATGACCATTTTATTTGATAACATACCGCCCATTTCAATTGATGACTCAAATGGCTTTGTAAATGCCCAGCATGCTAAAATGATACAAGATTGCCAGAATGGCACTATAATCGCTCACCTGAGTTCTTGGAATAATGTTTTTCGCATCGTGAACAATATACATTTTAACGGGGTTAAACACTGACTTTTTTGGTTGCCAGACAGTCTGTCTTGTTGCTACTGGCCCTAGTCAAATATGCATTGGTCATGGCCAAATATTTGTATCAGAAAGATAATAATGGAAAAGATGTAAACAACATTAATCCTTTCAAAAGCTAAAACACGGTGGGGATTGTGCATGATTGGATGGATAACGAATACGGACAAATTTGCCTCGCTTCAGGTAAGAAATTGTGCAATAATTGTCTTATTTCTGCGTCAATTTTCAAGCGGTTTGTTGCATGTACCCCACATAACTGAGCTCTTTCCTCAGATATATGATTTGTTTGTAGAATCTTTGTATTTTGTCCAAAAATTGATCCCAACCGACCAGAAAAACAACAAAAAAATCAGGCCCTTTTTCTAGACGGTTGGGATCGGTTTTTGAGAAAAGTACAAGGAGTTTCTAGGTAAGTAATACATCTGAGAAAGGGGCTAAGTAGCTGGGAATACATGCAACAAACCGCATGAAAATTGACACAGAAATAAGAAAGTTATTGCATAAATTCTTACCTGACGCGTGATTAATTTGGCCGTAGTCATTACCATTTCGCCCTCTTGTCGGTTGGGACAATATTTCGGAAAAAGTACCATGAGTTATTAATATGTAATACATCCGATGAAAGAGCTCGGTAAGGCGGGGTACATGCAACAAACCTTTTGAAGATTGACGCACAAGGAAATTATTGCAAAATATCTTACCAGAATCGAGATTATTTTGTCCGTATTCGTTATCCATCCCATCATGCACAATCCCCACCGTGAAAAGGCTAGTTTTGAATCACAAATGAATGGAAATTTTAAAGGGTTAATATGTTCTTGTTCACATATCCTGTGTTTTCATTATGGTAAATGTGACTTGGGTATGAAATGAGGCTGACCTAAGTAGGTCCTGCATTGAGGGGGTCTAACCAGACCTGACCAAGCAACATAATGACTGTCAGGGATGGATAAATGATGAGCCCGGAATAAACATGTCATATTAGATTATTGTTAATTAAGTTTTCATAATGAAGGGCGTTCAATTAATACTGGATAAAAGGTTCTAGAAGCAGTTCTTATGTTGTTATTCAATTTCAAACGTCTTCTATCCTTCAAAATATTCCTCTTTGACATCCACACACTTTTGAAGATTTGAGATTGATTACTTATATGCCAATAAATGGGCATATTTTAGAACACCCAGCATACACTTGTAAATGTCATTACTAATGGAACGTCGAGACCTATACCGACTACAAGAGAGGATTTGCGTCAGCATGGGGAAGTTTAAAAAGCCATACGGGCTTAAACCAGGCTATAAGGGTGGATGAAGACGCTGTGAAGCATGTTTCTCTTTCAGGAAGTCTTGGACAACAGAATACATGTGGACAGCTCCGTTGTCATGGATTAGGCACGTGTATCTTTGACGGTCCCAGGCCTGCACCTTTCGTGATATTTCTTCTCTAAAAGACTTGTGCCGACCTACCAATCTTGTGTAAATGACCGGTGATAATGTTGCTATTTGGAACAACAATTTGAACAATATGCCCATCACATTTGAAAAATACCGCGTCCAAAACTTTTTCCGCGCTTTTAGTTCTTTTGGCAAGAAATGGCATTGTCTGATTTTTTCGCAACCAGCCATTAGTATTGGCACGCTCGCTGATGCTGCTCAAAATAGAAGATCCATGTTAAATCTGCTCAGAAAACCAACATTTGGCATGATTTTCGTATTATTTTAAAAGATATTTGGCCACCTATTCACGGGTGGCTTTCTGTTCCCTCGTCAACAGGTGGGGCCCAACGGGCACAAACCTGTCTGTGTTCAAAACATTTTGTCAAAAATGTATAACATGTCCCCGATGAAAAGCCACATTTATCTGCTACGTGGGATGTGGGAGTCTGTAGCAATATTAATTTTGCTGTATATCTCTACGCGGGTTGCCTGGGAGGGGGCATCCATTCAGGTCAATTAAACCCATTTTATCTTTTATCAACTTCATAAAAACTGATATATGTTCAACCTTAAAAGGCTTTTGTATCTGACGCCGTTCAATACACATGTGAATATTGTAAAGCCTATGCGAACTTATATATAGACCCCTACATCCAATTTTAGTTTGTTTCTCATTTTGTGTACAGTGAAATAGCCAGTGTATATGACTGAACCAACTCGGAAGTTAAATAACTTTTAAAAGACTGAACGAATATGTCTCAAATTTTGACCTAGTAAAGACAACGAATTTCCCATTAATCAGCTATATGCTCCACTTTTTCTATAAAATTATAAGGTATGGAGGACCATTAGTACCACTTTTAATTGAACGTCCCTCGTTCAATCAAATTTTCAAAATGAATGTACATAAGTACCACTGTGTAAAAGCGTACAGTCGCGTGTATCGGAAGTTGCATCTAACTGTACGCAAAATATCACTAGTGCTGATAAACAAGTTGATAATTTGGCTTTTTAAAAGTATATAAGTAAAAATCGGAACAATCTTTTTTATGCGATTTTCAACGTTGTGGGGTAGACTAAATGTACTTTCATTTCAGCAGTGACGATTTCTCGATCGGTGTCTATTTTGTTTATAAAATTGGATTTTACCTGTCAAATCACTGGTTTGTCCTGTTTTTCATCGTGTTAACTCGTGCAATTTTGACTGCAATCGCGTGATCTACACAATAATATACGCTTAAACTTGTACCTGGTAATAGCTAAACATCTCTGCTATTGTGTCCGTCGGTTGTATGCTCGTATGCACATTGTTTCACAAAGATATTGGCTTTTGAATAAGACTGGTGTATTTCTTCCGACTGTGCGCCTAGTGCAAACTGTACAGCATCATTAGTGCAGTTTGAGGAACATGTATCTGTACGCCTAGTGCCGTTATGTCATTCCGTATATGTTGTAATCGATTGAAAAAGTGGAATCAATTTTCGTTTGAAAAGCTTTGAGATGACATTTGATCAACCATTCATTGCTTTATTCAAAGATAGAACATTTGCAATGCGTGTTTATTCCAAATTACTACATGTGATTACAATAAAACGATCTGGTCTCAAACAAGTCGACAGCCAATATGACCACGAATTGCTCGAAAACAGTTGTCCAAACACGCGTAAAGGCGACAGACGTAGGCGTAGACGCAGTAGATGTTCTGCAGATGAGTTTATATAGTAAATATTAGCAACAAATCAGAGAAGTAGTTGGAAGTGATTTAGCACCCCGTTTAATACTACTGCAGTTACTATGCGTTGGTTTATACAAATCCATGTGTTCCATGCAATTCTCTCAACAGGACAAAAGCAACATCCCAAACCTTATGTACCACCAGTTAAACATCCTACCTAGCCGATTCGTCTTATGGCGAGACAATCATTCTAGTCAAAATGACGAAAGGATATTGATAGAGTCGGGATTCAGACCCTTGGATCAAGATCCTTCAATGATTTATTGGATCAAGCGACAGATGGTAGCTAGTCAGGGCGTATGTTAAAAAGTGTAGATAATTTTCATTTTTATTGCCCATATGAGTCTGGATTTTAACGCTCTAGAACAAAAGTTTGAAATCCCGATGCTATGGTGTATGTACGCCATCGAAGGTATTTGTCTATTGCTATTATCTCGGTCTGTCCATACGGCGCAAGGTCACCCAGAGTAGTCATTCCGGTTTGTGGGGTGCTAAAATAGTTCTTGACTCCTTTTCTGGTGATACATTGCTCTCTTCGTGAATGATTTTAGCTACGGTTTGCATTGATGCTTTTGGATGACATGTTTTCTCATTTTTGAGCCAGAATTCATCCTTCTTTTCAGGACTATTGTGTGTGTTTTGGTACAGGGAGACACGTGGCCCCCATTTCGGGTGTGTCCATTTTGGCGCGGAAAAATACACTTTACGCATGTTTGAACGAAAATTGTGAAAAAACGAATTACATGAGGTGGGTCCATTGTAAGAAAAAAATACAAGGCAAGGATGTTTCTATGTCATTTTACGTGCAGTTTTGCTCATTGGAATGTTGGAAAAGGTGTAAAAATGTGTTGTAAGGGGGATTTTACATAGAGTTATATAAGAGCCAATCTGAGTGACCTGTCACCATACGTCCTTACAAAGTTCATTTACACACCTACATTTATGGACGTTTTTTTAAACAGAACGTTCCTAGTTACTTGACGATAAGTATATTGGCAGGTTTTTCCAAATCACACTCCATCATATCCTACATTTATTAAACAGACATCCTATTTCATTTTTTCTAATATATACATGTATTTTGATGCCAAGATTGATTATTCTAAATCATTTAAATGATATCAGACCTTTTAAGTTGTTGCTGATAAGCCCAAAAACTCTTTGAAAGCTGAGATGAAAATGGCATATTC
This sequence comes from Fragum sueziense, assembly GCA_963680895.1. Taxonomy (NCBI): domain Eukaryota; kingdom Metazoa; phylum Mollusca; class Bivalvia; order Cardiida; family Cardiidae; genus Fragum; species Fragum sueziense. The sequence continues at coordinate 8,195,595 of OY804595.1, read as the reverse complement.
CAAAGGCCCGTAGGAAGCAATTTTATATGGGCGGGCTGAAGCCCAGTGTCTGAAGATGGGTGGGGGCTATTTTGGATTTCCCCTGTATTTTCACCGTGAAAAGGGAAAATTCAGCACTTTTGGCCCGCGGCCGCGGTAACAACAAGAAAGCAAGAACGACAAACTACGAGGGACGGTCGGAAAGTAGTTGGACTTTTGACTAATTCTCTAAAGCCATTCAACGTTTTAACAAAATTCTTTCTACACTGTTTGAACAAATTGTCCATCTATGTCTATGTATTTCTGCAATATTTATAGGAGCTTTATTACTCCTACTATTAACCATGACGTAGACCCGCTGTATTAGGTACAGTGAAACAGGCGGTATCAAAGGCGCCATGGTCTCAAAATTCTTCCCAGCAAGCACTTCTTCAGTTCTAGACACAAATAAAAGTCACGTGGGGCAAGGTCTGGGCTATAAGAAGACTAAAACAACTATTGTCATGTGTAATAGTTGGTAATCTCCACTGCAGATGCGGTGATATGGTAGCATGCCTAATCTGAAGTAGAAAACATTTGTCTTTGCTAATCTGGGACGCGTTTACTTCAGCATTTATTCTTAGATTTTTCTGAATTACTTCAGAATTGTACTTGGCATTGACAGTTTTTACCATTTGACATGGAATGAGTTACTATCAATCCTCGTGAATCCCAAAAAGCTACCAACCGAAGGTAGCAGCTTAATCTTTTCAGTGGCGAGGAACCAGCTCGTTTCAATGACTGCTTTGACTGATTTTTTTATCCCAAATTCGGAATCATGAACCCTTATTTAATCTTCAGTGATAATGAAGTTCCAAAAATAACTCTTTTGCGATTAAAATGACTAGAATGTTCTTTGTTCATTGTTCCTCTAACAAATGGCCTATGACACATGAAACACCTATCACACATAAGTGGACAGAATATTGTATATATACAACTATCTTTGAAAATAAACTGACCACATTATTGGCAAATGGTTGCAGATTCCACCGATATATAAAGTGTTTATACAGATGCAAATGGAGAGACAGTAGCGCGAAAAATCCAACTACTTTCCGACCGTCCCTCGTATATAAGTCAACACTAACACGAAAGTATAGGATACAGCCGCATTCACAAGCTATGCGTACTATCACACACACAAACAACCACGTGCACGTAAGCAAACACGCACGCACATACACACAATTGTACGCATGCAAAAGTACATTAAGTATCGCGCAAGGAGGAATCAAGGTTTATAGTAGCATCGCATGATAAGCCTTTACTGTATGTAGTCGTCCGTAATTATTGTTTACCAAGGCAAATTAATCTACGTTCATTTAGGAATACGAATGAACTTTGTTCTAAAATGAGACTGCTTACGTGACTATATTGATAAATTATCGATGTAGTTAAAACACCTCGTAACTACAACTTAAATCACGCTGTAGTTACGAGGGTTTAGAATTATACCGACGAAATTCTATTGTATATCCGAAATTACGTTACGGGTTACTTGATAAAATCGTTCCCTATTGGTGTTGCTTTATTTAAATGTAGTTGGGCTATGTCCACAAGATCAGTTACTTTTTAATCTCTATAGATATTCATTGTGGACAGACAAATAAATTCGACCGCTATACTCGTGCAGCATAAAGAAGTTTTGCGTATGTTTGAAGTGAGCGTAACCCTTTAAGTGATCTAATGAACTAATTAAGTGCACCCTGATGCATTGTGTATGTGTAGCCAAAGTAGTAATTGACATTTTCTGAACAGAGATTTTGCCACAACAGGTCATGTAAAATCGCCATTAGGCGTACAGAACACAATTTGTCATTTAGCACTAGGCGTACAGTCGGAAAAAATACACCAGTCTCATTCAAAAGCCGATATCGTTGTGTAACATACCATATTTGTGTAAACAACTGTTGCAAAGTATAGCAGATAGGTGTAGCTACTAGATGATGCAAATTTAGGCTTTCAATATTGTGTAGATCGCGAGATTTTAGCCCATATTGTGCCAGTAAGCAGGACGAAAAACAGCAAAAAACAGTGATTTGACATTTTGATACGAATTTACACACAAAATCCGTTGACATACTAGAAATCGTAATTACTTTAGGTAATGCCTATCTAATTCTCTCTTCAAATTTGAAAACCCCGTCAAGAAAGATTGTTCCGATTTTTACTTATTTGCTTTTAAAAATCCAAACCATCAGCTTGTTTACCACCACTAGTGATATTTTGCGTACAGTTAGATGCAACTTCCGATACACGCGACTGTACGCTTTTACACAGTGAGTACATTAGTACTTTGGTTTCAAAAATTCCCTTTGTTTATTTTTTCATTTGAAATTGAGGGTTGATCTTGTGTAAACAAACTTTGGAAGATTAAAGGAGAGAACGTTAAATGGATCAGAAAAGTGTGAAATATCTCTTTCAAGAGATACAATATCTCAAAGAATAAATGTAGAAATTTCGACAACATAAATGTAGGCTATATAGCTCCTTGCATATTCACAGAGAAAAATCCGATCAGAGTTTTTCGTAACAGAGGTCGGTTTCTCGACAAAAGGTTCGAATTTGCCCAGGCCGACACAACCCTGTCATTAGTGTTTGCAATGAGTAATCCTGCTGTTCTGTACAATATTGTTATCAAAACAATTGATGTGATGAAATAAATAAAATCTTTCATCAGCCTTCGTTGTTAAATCATTACACTTTTGGGAAGCGGCCACACCGAAAAATCGTCCGCTTCATGTATCACGGTGGAGATTGTACATTATGGGATGGATAACGAATACGGACAAAATAATCTCGATTCTGGTAAGATATTTTGCATTAAATCATTACACTTTTGGGAAGAGGCCACACCGAAAAATCGTCTGCTTCAAGTATCACGTTGGAGATTGTACATTATGGGATGGATAACGAATACGGACAAAATAATCTCGATTCTGGTAAGATATTTTGCAATAACTTCCTTTTTTGTGCGTCAATTTTCAAAAGGTTTGTTGCATGTACGCCGCCTTGCCGAGCTCTTTCATCGGATGTATGACATATAAGATAACTCATGGTACTTTTTCCGAAATATTGTCCCAACCGACCAGAAAGCGAAATGGTAACGACTACGGCCAAATTAACCACGCTTCAGATAAGAATTTGTGCAATAACTTTCTTATTATTACGTCAATTTTCATGCGGTTTGTTGCATGTACTCCGCCTTACTGAGCCCTTTTCTCAGATGTATTACTTATCTTGAATCTCCTTGTACTTTTCTCAAAAACCGATCCCAAACGACAAGAAAAAGGACGTTGTCGTTTTTTCTGGTAGGTTGGGATCAATTATTTGGACAAAGTACAAAGATTCTACGAACAAGTTTTAGGCCTATATCTGAGGAAAGAGCTCAGTAATACGGGGTACATGCAATAAACCGCTTGAAAATTGACCCAGAAATAAGAAACTTATTGCACAATTTCTTACCTGAAGCGAGGCAAATTTGTCCGCATTCGTTATCCATCCCATAATGCACAATCTCTACCGTGAGTATGTTATGTTAACTTTCTGTTAACCAAAGGCTTTTTCTCTAAATGAATATGCAAGGAGCTATATAGCCTACATTTATGTTGTCGAAATTTCTACATTTATTTTATTCTTTGAGATATTGTATCTCTTGAAAGAGATATTGCACACTTTTCTGATCCATTTAACGTTCTCTCCTTTAATCTTTCAAAGTTTGTTTATACAACATCAACCGTCAACAAATCAAATGAAAAAAAAAAAGGAAAATTTTGAAACTACCAGGGGAAATAAGTAGTACACAACCCTTTAATTATTTACTAAGCAGTGAGTTCCCTTCATGGTAGCCATTTTAATGAAACAAATACCACCACTGGTGGTGAACTAAAACAATTTACGCTACAACAAGGTATAGATATTTTGCGTTTAACTGTGAGTTTATAGATTTTTTTCTAATGACAATGAACTTGTTGTAAAAACAGACCGGGTTTACCGTCGTTTTGTATTGACAAACTATCGGTATTGTTATGAAATCTCGTAACTACGGCTTCGATAAAGCCGTAGTTACGATATTTTATAACAACACCGACGGAATGCACTGATCGCGAAAAAACGTCCATCGCTTTTGCCGAGTTCCCCACCAGTGACCACCGGATTGTTGTACGACTGACCATTTTAGACGTATTCCGGCCTTGATGAAGACACGAAATCTTGTCAGTGATAAGGTACGTAAGGCCTTTACATGAAATGAATCGCAATGCAAAACTGACTGACATATATATGATGATGATTTTTTCTGCGCTATAAGTAGTAATATCGAATTTTAGCACGTTTCTAATAAAGTTCAAATAACCGATACAAATATCTCACAAAACGAAAAAATATAAATACCTGTTATCCCTTCAACGTCCTTCATTGAAATGAAATTTTAAGAACATGCTCTCACAAAAATACGTGTTATTCTTTCAACGTCCAAACTAGAAATGATTCAAAATAGAAATTGCGCATGCGTCGATACGTGTTTGGACAAGACACGGGTGTAGTTGACGTCATAGCATTTTGACAGGTGAGGCACTCGGTAATGGACAACTGACGAACTCGTTTACTGAAAGCTGACAGGTACAGTTTTTATAACGACGCATTTTTGTCTGGTGACGTACTGTCTGAGAATTGACAGGTGCACTATAACGCATTCGTGACAGGTGACATATTGATAGTTGACAGGTGTAGTAAACCACGGGCGTTTCCACATTTTGGGGGCGAAATTTATGGTCATTTAGGATGAATCATAAAAAACAAAGGCAGTTTCATTCTTTATATCTTTATTTTTATAAAAAATCATTCACAATATTTTTACATACGCATCATGGTTTATTATATACATAAAAAACAATGTCTTTTAAACGTCTATACTTCGACACGCGCAATTCGATTTAGACTCAGTATCATCATCGTTCTTCGGATCGAAATTGTACCCGATTTTTTGCTTAGGGAAATATTCGTAAGGTCCTGGACCTCTTCACCCAATGTTTTCTGGGTGCTCGTATACGTGTTGGCTGGCCCCTTTTCACGCTTGATCGGCACTGTTGCCGTATACCCACTCAATATTTCTTCCGAAATGTGCATTTCAATATGTTTCAGCGTTTCTTCTGGGTCTAGTAATGAAAATCTGGATTGGCATATTTTTGTCGCTTAGGGTAGATGTTGACTGAAATATTTTTACGTTTTCGCTTCTGAGGCGTTTCGCTCTGTTCAGCCTTCCTACGTTCGACTTCCGACTTAGCCATTTCAACCGCTTGGGCTACGGGCGTTACCAACTTGAGTGTTGGTTGTTGTTTCATTTCCGCTAGTTTTCTGAGATGAGCTCCGCTGCCTACGATATATCGACCTTTGTGATCGGGTTTAACGTAACCGTCTCTCAAGGCCTTGAAATGTTGATACCATTTTTCCGGGTCATCTACATAAGGCACCCATTTCTGTTGTTTATAATCGTATACCTCTGTGGAACCCATAGTAATTTCCGTCACAGCGTATGTCCGTTGTCCACTATACCGGAAAATGTTTCTTTGTTCTTATGTATGCTGTGGGAATCCGCCGAGATAATCGTATCTCTTCTATAGAACACTCGTTCTTACTCATTCCTTTTCGTCGTCTTCCTCACTTTCATCATTTTCGTCAGGGCCAACCTTGTCAGCGTCTTTCACATTATAGTCCGGCCATATTTCGGTAAATAGATCTTTTCTGCGTTTAATCGCCTGTCTTACAGATTCGGCAAAATCCATTCCGTGCTCCTTTCTGAGAGTCTTTGCCGATTGCAAGATTTGCGGTTGTACGGATCCTTCTTCTAAGCGGTGATAATCGATAAGAAAATCCGCATAATCTAACCTTAGTCGCTTACGTAGATTCGGTAAAAATTCATTCGCGCTTCTGGCCATAGCACCCCTACGTGTATGACCCTCATCCATGTATTCTTTGAATTTTCTGACGAACTGTTCCCAAATATCCTTTCTAAGCGGTTCTTGAAATCGCGAGTTCCATATTTCTTTACGCGTACTTCGTGCGTGCGAATTGCCGAATCAAACGGCTACGTAAAATGCATAACTGTCCAGTTTGTCATATGTCATTCTCGAGGCTTGACAACATGCGTAGACACCAAAGTAATAAACACGGAGGAGGGGTCGATGAGACGCGAATTTTGGCTTCCGAAAAAATGACGTTTCAACACCCATTCACGATGGTAGTTAGCGGACCGAGTGGTAGCGGTAAAACTGAATGGACTAGAAAAATGTTACTTTCCAACATGATCAAAGAACCCGTCGAACGTATAATATGGTGTTTCGGACAGTGGCAACCCCTTTACGACGAAATCCAGCGGACGATACCTTGGATAGAATTCAGTCCCGGTATCCCCGACTTTTTAAGTAGTAGGGACTATTTCGATGTTAGTAAAAAGAATCTCATTATTTTTGACGATCTGATGACGGAAGCTAAATGCGACCAGCGTATTGCCGATCTTTTTACTAAAGGAAGTCACCATAGGAATTTATCAGTCGTCTACCTAACCCAGAACCAATTCCCACAGGGCAAAGCTTGCCGAGATATCGCTCTCAACACGCAATACCTGGTCCTATTCAATAATCCTATCGACAGACAACAAGTCGCTACATTGGCAAAGAGAATATACCCCTCGAATAGCGGGATATTTATGAAAGCATTTGAGCGAGCGACGGCTAGACGCCACGGCTATTTGGTAGTCGATCTGAAATCGACAACGTCAGAAAAAGACCGTTTTCGTACCGACATATTTGAAAAAATGCCCGAGTCAGAAAACGATTCCGATGACGATACTGAAGAAAGAGTACCTTTAACGGGTCAAAAACGATATAACAGTGATAGTGATACGGAATCGATTGACGAAGAAACTGTGAAGAGGCGTCCCTCGATGGGACCCCCTGGTAAAAGATATAAAGCGGATTTGCGAGAACGAAGTACGCGTAAAGAAATATGGAACTCGCGATTTCAAGAACCGCTTAGAAAGGATATTTGGGAACAGTTCGTCGGAAAATTCAAAGAATACATGGATGAGGGTCATACACGTAGGGGTGCTATGGCCAGAAACGCGAATGAATTTTTACCGAATCTACGTAAGCGACTAAGGTTAGATTACGCGGATTTTCTTATCGATTATCACCGCTTAGAAGAAGGATCCGTACAACCGCAAATCTTGCAATCGGCAAAGACTCTCAGAAAGGAGCACGGAATGGATTTTGCCGAATCTGTAAGACAGGCGATTAAACTCAGAAAAGATCTATTTACCGAAATATGGCCGGACTATAATGTGAAAGACGCTGACAAGGTTGGCCCTGACGAAAACGATGAAAGTGAGGAAGACGACGAAAAGGAATGAGTAAGAACGAGTGTTCTATAGAAGAGATACGATTATCTCGGCGGATTCCCACAGCATACATAAGAACAAAGAAACATTTTCCGGTATAGTGGACAACGGACATACGCTGTGACGGAAATTACTATGGGTTCCACAGAGGTATACGATTATAAACAACAGAAATGGGTGCCTTATGTAGATGACCCGGAAAATGGTATCAACATTTCAAGGCCTTGAGAGACGGTTACGTTAAACCCGATCACAAAGGTCGATATATCGTAGGCAGCGGAGCTCATCTCAGAAAACTAGCGGAAATGAAACAACAACCAACACTCAACTTTATATAAACTCGTATAACTCGAGAACGGTGAGAGCTAGGCATATAAAACTATACATTTTTAGAATCTGCGAGCCGAGACCTTTCCAATGGTATATAATTTATGCGGGTTCCTCGAAGTTGAAAATCAAGTTTAAAAATCTCTGTTACGTCACAACTCGGAAACGGTCGAAAATCGAATCGACAACCTAGGGTTAATTTTGAAGAGTTTTAGGAGAGCTTTCATCTGATACAAAAATTATCAAAATCGATATCGTAAACGGTTGCAAAAAAGACGAAAAACGGAATTTCGGGTTCATTTTATCGCTAAATCTGTAACATTTTTAGTCATTATACATCGAAACGAGGCTATACACGTTGTATAACCAACCTTTGCACTGAATCGCGTCAAAAACGTGGATAAGGGTCGTTTTATAAAAGTCATTACGTCGCCCCTAAAATATGCGTCGTTATAGTACACCTGTCAGCTGGCCAGACATTGCGTCACCCGTATTATATAAACTGTACTAGGTCAGCCGTCAATTACCGAGTGCCTCGCCTGTCAAAAATGACTAGAGTATGACGTCAACTGTACGATGTCAACTGTCAATTAGCGAGTGCCTCGCCTGTCACAAATGTCTAGACTATGACGTCAACTGTACGATGTCAACTGTCATTTACATAGTACTTCATCTGTCATCGATGTTAAATAAAATGTACTAGGTCAGCTGTCAATTAATTTACAGAGTGCATCGCCTCGCTATGACGTCAACTGCACCTGTGTCTTGTGCGAACGTGTCCGAACGTGTATGGACATGAATCGACGCATGCGCACATTCATTTTTAATCATTTCTAGTTTGGACGTTGAAGGGATAACATGTACTTTATATTTTTGGGATGTGTATTTTGTTGAAAAAGTCATTTCTAGTTTGGATATTGAAGGGATAACATGTACTTGTTTGTGAGATTATGTGTGTAGAATTTCATTTCGGAGAGTTTGAGTTTGAGTTTATTGGGGTTTTACGCCGTTTTCAACTACCAGGGTCATATCGCGGCGGCTGGAGCACCTACCCATGGATTCCTGTTGTTTCTCAAACCAGTACTTCCACAACACCCTTACCGAGCCCCCAGCTGCTCGCCCACTTAGGTTAACGATATCAAACCCATTGATGGATGACAATTTTGTCAGAAAGGGTATTAGCCGCGGCCGGGTATCGAACCCGGGACCTCTCGAATGAGGGTCAGATGCGCTACCAACTGCGCTAAGGCCGCGGCCTCATTTCGGAGAAGTATGTTGAATGGATAACAGGTAGAATTTACTGTTTTTTAGCTTTGTTCTAAACCTGTAACCTTATCGTTTTAAAAAAATATATTTCATAAAATTGAAAAAAAAAGACCATGGCTGTCTAAAAATAGCTCAAATGATCGTCTAAAAATAGAAATCATGTCATATCTATTTTTAACAAAAAAGTAGGTCATTCAAAATGGCTGGTGTTCTAAAAATAGAAATTTCCTTATATGCTAATGAGTTGCCATATAAGGTAACAATATGACAGCGATTACGTCATCTTTGTTTGCCCCCAAACCGGCGCCTATACTACTGCTATAGATGCATCGCTCGTGAACGATGGCAACAAAACTCCGCCCGCTAAGTTAAGCTTGGATCTTTCTTTTTTCATGTGGAGAAACTTGTACATTATATATAAAATTGAATATGAAAAGTAATTCGGACATGACACATTTAAAGAGATACATTCACATTATGATTTTTCAATGGAATCATAACGAAATTAACTTGATAGAAATTAATATGTATCCATATGTAAACACGAATCAGTTGTATAAAATGACATCGAAATATGAGCCCTGACCACGGTGGATAACCCACGTGACTTTTGGGAAGCGTTAACACCGAAAACATCGTCCGCTTCACGGTATGTTTTGTTTAATGTTTGAAGAAACCACTGGATTTGGAGCAGAGTGAGTTATAGCTGGGAATAGCCCTCTCAAAGGCGCTTTCCGTGCACTTTATCTCGTCAAAATCAATAGAGTATAAGCTGAGAAATTAAACAAACCATACCTTGAAGCGGGCGATTTTTTTCGGTGTTAACGCTTTCCAAAAGTCACGTGGGTTATCCACCATGTTGACGAAAGGTTCCAAAATCCAAAAGGCAATAATTTTGTGCTAAAAATAGACTGTTTTTATTTTTTTATAAAACCATCGGTGTCGTTATATCATCAGGTATAATCCATTTTCATTCACCTCACAGGGTGTGGCTAAGCGAAGAGGTTATTCGACGAGTTTACTTCTCGATATCTCGGTTGATATAAGAGAAAACGTGCGGCACGAGCATGAACACATTACGAAATTGAAAGAACGTTCTATTGTAAAATGAGTTGTTATAAAACCTCGTAACAACAGCCTGATTCACGCTGTAGTTATAATGTTTTGCAACAATACCGACGATGTACCGATAAGCGAGAAGGCTGTTTCTCCTCAAGCTTAAATGTAATGAACCGTTTACTAGGCTCCGCCCTGTCTCCCGAAAAAAATCAGAATATAACTACGGCTTGTTTCAAGTCGTAGTTACGAAATTTTACAATAACACCTGTCACCAACGAAACATCATTTGTCCAAAATTACGTCACGGATAACTGGATAAAATTGTTCCCTATTCATATAAAAAAGAGGGAGAGCATATTTTCCATTGACTAAAATCGAATACCTCTTACTAACCGTAGGCCAGGTTGTTGTTACTCTCGAATAATGACTCTACTCACCCTAGGTTAGATTTGTGTTACTCGTGTGCGTAGAAGGTGCTCAAAGGCAAACAACAACAACATACATGTAAGTCTATTCTGAAAGAAACATCTTTATTCAGATTTATACAGTCGACACTCGTTATCTCGACATCGGATAAGTCGAAATTCCGCTTAAGTCGAAGTGAAAGTCAAGTCCCATACTCAACATATGGATATCAAAATGAATTCCGTAAAAAATACAGCCATTGAAATTTAGTAGGAAAAGGATAGAAATTGCTCGTTTCGAGCAATTTCTTTCCGTTTCCTACTATATTTCAATAATGGACATATATGATGCCCATCAAAAATGCTAAGAAAACGTTTTCATCGAAAATAATCAAAATCAGATGAGTCGAACTCCGGATATGTCGATGTATTTTGGCTGTCCCTCTGACTTCGACACAACGAGTGTCGACTGTATATCATATTTTTGGGAAGGTATTTTCGAATCGGCTATATACATGTATATACTCTAACGACCCTAGTGTCCCATTCGAACTTACTAAGAAAACGACAAGGAAAGACCTATGACGTTTCAGAATGAATGTCATTAAAAGTCGACATATCAGCACAATTAAAGGTCTTTCTAAACACTATACCAAAATTATGAAATATTGAAACATGAACATGAAAACGAATTTCAAAATCCAACGTAAAATAACTTAGTTTACAAGTTTAGTGTCTGCAATTTAACGATAATGTGGCAGATAAAAGTCGACCCCACTCCCCTCCCCCCCCCCCCAAAAAAAATGGATAATAAAACTCGTTAAAGTTGTGATCACGTACGGATGAACGTATTTCCGAACAGCGTTTAAATTCGAACAAAAATTTTGACATCCTACAACATCCCCAAAATGTAATCAAATGACATGGAGCCTCTTTATTCTTGACGCATATGTCATCCTCTCCCTTTCTTGCTATTTTGGGTCTAGTTATGATGTAAATCGCCGAGATAAATGCCTAAGTTTGAAGTTAACTCAAATGGGCAAGTAATATTAAGCATGAAACAATTCTACCTCGGACATTTCTTAAGGTTTTCATTATCAACGGCTACGCTACTTTCCCAATCCAAATAACTTTTAATGGTGAATAAGTGTTGCTTTACCATGTTATTTTGTGTTTGGAAGGCTACAATGTATCTAAGTGTCAGAAAGTTGGGGTTCGGAATTAAAACCTTCTTCTTCTTCTTCTTTATCTTTATTTCCTCCAAATATTGAAGATCATATAATGTAATACAAAATAAACATACAAGAAAGGAAAAGGATATCAAATATACATTTAAATGGAAATTAGAGTTGTTCCCCTTGATCTTATCTCCTTTTCGGACCAAGTGCAAGGGAAACAATTCCAATAGAGGATCAGACTACCAATATGATTCTGTAACTAATCCGAAACGAAAAGAATAGCTACAGACATTGGCGTCTACGGAAAAATATTTCTAGATCAGCTAACATAGCCCTTTTCATCACAACAACTGAACTTGAACAGCAAAATTATTATCGATATGAACAGATACTACATGTAATGTGCAATTTAAATCGTAAAAGACACTGAGGGGAGGGAGAATTTGCTGATAATCAGCAACTTTATCAATCCCACAGCGTCATCTCAACCTATTCTTGACCTATTCATGGATCAACGAAACTCAGTGTTGTTTTGAAAAGGGTTATCTTTCAACAGCACAAAGCTGCGTGAATCATTATAGCATTCAAAGGCAATGCAATAAATAATTGCTTCATTACAAATATTATGATTTCAGAGCATCATTTTTTTTATAGATTACTCCTTCTTAATATAAAGGGTCCATGAATTATGCAAATATTGTATTTCTGAAAAGTAGAACAGTTCAATGTTTGACCCAAAAACGCTACGGAATGCTGAGTTAACACCAAATAATGTACAAAGAATCTCGTAATTTGACATGTTATTAAATATGTTAATCATTCTCTCGCCTAATGTAAACCTTAATTTCTCCATAAAATTGAGTCTGCAAGAAATTGTCTTACTACAATTCATTAAAATGTGTTCAGTGAGACTAATATGAATGCGCTCCTCGCCACATTTTGTGCATGACGCATCAAAACAAGCAAGATACGCAATCAATTGAGCCACTGAAAAGCAGGTAACAAACAGCTTAGGGTTGTTAAACGCAAAACTCCACAACAGATTTGAGTCAAACTCTGTTTGAATTTTTCTGTATAGCACGAAACGAACATTTGAAGTTTTGACTTCCCACTCATGAATATAGTGGTTTGATATTGCTCTATTAATTTTCATTTTCCAACAATATTTACTTGGAAAAATACCATGAGATACATATTCATGTAGATAACATGAAAGATTGAATTTATCTACGAGAATACTAACATCTTTAACAAAGCCAATGTGTGATATTCCCAATTTGAATGAGCATAGGCGATGCAAAAACAATTGCTTGGCTGCTGAATCGCTATCCAAACGACACAGTTCATTCAAAACATTCATTTCAAAATGCTATTTATATTCACTGAATATCAATTTAGCGAGAACTCACAGACAGCAAATACTTGTCTTGTGATATATGCCACCTGGGATCATACTTTTTCACATTTTAAAAGGTTTGGGGAGAGTTTGTGCATTTGCCTAACTCTTAGAATTGCGGCTTGGGTGTTCGGTAATAGGAACATCCTTAATCTGATTTGTAAATTTATTTTCTTCATTGATATCTGCGACCTGTTATTAATTGTTTGTGAGTAAAACATAGTTTAAACGACGGTGAATATCATGAAAGAAGTTTGCATGTCTTTCTTTGGTTATTTAAAAGGAATCTTGTTAATGTTCGGAATTAGAACCACTTGTATTCGGATTTACAACCACCGTTCGGAATTGCAATCATTCACCCCATGACTTTCACAGCGAATATCTATCCTAATACAACACTTATTGGTCTCGATATATGACAAAACAACGTCATAAACATTGACGTTGCCATAGGCAACAAAGAATTCGGCGAAGGTGGTTGTATTTGCGAACTATTAAAATAGTGGCTTAGGTGTTCGGTAATAGGTACACTTGCTCTATATACTAAATTTTGTGAATACCCGTGTACTAGAGACTTACGAATTAGTACGAAATGGAATACAAAATGGAAATGAAATAAAGGGGATCAAGCGCGGATCCAGGTATTTTCCCCAGGGGGGGGGGGGTCTTCAAATCTTTAACCCCCCTTTTTACCAAATTCCAGGAAGGGGGGGGGGGATCATGAGGTCCCTCTGGATTCGCGCATGTCAGATACATGTCATACCATGAAGGACTAAATTTAAAGACAGTTTGTCGTGGCACACAGGGACAAATGACGCAGCTATTTTGGGACTTAACCAGTAATCTACTTGATAACCCTTTTTTCGCCAAATTCCAGGGGAGGAGGGGGATCATGACCCCCTGACCCTCCCCCCCCCTCTGGATCCGCGCATGGGGATGTATCGGGATACTTGTAATATGGTGACATGCCACTCATATTTGCCTCTTTGTAATTAAAGTTGTGATTATTACATAAGTACTAAACTTTGTAAATACCCGTGTAATAGCATGATAAGCAGTGAAAGAAAAGGGGAAATTGCCGATGCATTATGTTTCTTCTCTTCAGGTGGTGTTTTCAATGCTATCTTGATTGGATATTTCAAAACCAGGACCTGTATTCACTTTGTAACGCATTCAAAACTTTAGAATTAGAAGATTTTGAGAACTCCGGAGAATTTTCAAAATCGAAGTTCTTGAGAAACTGGGACCTGTTTCATCAAAACCTTTAAGACGTATTTTTACACGCCCGAAGGGCGGTATTATATTATGGCCAGGGTCGTATTATGTAATGGCCCTGGTCGTTCGTCCGTCCTTCCGTCTGTCCGTCCGTCAACAATTTCTTGTGTGCGCAACTCCTCCTACAGTTCGACTTGAACTTAAGCAAACTTGCCACAATGAATCTCCACATGTAGTGTCTAGTTGTGTGCACTGCTTACCATTTCCCAAAAAAGACCTGGTTTTGACGTCGCTTACAGAAATGGGCTGGGAAAACATTGAGACAAAAGAAGAAACTGCTGATAACCAGCAGTTTCTCCTTTTGTCTCAGTATTTTCCATGCAATATTTTACACAAATTCTATCTTAAATAACTTCAATTTTGTCATTTTTGGCAGTTTTTGAAGAGGATCACCCTTAAATTTTGCCGTTTGGGAAAGGGTTAACTTTTTGTGCTTGAATTACTTGTATCTGCCCTTGAATCTAACAATAGATGCCCATTTTCTCGTGTAGGCAATTCCTACAGTTTCAACCAGAATTGAATGAAACTTACCATAGTGAATCTCTACGGTGTCTGATTGTGCAAACCGCTTACAAGATTTAGATAACTCTTCTCATATCTAAATTATCTGTCATTGAATTGAAAATAATGGCCAAATTTACTGCCAAGCCCCTTTCGAGCGTATATGCGCTGCTTTACGAAGCTCTTATTGACTTATATAGTAGGGCAAACGGCAGGGTTGATTTTTACACAGTAGGAGTAGGTATTAACCCATTACCAAACGACAGAATTTTGGACGGCTCCAATTTGAGAAGGGTTGCAGACGACAATTTCAAATGCTTGGAATTATACTTTTTTAGGTGTTTTTGATTAGAAAACATTGTGGAAAATGAAGAAATTGCTTGTGACAAGCAATTTCTTCATTTTCCACAATGTTTTCCAAAGCCTTTTTCTTTAGTGGAGTCAAAAGGAGTTAATGTGTGGTAATGGGTTAATACACCTAAACATCGGCCACTGCCGTTTGTCCTACTACACCGATGTTTCACGAAACGCGTTAAACAACAATCGCATAACCTATGTCTGATTTAGCGATATTTTGGCTTGAAATTTTCTGAATTTTCATAGGAAAATTTGCCCTTTCAGATAAAAATAAAAGTAAAATTTATGAAAATTTAATGTGAAATGCCACTTTAAGGATACATACTTATTTTCAGGGTAACGGTCTGTAAAAATAACTGTACATAATTAAGATATAGCCTTTATTTTTTCTCTGTGCAAAATTTCAGGTTCGCCTGACCTGATATGACTTATATTACGACGGATGTAAAACCCCATGTCACATCATTTTGTAAAAACAATCATACCGCTGCATGAACATATTTCGACTGTTCCACCGCCAAATGTTTTCGGCGTCGCCCGAATAATTTCGACATCGCGCGAATCTCATTAGGGGTGGACTACCTTAATACTAGTCGTTTTTGATACAAAGGCAGGGCAAACCCAATTATTAAAGTGGCATTTCACATTTATTTCATTTTTTTTAAAGTATGTCTTGGTGCAAAGATTATTTATTCTAATGCGTAGAAATGCTATCAGTTTTTAGAAGTTGTTATTTATAAACGAAAAATGCACCTTTAAAGTTGAGACAAAAATGACAAATTCTTTACAAATCTGAACTGTTGTCCACAACAATTTGTTTAATTTTAGCACTAACATATATATTTCTCGTAAACGGTTCAATATTTTGATTTGAAATTTTCAGACTATTCATAAGAAAAGATTCTCTTTCAGATAGAATAAAAGTAAAATTTATGTAAAAATAATTCTGAAATGTCACTTTTAACCCTCCCTGTGTCACGTGCTGAATTACGACACCAGACAAAATGACACTGTTACAAAATGCATGTGGAGGCTGGTATCACAAACATGTACATGGTAAAAAACTATTTTGTCGAAGATCCTATGAAAAAATTGGCAGCGTGTATCTTTTTAATATTCCTGGTATATTAGCAGGACCTAAATACATGTAGTTAGTGGGGGATCAAACCTCGTATTAATCCGAGTTTTCTCTGATGAAATTCGCTCTTTGATATGTTGATGTCGCTTATTTAAATAAGCGACATCCACATACACTGTGTATAACCGTACAGTGAGCCAAACCGGAAGTGCCATCGACTGTACGCACAAATATCACTAGTTCACGTCGATAAACAAATAGGGTCACGTTTTCATATCGAGATTGATGAAAGTCCAGGAATCGAATCTAAACGCGGTTTTCGATGTTGACGAGCGGAATTAAACCTTGTTCAGCCTGGGTGATGATTTTTATGATATTATGTAAACTTTACCCATCAAACAGTAATTTCGGTTGCAAATCACTGACTTTTCATTTTCCCGGCCCATCAAATTTGTGTTCCCAATGCCATTTTTCGTTACTGAGTGCATGGATTTTGATGAAACACGCACAGAAAGACAGGCCAATCTTTATTCTTGAAGCCCTATGTCCCTGTTTTCGCCTATATATTATACACTCCTGAGTATTTAGCGAAGAATTATACCCCTGTCTTCCGACTGACTGTACGACTAGCGACAAGTGTACAGAATCACTAGTCAACAACCTGTCGCCAAACAACTGTACGACTAGTGTCACCATAACAATGTATTGATGGGCTGGATTTCGTTACTCGAAATTGCTTTGTAGTTTTGTGTTTATTTTTTCTAAGGAAATGTAAGCAAAGGGTATTAGGCAATTAATTAACAGCTTTATACTTCATTTCAAGATGTGTTCTTTCTCCCTAAACCAGCAACCCTTTTGTTAATTGATGCTTTTTAAATATACATGTACTCAATATATACCTCACGAGAAATGACCTGGCAGAGCAGCCCATGCTAATCGAATGGAAAGCTCTGCCAGGTCAATTTTCGTCCGCTGTACATGTATCAAGCAGGCATTCTGAGTATGAGTGATGGTCAGACACTATGTCTCTAGGTCAAATAATCTGAGTGATCTTCTTTCAATTAATCAATCAGTATTTTTCGGTAAAAAACGAAAGTGGGTAGCGTTCACGTGCACAGTGTATTTTCGCTAGATTGTTAGAAGAAACCACTGGATTCGGGGCAAAGTCCAGTTACAACCTGGAATGGCCCTCTCAAATGCACGTACGGTGAACTTTATCTCGTCTAAATCCATAGAGTATAAGCTGCGAAATTATACAATTGTAAACTCTTCCCAAAAGTCACGTGTGTTATCTGAGTTGTTATTTAACATTAAGAGAATTAAGCAGTATTTTCCTCTCCTATAAAATTTGGGAAATGGGGGTACAATAGTTTCGCTCTGGCATAGCAATATGTTTAAAATATTATGTCCGTGAAGGAGAGGTGGCGCGAGTACTGGTGCAGTTACCAGGAAGTAGAATCGAGAAGGACCAATCTAAGCTTTAAGAACTTGATTCCCAATCGATGTAAAATAAATACAGAATTATGTAATACATTTTGTAAACATAGTTATGATAATCCTGGCTGTCTAAATTTATCTTGTTTCGTTTCAGCACAGATGAAGAATGACGTCTGAACACGGCTTTAAGTGTTATTTCTGCCCACTTACATTTATACAATTTATCAAGAAATTGCTGATAATTGAATTGAGGTAGTCCAAGCCTAATGAGATTCATGCAACTTCAAAAATTTTCGAGCAACATCATAAACACTTATTACGTTATTGGAATTTATATGTTCGACGTTGTAAACATTCCCCGGTGAAACGTTCCACGGCCACATGTTTTAACAACAATAACCAAATAATACCAACGTCCCGTGAATCTCATTAGGGATGGACTACCTTAATAATATGTTGGTAATGTTGGCTGTACTTTCTTAGATGAATGGCTGTATTCGGATATTCTGCTTTGATGACTTATGGCCTTGCTGAGGTATGGTAGAATGATATACATATCCGCTTCGCCAACTTATCAAGAAATTGCTGATAATTGAATTAAGGTAGTCCAACCCTTATGAGATTCAAGCGATATCGTTAACATTTGTTACCTAATCCGAACTTATACGTGTGACATCGTTAACATTCGGTGGTGGAACGTTGCACCCCTGCATGTTAACGACATTGCCGGAATAATTCTGATGTCACATGAATCTCATAAGGGACGGACTACCTTCAGAACATGTTTGAAATGTCGACTGTACTTTGTCAGATAATTGGCTGTATTCTGGGATTCTGCTTTGATGGCTTATGGCTTTGCTGACATATGGTAGAACGATAAAAGTGTATGTCGGCTTTGCCAACTAATCAAAAAATTGCTCATAATTGCATTAAGGTAATACATCCCTAATGAGATTCAAGCGCCTTCAAAATTTTTCGAGTGACGTCGTTAACTTTTGTAACGTAATCCGAATTTATATGTGCGACATTGTAATTATTCCGCTGTGAAACGTTCCACAGGTGCATATTAACCACATTGACGGAATAATTCCTTTGTTGCGTGAATCTCATTAGGGATGGACTACCTTAAGAATATATTGGAAATATCGACTGTACTTAGTCAGATGAATGGATGTATTCTGATATTCTGCTTTGATGGCTTATGGCTTTGCCGACGTATGGTAGAATGATACAAGTCCGCTTTGCCAACTTATCAAGAAATTGCTGATAACTGAATCAAGGTAGATGGGAATCATGCTACATTGGAATTTTTCGAGGGACATCGTTCAAATTTGTTACCTAATCCGAACTTATGCCTGCAACATTGTAAACATTCGGTGGTGGAACGTTCCACTGCCACATGTTAACGACATTGCCTGAATAATTCCGACGTCGCGTGAGTCTCATTAGGAACTGACTACCTTAAGAACATGTTGGAATTGTTTGCTGTTTATTGTCAGATGAATGGCTGTATGCTGGCCAATTGTCAGTTAAAAGTATTTTGACCCTTTGCTAAATTCTTTATGTACATCTAACATGCCGTTACGGGCCGCGAGTTGGAACCCCAGCTCGGCCAGTTTCCATTCTGACATTTGACAAAAGTCATTTGTCACTCACAAAATGAGTGTCATCTATATGAGGGAGCAGCTGGAGGCTAGGTGTGGATATTGTGATGGTACTGCTGAGCGAAATACCAGGAAACCATGGTTAGGTGCCCTAGCCGCTGTGATACGACCATAGCAGTTGAAAACGGCGTAAAACCCAATAAAATAAAAATCTAACATGTCCCCAGTTGATCAGGTAGTTTTAATCTGGTGTTAAATTTGGTCGTTTTCTTCTTCTTCTTCTTCTTCTTCTTCTTCTTCTTCTTCTTCTTCTTCTTCTTCTTCTTCTTCTTCTTCTTCTTCTTCTTCTTCTTCTTCTTCTTCTTCTTCTTCTTCTTCTTCTTCTTCTTCTTCTTCTTCTTTTATCGGCGATTTTTAAAGAACGACACGACAAAAGAGACCAAACATGGAACACCTACCCAATGCATTCCTGTCGTTTCTCAAACCAGTACTACCACATCACCCTTACCGAGCCTCCAGCTTCCTCGCCCACTTAGGTTAACGATTTCAAACCCATTGGTGGGTGACAATTTTGTCAGAAAGGGTATTAGCCGTGGCCGGGTATCGAACAGGTAGGTAATAAAAGTAAGTTTATCCTTTCGTAACCTGACAAAAGTGATAATGTGGTTGTAATTTGTACTTTTGAGATGTATTTTGTATGTTCCTTGAAGTAAGGGGCGGTGATTATCATACTGAAATATACTGAAATATCACAACGTTATGTCGTTGTAAGACGGTCCAGTGACAGGTTGGATGATTTCATTGCAGTACCCTTGCACCCTCTGGTTGCCATAAATTGAAAAGAGGTCTGTTTAACTGTTGCCATCCATTTCTGCCCAATTAATGTCGCTGCACACGACGTAACAGTCTCGCTGATGACGTTATTGGTATCCAGCCTTACGCATCTTCTCCAACCACAAATCCTGCCGTCAGTTAATGACACGTAAAATGAGATTAATCCGGACATCAGACCAATGTCTCCTGAATCAATATCGATGTGTCCATGCCCACTGACGCCTTGCCTGTCGATGCTTAACGTCATTGGCGTAAGATTGGAGGACCTTGATGCAAGTGTTGCTGAGCCTGTTCCGGACAATTCGGTCACTAACGGTATACCCTGTGACGTCCTGGACGAATAGCTCTAAATTCTTACTAGACAACAATCTGTTACGTCGTCAGGACGTCGCTGTGAAACGATCCTCCATGAACGTCGTTTTACACGGTCTGCAAGATTTAGGTCGGTCGTTGGCGGTTAAAAATGCATACACCAAGTGCCATAGGCGCGTAATTGTCAATTCGGGCCAATTGAAATGCAAAGCGACATCTCTAACAGACATACCTGCTTGGAGCATACAAAGAGCTCTCTGACGTCAAACTTACGTCATCATTTCTCGCCTTCCCATTATCAATTTCAAAGAACTTGTAACAGTTAAATTGATTCTGCTAACAGATCTGTGTAATCTTATGTTTTTGGACACGCTAGACATTATCGATGTCACTGCACACGTGCCGCACGTGACTTTTGCTAATCTGGACTTTGTCCAATACACTGAATGTTCACTCTACACATGCACTGTATGCCTAATGGTTGTCGATCGGGACAACTGAACAACACAAAGCAATGTTCATGTAATTATCATAAACTGAAAAAATAATGTGTTTAGAAACGTGCTAAACTTTTTTTGCACAGTACATACTTGATACCCATTTGATGAAGACGGTAGGCCTACTTCACTTTGACTAAGGCAAAAAATAGACTTATCCGATGTCGACAAAACGAGTGTCAACTCTGTATTTTTGTAAGAATTTGATAAACCCAAAATCCAACTTTGTTTAGTTTCAACATATTTATTTTATTCGTATGATAAACATAATACAACAGGGATAATTCTGACTCTGAAACTGCTTGAGAGAAAATGTCTCATTCAGCCAAAACTAATGAGAGAAAATGAATTTCCAAATTTCTTACTATATTTTACATTTTTCTGTGAGATTTTTCTCCCATTGAGCAAATTTGAGTGAGATTTCTGGCAACAATTAGAGAATTTGCCCAAACCTCGCCCCAAAATGATCCCTTATACAAATATCAATTTTCAAAATGAAGAGGATTGGTATGGAAGCAAAAGTGCCAGTAGGCCGCGACCAAAGCGCAGTTGGTAGCGCATCTGACTCTTACTCGAAAGGTCCCGGGTTCGATACCCGGCCGCGGCAAATGTCCTTTCTGACAAAAATGTCCGTCTCCAATAGTTTGATATCGTTAACCTATGGGGGCGAGCAGCTAGAGGCTCGGTTACGGTGTTGTGTCAATACTAATATGAGAAACAACAGGTGCCTATGGTTAGGTGCTCCAGTCCCCGCGATATGACCATAGCAATTGAAAACGGCGTAAAAGCCCAATGAATCAAACCTAAACATACATTACATGCTGGACACTAGTCATACAGTAACAAAGAACTAGTCGTACGGTAACGAAAAACATTTTGGAAACTAGTCGTACAGTTGTTGGCAACAGGGTGGTTGTTTTCAGTAGGCTTTTTTTTTTCAAATATCCGAGCTCTCGTTGCATAACGGAGAATTGGGTATTCAAAATAGTAGAGTAAACGACTTTTCAATCAGTGAAACACTATGTATTGTGTGTCGAAACATACCTTTCGGGAGGAAAATCTGTCACAACCACGGCCAAAATGGAACGAAACTCGGTGATTGCGAGTGCTAAATCCTGATTTGGAGACAAATGCGCCGTTTCAGGGCGTAACGAAGAACTAAAATGATAGGTATGTTCAGTTGGCCATTTATAATCGCAAACCGCGTTCAAAAGCGATGAATAGATAAAAAGTTACCTCGATACGAAAAAAATGACTGTTGAATTATTTTAGGTGAATTAGTGATATTTGTGCGTACAGTCGGTGGCACTTCCCGTTTGGCTCACTGTACGGTTATACACAGTGCATATCAAAGAGCGAATTTCAACAGGGAAAACTCGGGTTAACCTCGTATGTACAGCTTGATTCGAAGGTAGGAGGTCAAACCCTCGTAACTTCAGCTTGTTCATGAGGTTTTGACCCCCAACCGACGTTATGCGTTATGACCGTTGTTGCAGAGGTAGCTTCCATACTGCAAGTTCCTTCATACCATTCTGATAATTATCGTCCATAGAACATATCGGGGCTACAAGATTTATCGGACTTGCCATCAAGTTAAGGTGCCTATACGTCGTTACGTATCCGAACCAATTCGGGCGCAGTCGTAAACATTCGGCGGTGGAGAGTTTCACCGCTGAATATTTTCGATCGCGCCAGAATAATTCCGAAGTCGCGGGAATCTCATTAGGGGTAGACTAACTTGAGTTGTTTTTGTAAACCAAAACAGTGATAATGACTCGCGTTTTATAATTTTGAATTTATAATAAATAACTAAATAATGTTCGAATAGTTTGCAAACAAATCGATGCGTTTTCCGGGTGACAATATACCTAATCTATATGTCTTAAATAAACGACGGTTTAGCAACAAACGAGCAACTATGTGATGTCATTCATCATTTTATCGCTTATTCAATAAGCTGCAGGAACTTTACAATATTTTGGAAGTGGGGCATGCATTGATATTTTTTAACGATGACGTGGTTTGTACCTAGACAAACCATCGTTGAAGTTGACAAAAGTGATAAAGTACGGATTTCACAAAGTTCATCTTTAATGTATGTTACAACTTGCAAAATTTATTAATGTATCAATTCGTAGGCCTATATGATTGGTGTTTTAATATTAAACATATTGAATCAATAAACAAGAAGATCTATGGATAAACAAGATTTACAGATCTGTATTTTTAACACGTCTTTATTGTCTCCGGTTTTTCCACTTCTTACGCATTATATTCTAAAGAGGCTACTTTAGAGCATACAAAATTGGCTGGAATATTGCACAGTATTTACTTTGAATTTTATTAAAGTTCACATGAAGACGCACAGAGTACAGACAGACAGAAGAAACACAAAGGATAGTGAATGTTTATATCAAACATTGTTATAAATCTATTATGCATAAGAACCTTACATTCATTTAGATGAGGTAATGTAATATGATATATATATAACTGGTGTGAAAAAAGGGTTTTTCTATATCATATCACAATGAACTCGTACTCTGTCAAATAAAAATGACAAAGTGATTCTTAAGTGAAATAAGGGTTTAATCTTTGGACAAGACTAAAATGCGATGAATGCATTCTGTCTTCTAAATCACAACCTATCCTCTTACTCACAACCTATCCTCTAACGCACAAACTGACCGGAAGAACTGATTTTCTTGAAAGATCGACAGTAAGTTATTAAAATACTGTTTGCGCGATGTAATGTACATACAACTATTTTATAATACACACAGGTTTTGGGCCATTCATCCACAGAAAGTGGCCAAACGCTCATCAGGATTGACGAAATGTCAATATTGGGGCTACCCTTGCAACGGGAGAAAATGAATTTCCGTTCAATCTCTGGGAATCGGGGTTTGGATGGGGCTCACAAATATATGAAAATGAATAAAGGGTTGTATGACATTCTCCGATTTTTTATTTTCGAGCTAGAAACAAGAACATTTCGATTAAAAGACGAGACTCACCTTTCACCCGCCGATTTGTCGGCTCCTCTAACTGCCAACCGGATATCCTCTAAACTTTTTTTCATACACAACAAAATGTTGTGATTTAGTAGATAAGCGACCGTGGTGATTATCTAATAATTTTTTGAGAGATTGAGCAATATCGAAGCAAAATGATAAAAATTTGATGGTTGTCAAATTTAAAAAAAATGCTGTAAAAAAGGAGTGTTGTTAAGGATATAATTCATGTATAGGCTTAATATAGCACAGAAAATATTGATAATCAGCATTTTCTCCTTTTGCCTTAATATTTTCTGTGCTATAATCAGCATTTTCTCCTTTTGCCTCAATGTTTTCCCAAGGCAATTCGATAAGGGACGTCAAAACCAGGGGTCAGTTTCATCAAAATATTTAAGACGTATTTTTGACTTACCGGTGTCTTACGACAAATTTAGGGCAAGAAACGCGTATCTACAATACATCGATACATGTGTTATTTTATTGTTGTTTTAAGCGATTTTTAAGACATTGGTAAGTCTTAAACACGTCTTAAATGTTTTGATGAAACAGGCCCCAGGTCATGTTTTGGAAAGGGTTAAACCTTTCCTATGAAGCGATACAATTTATGTTGCTGCAGACGATGTATCTAGGTGTTTAACAAAGAATTTTTGTATAATGCAGGCCATGAATTGTTGAGACAAAATGAGAAACTGTTGATTATAAGCATTTTCTTCTTTAGTCTCAATATTTTCCCATACTAGTTCTATTAGGGACGAAAAACCCCGTCTTATTTGAGAAAGGTCAATCTGCACTACATAAAACGTTCACAGTAGAATGTAACGGCTTATTTTTTTAAAAGAAATTTCAGTTGTCCAGACTCTTTGGTACAATGGCGCTTTTTATCAGAAAATGTTGATATTTTAATGTTGGCATTTAAAAAGGATGTCTTTACAGCAAATTAGACCAACATGGATTCTGATTCTGCATTTGCACACAGTCTGATAAGGGTCCATGCTGTTCTCTTAGCCCTTTCCCTCATAGTGACGCCTTTTGGCGCCCATCAAAAAAGACGCTTTGGAACACATTGTCGAAAATAAGAGAAAATGCTTGTGACACAATGACTTCTATCCATAGATTGGAAAAAAAACATTCATTTGAATTCGTTGATTTTGGAAGCTTTGAGTTTAGACCAGTCTAAAATTTTGCCGGCTGGTAATGGGTTTAAGCTCTCTCACAACATTAAAGAATTACTGTTTAAAGCAGCAGTATATATATATAATGTTAGTTATCATTTTCCCATATGAATAAAATGACCATTTTATTTGATAACATACCGCCCATTTCAATTGATGACTCAAATGGCTTTGTAAATGCCCAGCATGCTAAAATGATACAAGATTGCCAGAATGGCACTATAATCGCTCACCTGAGTTCTTGGAATAATGTTTTTCGCATCGTGAACAATATACATTTTAACGGGGTTAAACACTGACTTTTTTGGTTGCCAGACAGTCTGTCTTGTTGCTACTGGCCCTAGTCAAATATGCATTGGTCATGGCCAAATATTTGTATCAGAAAGATAATAATGGAAAAGATGTAAACAACATTAATCCTTTCAAAAGCTAAAACACGGTGGGGATTGTGCATGATTGGATGGATAACGAATACGGACAAATTTGCCTCGCTTCAGGTAAGAAATTGTGCAATAATTGTCTTATTTCTGCGTCAATTTTCAAGCGGTTTGTTGCATGTACCCCACATAACTGAGCTCTTTCCTCAGATATATGATTTGTTTGTAGAATCTTTGTATTTTGTCCAAAAATTGATCCCAACCGACCAGAAAAACGACAAAAAAATCAGGCCCTTTTTCTAGACGGTTGGGATCGGTTTTTGAGAAAAGTACAAGGAGTTTCTAGGTAAGTAATACATCTGAGAAAGGGGCTAAGTAGCTGGGAATACATGCAACAAACCGCATGAAAATTGACACAGAAATAAGAAAGTTATTGCATAAATTCTTACCTGACGCGTGATTAATTTGGCCGTAGTCATTACCATTTCGCCCTCTTGTCGGTTGGGACAATATTTCGGAAAAAGTACCATGAGTTATTAATATGTCATACATCCGATGAAAGAGCTCGGTAAGGCGGGGTACATGCAACAAACCTTTTGAAGATTGACGCACAAGGAAATTATTGCAAAATATCTTACCAGAATCGAGATTATTTTGTCCGTATTCGTTATCCATCCCATCATGCACAATCCCCACCGTGAAAAGGCTAGTTTTGAATCACAAATGAATGGAAATTTTAAAGGGTTAATATGTTCTTGTTCACATATCCTGTGTTTTCATTATGGTAAATGTGACTTGGGTATGAAATGAGGCTGACCTAAGTAGGTCCTGCATTGAGGGGGTCTAACCAGACCTGACCAAGCAACATAATGACTGTCAGGGATGGATAAATGATGAGCCCGGAATAAACATGTCATATTAGATTATTGTTAATTAAGTTTTCATAATGAAGGGCGTTCAATTAATACTGGATAAAAGGTTCTAGAAGCAGTTCTTATGTTGTTATTCAATTTCAAACGTCTTCTATCCTTCAAAATATTCCTCTTTGACATCCACACACTTTTGAAGATTTGAGATTGATTACTTATATGCCAATAAATGGGCATATTTTAGAACACCCAGCATACACTTGTAAATGTCATTACTAATGGAACGTCGAGACCTATACCGACTACAAGAGAGGATTTGCGTCAGCATGGGGAAGTTTAAAAAGCCATACGGGCTTAAACCAGGCTATAAGGGTGGATGAAGACGCTGTGAAGCATGTTTCTCTTTCAGGAAGTCTTGGACAACAGAATACATGTGGACAGCTCCGTTGTCATGGATTAGGCACGTGTATCTTTGACGGTCCCAGGCCTGCACCTTTCGTGATATTTCTTCTCTAAAAGACTTGTGCCGACCTACCAATCTTGTGTAAATGACCGGTGATAATGTTGCTATTTGGAACAACAATTTGAACAATATGCCCATCACATTTGAAAAATACCGCGTCCAAAACTTTTTCCGCGCTTTTAGTTCTTTTGGCAAGAAATGGCATTGTCTGATTTTTTCGCAACCAGCCATTAGTATTGGCACGCTCGCTGATGCTGCTCAAAATAGAAGATCCATGTTAAATCTGCTCAGAAAACCAACATTTGGCATGATTTTCGTATTATTTTAAAAGATATTTGGCCACCTATTCACGGGTGGCTTTCTGTTCCCTCGTCAACAGGTGGGGCCCAACGGGCACAAACCTGTCTGTGTTCAAAACATTTTGTCAAAAATGTATAACATGTCCCCGATGAAAAGCCACATTTATCTGCTACGTGGGATGTGGGAGTCTGTAGCAATATTAATTTTGCTGTATATCTCTACGCGGGTTGCCTGGGAGGGGGCATCCATTCAGGTCAATTAAACCCATTTTATCTTTTATCAACTTCATAAAAACTGATATATGTTCAACCTTAAAAGGCTTTTGTATCTGACGCCGTTCAATACACATGTGAATATTGTAAAGCCTATGCGAACTTATATATAGACCCCTACATCCAATTTTAGTTTGTTTCTCATTTTGTGTACAGTGAAATAGCCAGTGTATATGACTGAACCAACTCGGAAGTTAAATAACTTTTAAAAGACTGAACGAATATGTCTCAAATTTTGACCTAGTAAAGACAACGAATTTCCCATTAATCAGCTATATGCTCCACTTTTTCTATAAAATTATAAGGTATGGAGGACCATTAGTACCACTTTTAATTGAACGTCCCTCGTTCAATCAAATTTTCAAAATGAATGTACATAAGTACCACTGTGTAAAAGCGTACAGTCGCGTGTATCGGAAGTTGCATCTAACTGTACGCAAAATATCACTAGTGCTGATAAACAAGTTGATAATTTGGCTTTTTAAAAGTATATAAGTAAAAATCGGAACAATCTTTTTTATGCGATTTTCAACGTTGTGGGGTAGACTAAATGTACTTTCATTTCAGCAGTGACGATTTCTCGATCGGTGTCTATTTTGTTTATAAAATTGGATTTTACCTGTCAAATCACTGGTTTGTCCTGTTTTTCATCGTGTTAACTCGTGCAATTTTGACTGCAATCGCGTGATCTACACAATAATATACGCTTAAACTTGTACCTGGTAATAGCTAAACATCTCTGCTATTGTGTCCGTCGGTTGTATGCTCGTATGCACATTGTTTCACAAAGATATTGGCTTTTGAATAAGACTGGTGTATTTCTTCCGACTGTGCGCCTAGTGCAAACTGTACAGCATCATTAGTGCAGTTTGAGGAACATGTATCTGTACGCCTAGTGCCGTTATGTCATTCCGTATATGTTGTAATCGATTGAAAAAGTGGAATCAATTTTCGTTTGAAAAGCTTTGAGATGACATTTGATCAACCATTCATTGCTTTATTCAAAGATAGAACATTTGCAATGCGTGTTTATTCCAAATTACTACATGTGATTACAATAAAACGATCTGGTCTCAAACAAGTCGACAGCCAATATGACCACGAATTGCTCGAAAACAGTTGTCCAAACACGCGTAAAGGCGACAGACGTAGGCGTAGACGCAGTAGATGTTCTGCAGATGAGTTTATATAGTAAATATTAGCAACAAATCAGAGAAGTAGTTGGAAGTGATTTAGCACCCCGTTTAATACTACTGCAGTTACTATGCGTTGGTTTATACAAATCCATGTGTTCCATGCAATTCTCTCAACAGGACAAAAGCAACATCCCAAACCTTATGTACCACCAGTTAAACATCCTACCTAGCCGATTCGTCTTATGGCGAGACAATCATTCTAGTCAAAATGACGAAAGGATATTGATAGAGTCGGGATTCAGACCCTTGGATCAAGATCCTTCAATGATTTATTGGATCAAGCGACAGATGGTAGCTAGTCAGGGCGTATGTTAAAAAGTGTAGATAATTTTCATTTTTATTGCCCATATGAGTCTGGATTTTAACGCTCTAGAACAAAAGTTTGAAATCCCGATGCTATGGTGTATGTACGCCATCGAAGGTATTTGTCTATTGCTATTATCTCGGTCTGTCCATACGGCGCAAGGTCACCCAGAGTAGTCATTCCGGTTTGTGGGGTGCTAGAATAGTTCTTGACTCCTTTTCTGGTGATAGATTGCTCTCTTCGTGAATGATTTTAGCTACGGTTTGCATTGATGCTTTTGGATGACATGTTTTCTCATTTTTGAGCCAGAATTCATCCTTCTTTTCAGGACTATTGTGTGTGTTTTGGTACAGGGAGACACGTGGCCCCCATTTCGGGTGTGTCCATTTTGGCGCGGAAAAATACACTTTACGCATGTTTGAACGAAAATTGTGAAAAAACGAATTACATGAGGTGGGTCCATTGTAAGAAAAAAATACAAGGCAAGGATGTTTCTATGTCATTTTACGTGCAGTTTTGCTCATTGGAATGTTGGAAAAGGTGTAAAAATGTGTTGTAAGGGGGATTTTACATAGAGTTATATAAGAGCCAATCTGAGTGACCTGTCACCATACGTCCTTACAAAGTTCATTTACACACCTACATTTATGGACGTTTTTTTAAACAGAACGTTCCTAGTTACTTGACGATAAGTATATTGGCAGGTTTTTCCAAATCACACTCCATCATATCCTACATTTATTAAACAGACATCCTATTTCATTTTTTCTAATATATACATGTATTTTGATGCCAAGATTGATTATTCTAAATCATTTAAATGGTATCAGACCTTTTAAGTTGTTGCTGATAAGCCCAAAAACTCTTTGAAAGCTGAGATGAAAATGGCATATTCCAAAGGCCCGTAGGAAGCAATTTTATATGGGCGGGCTGAAGCCCAGTGTCTGAAGATGGGTGGGGGCTATTTTGGATTTCCCCTGTATTTTCACCGTGAAAAGGGAAAATTCAGCACTTTTGGCCCGCGGCCGCGGTAACAACAAGAAAGCAAGAACGACAAACTACGAGGGACGGTCGGAAAGTAGTTGGACTTTTGACTAATTCTCTAAAGCCATTCAACGTTTTAACAAAATTCTTTCTACACTGTTTGAACAAATTGTCCATCTATGTCTATGTATTTCTGCAATATTTATAGGAGCTTTATTACTCCTACTATTAACCATGACGTAGACCCGCTGTATTAGGTACAGTGAAACAGGCGGTATCAAAGGCGCCATGGTCTCAAAATTCTTCCCAGCAAGCACTTCTTCAGTTCTAGACACAAATAAAAGTCACGTGGGGCAAGGTCTGGGCTATAAGAAGACTAAAACAACTATTGTCATGTGTAATAGTTGGTAATCTCCACTGCAGATGCGGTGATATGGTAGCATGCCTAATCTGAAGTAGAAAACATTTGTCTTTGCTAATCTGGGACGCGTTTACTTCAGCATTTATTCTTAGATTTTTCTGAATTACTTCAGAATTGTACTTGGCATTGACAGTTTTTACCATTTGACATGGAATGAGTTACTATCAATCCTCGTGAATCCCAAAAAGCTACCAACCGAAGGTAGCAGCTTAATCTTTTCAGTGGCGAGGAACCAGCTCGTTTCAATGACTGCTTTGACTGATTTTTTTATCCCAAATTCGGAATCATGAACCCTTATTTAATCTTCAGTGATAATGAAGTTCCAAAAATAACTCTTTTGCGATTAAAATGACTAGAATGTTCTTTGTTCATTGTTCCTCTAACAAATGGCCTATGACACATGAAACACCTATCACACATAAGTGGACAGAATATTGTATATATACAACTATCTTTGAAAATAAACTGACCACATTATTGGCAAATAGTTGCAGATTCCACCGATATATAAAGTGTTTATACAGATGCAAATGGAGAGACAGTAGCGCGAAAAGTCCAACTACTTTCCGACCGTCCCTCGTATATAAGTCAACACTAACACGAAAGTATAGGATACAGCCGCATTCACAAGCTATGCGTACTATCACACACACAAACAACCACGTGCACGTAAGCAAACACGCACGCACATACACACAATTGTACGCATGCAAAAGTACATTAAGTATCGCGCAAGGAGGAATCAAGGTTTATAGTAGCATCGCATGATAAGCCTTTACTGTATGTAGTCGTCCGTAATTATTGTTTACCAAGGCAAATTAATCTACGTTCATTTAGGAATACGAATGAACTTTGTTCTAAAATGAGACTGCTTACGTGACTATATTGATAAATTATCGATGTAGTTAAAACACCTCGTAACTACAACTTAAATCACGCTGTAGTTACGAGGTTTTAGAATTATACCGACGAAATTCTATTGTATATCCGAAATTACGTTACGGGTTACTTGATAAAATCGTTCCCTATTGGTGTTGCTTTATTTAAATGTAGTTGGGCTATGTCCACAAGATCAGTTACTTTTTAATCTCTATAGATATTCATTGTGGACAGACAAATAAATTCGACCGCTATACTCGTGCAGCATAAAGAAGTTTTGCGTATGTTTGAAGTGAGCGTAACCCTTTAAGTGATCTAATGAACTAATTAAGTGCACCCTGATGCATTGTGTATGTGTAGCCAAAGTAGTAATTGACATTTTCTGAACAGAGATTTTGCCACAACAGGTCATGTAAAATCGCCATTAGGCGTACAGAACACAATTTGTCATTTAGCACTAGGCGTACAGTCGGAAAAAATACACCAGTCTCATTCAAAAGCCGATATCGTTGTGTAACATACCATATTTGTGTAAACAACTGTTGCAAAGTATAGCAGATAGGTGTAGCTACTAGATGATGCAAATTTAGGCTTTCAATATTGTGTAGATCGCGAGATTTTAGCCCATATTGTGCCAGTAAGCAGGACGAAAAACAGCAAAAAACAGTGATTTGACATTTTGATACGAATTTACACACAAAATCCGTTGACATACTAGAAATCGTAATTACTTTAGGTAATGCCTATCTAATTCTCTCTTCAAATTTGAAAACCCCGTCAAGAAAGATTGTTCCGATTTTTACTTATTTGCTTTTAAAAATCCAAACCATCAGCTTGTTTACCACCACTAGTGATATTTTGCGTACAGTTAGATGCAACTTCCGATACACGCGACTGTACGCTTTTACACAGTGAGTACATAAGTACTTTGGTTTCAAAAATTCCCTTTGTTTATTTTTTCATTTGAAATTGAGGGTTGATCTTGTGTAAACAAACTTTGGAAGATTAAAGGAGAGAACGTTAAATGGATCAGAAAAGTGTGAAATATCTCTTTCAAGAGATACAATATCTCAAAGAATAAATGTAGAAATTTCGACAACATAAATGTAGGCTATATAGCTCCTTGCATATTCACAGAGAAAAATCCGATCAGAGTTTTTCGTAACAGAGGTCGGTTTCTCGACAAAAGGTTCGAATTTGCCCAGGCCGACACAACCCTGTCATTAGTGTTTGCAATGAGTAATCCTGCTGTTCTGTACAATATTGTTATCAAAACAATTGATGTGATGAAATAAATAAAATCTTTCATCAGCCTTCGTTGTTAAATCATTACACTTTTGGGAAGCGGCCACACCGAAAAATCGTCCGCTTCATGTATCACGGTGGAGATTGTACATTATGGGATGGATAACGAATACGGACAAAATAATCTCGATTCTGGTAAGATATTTTGCATTAAATCATTACACTTTTGGGAAGAGGCCACACCGAAAAATCGTCTGCTTCAAGTATCACGTTGGAGATTGTACATTATGGGATGGATAACGAATACGGACAAAATAATCTCGATTCTGGTAAGATATTTTGCAATAACTTCCTTTTTTGTGCGTCAATTTTCAAAAGGTTTGTTGCATGTACGCCGCCTTGCCGAGCTCTTTCATCGGATGTATGACATATAAGATAACTCATGGTACTTTTTCCGAAATATTGTCCCAACCGACCAGAAAGCGAAATGGTAACGACTACGGCCAAATTAACCACGCTTCAGATAAGAATTTGTGCAATAACTTTCTTATTATTACGTCAATTTTCATGCGGTTTGTTGCATGTACTCCGCCTTACTGAGCCCTTTTCTCAGATGTATTACTTATCTTGAATCTCCTTGTACTTTTCTCAAAAACCGATCCCAAACGACAAGAAAAAGGACGTTGTCGTTTTTTCTGGTAGGTTGGGATCAATTATTTGGACAAAGTACAAAGATTCTACGAACAAGTTTTAGGCCTATATCTGAGGAAAGAGCTCAGTAATACGGGGTACATGCAATAAACCGCTTGAAAATTGACCCAGAAATAAGAAACTTATTGCACAATTTCTTACCTGAAGCGAGGCAAATTTGTCCGCATTCGTTATCCATCCCATAATGCACAATCTCTACCGTGAGTATGTTATGTTAACTTTCTGTTAACCAAAGGCTTTTTTTCTAAATGAATATGCAAGGAGCTATATAGCCTACATTTATGTTGTCGAAATTTCTACATTTATTTTATTCTTTGAGATATTGTATCTCTTGAAAGAGATATTGCACACTTTTCTGATCCATTTAACGTTCTCTCCTTTAATCTTTCAAAGTTTGTTTATACAACATCAACCGTCAACAAATCAAATGAAAAAAAAAAAGGAAAATTTTGAAACTACCAGGGGAAATAAGTAGTACACAACCCTTTAATTATTTACTAAGCAGTGAGTTCCCTTCATGGTAGCCATTTTAATGAAACAAATACCACCACTGGTGGTGAACTAAAACAATTTACGCTACAACAAGGTATAGATATTTTGCGTTTAACTGTGAGTTTATAGATTTTTTTCTAATGACAATGAACTTGTTGTAAAAACAGACCGGGTTTACCGTCGTTTTGTATTGACAAACTATCGGTATTGTTGTGAAATCTCGTAACTACGGCTTCGATAAAGCCGTAGTTACGATATTTTATAACAACACCGACGGAATGCACTGATCGCGAAAAAACGTCCATCGCTTTTGCCGAGTTCCCCACCAGTGACCACCGGATTGTTGTACGACTGACCATTTTAGACGTATTCCGGCCTTGATGAAGACACGAAATCTTGTCAGTGATAAGGTACGTAAGGCCTTTACATGAAATGAATCGCAATGCAAAACTGACTGACATATATATGATGATGATTTTTTCTGCGCTATAAGTAGTAATATCGAATTTTAGCACGTTTCTAATAAAGTTCAAATAACCGATACAAATATCTCACAAAACGAAAAAATATAAATACCTGTTATCCCTTCAACGTCCTTCATTGAAATGAAATTTTAAGAACATGCTCTCACAAAAATACGTGTTATTCTTTCAACGTCCAAACTAGAAATGATTCAAAATAGAAATTGCGCATGCGTCGATACGTGTTTGGACAAGACACGGGTGTAGTTGACGTCATAGCATTTTGACAGGTGAGGCACTCGGTAATGGACAACTGACGAACTCGTTTACTGAAAGCTGACAGGTACAGTTTTTATAACGACGCATTTTTGTCTGGTGACGTACTGTCTGAGAATTGACAGGTGCACTATAACGCATTCGTGACAGGTGACATATTGATAGTTGACAGGTGTAGTAAACCACGGGCGTTTCCACATTTTGGGGGCGAAATTTATGGTCATTTAGGATGAATCATAAAAAACAAAGGCAGTTTCATTCTTTATATCTTTATTTTTATAAAAAATCATTCACAATATTTTTACATACGCATCATGGTTTATTATATACATAAAAAATAATGTCTTTTAAACGTCTATACTTCGACACGCGCAATTCGATTTAGACTCAGTATCATCATCGTTCTTCGGATCGAAATTGTACCCGATTTTTTGCTTAGGGAAATATTCGTAAGGTCCTGGACCTCTTCACCCAATGTTTTCTGGGTGCTCGTATACGTGTTGGCTGGCCCCTTTTCACGCTTGATCGGCACTGTTGCCGTATACCCACTCAATATTTCTTCCGAAATGTGCATTTCAATATGTTTCAGCGTTTCTTCTGGGTCTAGTAATGAAAATCTGGATTGGCATATTTTTGTCGCTTAGGGTAGATGTTGACTGAAATATTTTTACGTTTTCGCTTCTGAGGCGTTTCGCTCTGTTCAGCCTTCCTACGTTCGACTTCCGACTTAGCCATTTCAACCGCTTGGGCTACGGGCGTTACCAACTTGAGTGTTGGTTGTTGTTTCATTTCCGCTAGTTTTCTGAGATGAGCTCCGCTGCCTACGATATATCGACCTTTGTGATCGGGTTTAACGTAACCGTCTCTCAAGGCCTTGAAATGTTGATACCATTTTTCCGGGTCATCTACATAAGGCACCCATTTCTGTTGTTTATAATCGTATACCTCTGTGGAACCCATAGTAATTTCCGTCACAGCGTATGTCCGTTGTCCACTATACCGGAAAATGTTTCTTTGTTCTTATGTATGCTGTGGGAATCCGCCGAGATAATCGTATCTCTTCTATAGAACACTCGTTCTTACTCATTCCTTTTCGTCGTCTTCCTCACTTTCATCATTTTCGTCAGGGCCAACCTTGTCAGCGTCTTTCACATTATAGTCCGGCCATATTTCGGTAAATAGATCTTTTCTGCGTTTAATCGCCTGTCTTACAGATTCGGCAAAATCCATTCCGTGCTCCTTTCTGAGAGTCTTTGCCGATTGCAAGATTTGCGGTTGTACGGATCCTTCTTCTAAGCGGTGATAATCGATAAGAAAATCCGCATAATCTAACCTTAGTCGCTTACGTAGATTCGGTAAAAATTCATTCGCGCTTCTGGCCATAGCACCCCTACGTGTATGACCCTCATCCATGTATTCTTTGAATTTTCTGACGAACTGTTCCCAAATATCCTTTCTAAGCGGTTCTTGAAATCGCGAGTTCCATATTTCTTTACGCGTACTTCGTGCGTGCGAATTGCCGAATCAAACGGCTACGTAAAATGCATAACTGTCCAGTTTGTCATATGTCATTCTCGAGGCTTGACAACATGCGTAGACACCAAAGTAATAAACACGGAGGAGGGGTCGATGAGACGCGAATTTTGGCTTCCGAAAAAATGACGTTTCAACACCCATTCACGATGGTAGTTAGCGGACCGAGTGGTAGCGGTAAAACTGAATGGACTAGAAAAATGTTACTTTCCAACATGATCAAAGAACCCGTCGAACGTATAATATGGTGTTTCGGACAGTGGCAACCCCTTTACGACGAAATCCAGCGGACGATACCTTGGATAGAATTCAGTCCCGGTATCCCCGACTTTTTAAGTAGTAGGGACTATTTCGATGTTAGAAAAAAGAATCTCATTATTTTTGACGATCTGATGACGGAAGCTAAATGCGACCAGCGTATTGCCGATCTTTTTACTAAAGGAAGTCACCATAGGAATTTATCAGTCGTCTACCTAACCCAGAACCAATTCCCACAGGGCAAAGCTTGCCGAGATATCGCTCTCAACACGCAATACCTGGTCCTATTCAATAATCCTATCGACAGACAACAAGTCGCTACATTGGCAAAGAGAATATACCCCTCGAATAGCGGGATATTTATGAAAGCATTTGAGCGAGCGACGGCTAGACGCCACGGCTATTTGGTAGTCGATCTGAAATCGACAACGTCAGAAAAAGACCGTTTTCGTACCGACATATTTGAAAAAATGCCCCAGTCAGAAAACGATTCCGATGACGATACTGAAGAAAGAGTACCTTTAACGGGTCAAAAACGATATAACAGTGATAGTGATACGGAATCGATTGACGAAGAAACTGTGAAGAGGCGTCCCTCGATGGGACCCCCTGGTAAAAGATATAAAGCGGATTTGCGAGAACGAAGTACGCGTAAAGAAATATGGAACTCGCGATTTCAAGAACCGCTTAGAAAGGATATTTGGGAACAGTTCGTCGGAAAATTCAAAGAATACATGGATGAGGGTCATACACGTAGGGGTGCTATGGCCAGAAGCGCGAATGAATTTTTACCGAATCTACGTAAGCGACTAAGGTTAGATTACGCGGATTTTCTTATCGATTATCACTGCTTAGAAGAAGGATCCGTACAACCGCAAATCTTGCAATCGGCAAAGACTCTCAGAAAGGAGCACGGAATGGATTTTGCCGAATCTGTAAGACAGGCGATTAAACTCAGAAAAGATCTATTTACCGAAATATGGCCGGACTATAATGTGAAAGACGCTGACAAGGTTGGCCCTGACGAAAACGATGAAAGTGAGGAAGACGACGAAAAGGAATGAGTAAGAACGAGTGTTCTATAGAAGAGATACGATTATCTCGGCGGATTCCCACAGCATACATAAGAACAAAGAAACATTTTCCGGTATAGTGGACAACGGACATACGCTGTGACGGAAATTACTATGGGTTCCACAGAGGTATACGATTATAAACAACAGAAATGGGTGCCTTATGTAGATGACCCGGAAAATGGTATCAACATTTCAAGGCCTTGAGAGACGGTTACGTTAAACCCGATCACAAAGGTCGATATATCGTAGGCAGCGGAGCTCATCTCAGAAAACTAGCGGAAATGAAACAACAACCAACACTCAACTTTATATAAACTCGTATAACTCGAGAACGGTGAGAGCTAGGCATATAAAACTATACATTTTTAGAATCTGCGAGCCGAGACCTTTCCAATGGTATATAATTTATGCGGGTTCCTCGAAGTTGAAAATCAAGTTTAAAAATCTCTGTTACGTCATAACTCGGAAACGGTCGAAAATCGAATCGACAACCTAGGGTTAATTTTGAAGAGTTTTAGGAGAGCTTTCATCTGATACAAAAATTATCAAAATCGATATCGTAAACGGTTGCAAAAAAGACGAAAAACGGAATTTCGGGTTCATTTTATCGCTAAATCTGTAACATTTTTAGTCATTATACATCGAAACGAGGCTATACACGTTGTATAACCAACCTTTGCACTGAATCGCGTCAAAAACGTGGATAAGGGTCGTTTTATAAAAGTCATTACGTCGCCCCTAAAATATGCGTCGTTATAGTACACCTGTCAGCTGGCCAGACATTGCGTCACCCGTATTATATAAACTGTACTAGGTCAGCCGTCAATTACCGAGTGCCTCGCCTGTCAAAAATGACTAGAGTATGACGTCAACTGTACGATGTCAACTATCAATTAGCGAGTGCCTCGCCTGTCACAAATGTCTAGACTATGACGTCAACTGTACGATGTCAACTGTCATTTACATAGTACTTCATCTGTCATCGATGTTAAATAAAATGTACTAGGTCAGCTGTCAATTAATTTACAGAGTGCATCGCCTCGCTATGACGTCAACTGCACCTGTGTCTTGTGCGAACGTGTCCGAACGTGTATGGACATGAATCGACGCATGCGCACATTCATTTTTAATCATTTCTTGTTTGGACGTTGAAGGGATAACATGTACTTTATATTTTTGGGATGTGTATTTTGTTGAAAAAGTCATTTCTAGTTTGGATATTGAAGGGATAACATGTACTTGTTTGTGAGATTATGTGTGTAGAATTTCATTTCGGAGAGTTTGAGTTTGAGTTTATTGGGGTTTTACGCCGTTTTCAACTACCAGGGTCATATCGCGGCGGCTGGAGCACCTACCCATGGATTCCTGTTGTTTCTCAAACCAGTATTTCCACAACACCCTTACCGAGCCCCCAGCTGCTCGCCCACTTAGGTTAACGATATCAAACCCATTGATGGATGACAATTTTGTCAGAAAGGGTATTAGCCGCGGCCGGGTATCGAACCCGGGACCTCTCGAATGAGGGTCAGATGCGCTACCAACTGCGCTAAGGCCGCGGCCTCATTTCGGAGAAGTATGTTGAATGGATAACAGGTAGAATTTACTGTTTTTTAGCTTTGTTCTAAACCTGTAACCTTATCGTTTTAAAAAAATATATTTCATAAAATTGAAAAAAAAAGACCATGGCTGTCTAAAAATAGCTCAAATGATCGTCTAAAAATAGAAATCATGTCATATCTATTTTTAACAAAAAAGTAGGTCATTCAAAATGGCTGCTGTTCTAAAAATAGAAATTTCCTTATATGCTAATGAGTTGCCATATAAGGTAACAATATGACAGCGATTACGTCATCTTTGTTTGCCCCCAAACCGGCGCCTATACTACTGCTATAGATGCATCGCTCGTGAACGATGGCAACAAAACTCCGCCCGCTAAGTTAAGCTTGGATCTTTCTTTTTTCATGTGGAGAAACTTGTACATTATATATAAAATTGAATATGAAAAGTAATTCGGACATGACACATTTAAAGAGATACATTCACATTATGATTTTTCCATGGAATCATAACGAAATTAACTTGATAGAAATTAATATGTATCCATATGTAAACACGAATCAGTTGTATAAAATGACATCGAAATATGAGCCCTGACCACGGTGGATAACCCACGTGACTTTTGGGAAGCGTTAACACCGAAAACATCGTCCGCTTCACGGTATGTTTTGTTTAATGTTTGAAGAAACCACTGGATTTGGAGCAGAGTGAGTTATAGCTGGGAATAGCCCTCTCAAAGGCGCTTTCCGTGCACTTTATCTCGTCAAAATCAATAGAGTATAAGCTGAGAAATTAAACAAACCATACCTTGAAGCGGGCGATTTTTTTCGGTGTTAACGCTTTCCAAAAGTCACGTGGGTTATCCACCATGTTGACGAAAGGTTCCAAAATCCAAAAGGCAATAATTTTGTGCTAAAAATAGACTGTTTTTATTTTTTTATAAAACCATCGGTGTCGTTATATCATCAGGTATAATCCATTTTCATTCACCTCACAGGGTGTGGCTAAGCGAAGAGGTTATTCGACGAGTTTACTTCTCGATATCTCGGTTGATATAAGAGAAAACGTGCGGCACGAGCATGAACACATTACGAAATTGAAAGAACGTTCTATTGTAAAATGAGTTGTTATAAAACCTCGTAACAACAGCCTGATTCACGCTGTAGTTATAATGTTTTGCAACAATACCGACGATGTACCGATAAGCGAGAAGGCTGTTTCTCCTCAAGCTTAAATGTAATGAACCGTTTACTAGGCTCCGCCCTGTCTCCCGAAAAAAATCAGAATATAACTACGGCTTGTTTCAAGTCGTAGTTACGAAATTTTACAATAACACCTGTCACCAACGAAACATCATTTGTCCAAAATTACGTCACGGATAACTGGATAAAATTGTTCCCTATTCATATAAAAAAGAGGGAGAGCATATTTTCCATTGACTAAAATCGAATACCTCTTACTAACCGTAGGTCAGGTTGTTGTTTCTCTCGAATAATGACTCTACTCACCCTAGGTTAGAATTGACCAAACGCCGACTGTCAATCAGAAACATCGATTAGCCAATGGACGATCAGAAAAATGTCATGCCCCCATTGTTCTTCGTTGCACGTGTTATTGTATCGATTTATCGACTGACAATCAAAACAATCGACATGCCAATGGCAAAGAATTTTGTGTTAACAATAGACTAGGTTTACCGTTATGTTTTGATAACCGTTGGTGTTGTTATAAAATCTCGTAACTACGGCTTGAATCAAGCCGTAGTTACGAGATTTTATAACAACACCTACGATATACTATTTCGTTTGTCCGAGTTTACGTCACTTTTAACTGGATAAAATCTTTCCCTATTAACGATCACATTCCCATTGTTTGTCTTAAATTCTATGTTGGGCGGAGCGATCTGTCGATTGGCGTTTGGTCAATTGTGTTACTCGTGTGCGTAGAAGGTGCTCAAAGGCAAACAACAACAAC
The DNA here is from genome assembly GCA_963680895.1 of Fragum sueziense. Taxonomy (NCBI): domain Eukaryota; kingdom Metazoa; phylum Mollusca; class Bivalvia; order Cardiida; family Cardiidae; genus Fragum; species Fragum sueziense. The sequence continues at coordinate 8,154,816 of OY804595.1, read as the reverse complement.
ATACATGTAAGTCTATTCTTAAAGAAACATCTTTATTCAGATTTGAGCCGGGATCTGGAAAAACGTCCCTTATAGCATTTGGAACTACCGTGTTTCCTGATCAGCTTGTACCTTAGAGCAGCCTGATCAGGATCGATTTTGCTGTCTTACAGTTGCTACAAATCATGAATAAGCTATTTAAGGACAGCATGGATTCTGAACAGACTGTGCGAATGCACAGGCTGGTCAGGATCCAGGTTGTTCTCAAATGCCATAAAGGACGTTTTTCCAGATCTTGGCTCATTTATATATCATATTTTTGGGAAGGTATTTTCGAATCGGCTATATATTTGTTTATCCATTAGATAAACGTCATACTCTAACGACCCTAGTGTCCCATTCGAACTTACTAAGGAAACGACAAGGAAAGACCTAAGACGTTTCAGAATGAATGACATTAACCCTTTCCCAAACAAGACCTGGTTTTGACGTCCCTAATGGAAAAGGCTTGGGAAAACATTGAAACAAAAGAAGAAACTGCTGATAACCAGCAGTTTCTCCTTTTGTCTCAATATTTTCTATGCCATATTTTACACAAATTTTATCTTTAATAACTTCCATTTTGTCATTTGTGGCAATTTTTGAAGTGGATCACCCTAATATTATGTCGTTTGGGAAAGGGTTAATAGTCGACATATCAGCATATCAGCACAATTAAAGGTCTTTCTAAACACTATACCAAAATTATGAAATATTGAAACATGAACATGAAAACGAATTTCAAAATCCAACGTAAAATAACTTAGTTTACAAGTTTAGTGTCTGCAATTTAACGATAATGTGGCAGATAAAAGTCGACCCCACTCCCCCCCCCCCCCCCCCCAAAAAAAAAAAAACAAATGGACAATAAAACTCGTTAAAGTTGTGATTACGTACGGATGAACGTATTTCCGAACAGCGTTTAAATCCGAACAAAAATTTTGACATCCTACAACATCCCCAAAATGCAATCAAATGACATGGAGCCTCTTTATTCTTGACGCATATGTCATCCTCTCCCTTTCCATCTTCGCAAGCCAATGGTGACATCTACGACGTAACGTCGTTTCTGTATTCACCCTTGGCGGATTTAGTCCGATTTTCTTGGTCTCCTGGAAAGCGTTTTCATTGGTTCCAGCGAGGTCTCGCTGGAACCAATCAGATAGTCGACTGACACATTTGTTATGAGTAACCAAATCATGACAACGGGCGGGAAAAAGCATTGCATTTGCAACTCAAAAACGTGAAGATGGGCGATTTTTCCTAAGAATTTCACTGCAATAGACAGGAATTCCCTATCTTTAATCGACGAATTATTATACTTTCGACAATTCGACCAAAAAAGCAGCTAACTTTTACATAATCCGTATGACGTTTGACGCGAAAGACAACGCGCGTTAATGACGTCATCAATAATGGACGTAAACAACCAGCAGAACAACCGGTAGGCGGCGCTTCGCGATTTCAAGAAAATCGGACTAAATCCGCCAAGGGTGAATACAAACGTAGGTGGGTTCAACCTTGGCTAGCGAAGATGCTCCCTTTCTTGCTATTTTGGGTCTAGTTATGATGTAAATCGCCGAGGTAAATGCCTAAGTTTGAAGTTAACTCAAATGGGCAAGTAATATTAAGCATGAAACAATTCTACCTCGGACATTTCTTAAGGTTTTCATTATCAACGGCTACGCTACTTTCCCAATCCAAATAACTTTTAATGGTGAATAAGTGTTGCTTTACCATGTTATTTTGTGTTTGGAAGGCTACAATGTATCTAAGTGTCAGAAAGTTGGGGTTCGGAATTAAAACCTTCTTCTTCTTCTTTTTTATCTTTATTTCCTCCAAATATTGAAGATCATATAATGTAATACAAAATAAACATACAAGAAAGGAAAAGGATATCAGATATACATTTAAATGGAATTTACAGTTGTTCCCCTTGATCTTATCTCCTTTTCGGACCAAGTGCAAGGGAAACAATTCCAATAGAGGATCAGACTACCAATAGGCTATGATTCTGTAACTAATCCGAAACGAAAAGAATAGCTACAGATATTGGCGTCTACGGAAAAATATTTCTAGATCAGCTAACATAGCCCTTTTCATCACAACAACTGAACTTGAAGAGCAAAATTATTATCGATATGAACAGATACTACATGTAATGTGCAATTTAAATTGTAAAAGACACTGAGGGAAGGGAGAATTTGCTGATAATTAGCAACTTTATCAATCCCACAGCGTCATCTCAACCTATTCTTGACCTATTCATGGATCAACGAAACTTAGTGTTGTTTTGAAAAGGGTTATCTTTCAACAGCACAAAGCTGCGTGAATCATTATAGCATTCAAAGGCAATGCAATAAATAATTGCTTCATTACAAATATTATGATTTCAGAGCATCATTTTTTTTATAGATTACTCCTTCTTAATACAAAGGGTCCACGAATTATGCAAATATTGTATTGCTGAAAAGTAGAACAGTTCAATGTTTGACCCAAAAACGCTACGGAATGCTGAGTTAACACCAAATAATGTACAAAGAATCTCGTAATTTGACATGTTATTAAATATGTTAATCATTCTCTCGCCTAATGTAAACCTTAATTTCTCCATAAAATTGAGTCTGCAAGAAATTGTCTTACTACAATTCATTAAAATGTGTTCAGTGAGACTACTAGTAATATGAATGCACTCCTCGCCACATTTTGTGCATGACGCATCAAAACAAGCAAGATACGCAATCAATTGAGCCACTGAAAAGCAGGTAACAAACAGCTTAGGGTTGTTAAACGCAAAACTCCACAACGGATTTGAGTCAAACACTGTTTGAATTTTTCTGTATAGCACGAAACGAACATTTGAAGTTTTGACTTCCCACTCATGAATATAGTGGTTTGATATTGCTCTATTAATTTTCTAATACTAACATCTTTAACAAAGCCAATGTGTGATATTCCCAATTGGAATGAGCATAGGCGATGCAAAAACAATTGCTTGGCTGCTGAATCGCTATCCAAACGACACAGTTCATTCAAACATTCATTTCAAAATGCTATTTTATTCACTGAATACCAATTTAGCGAGAACTCACAGACAGCGAATACTTGTCTTGTGATATATGCCACCTGGGATCATACTTTTTCACATTTTAAAAGGTTTGGGGAGAGTTTGTGCATTTGCCTAACTCTTAGAATTGCGGCTTGGGTGTTCGGTAATAGGAACATCCTTAATCTGATTTGTAAATTTATTTTCTTCATTGATATCTGCGACCTGTTATTAATTGTTTGTGAGTAAAACATAGTTTAAACGATGGTGAATATCATGAAAGAAGTTTGCATGTCTTTCTTTGGTTATTTAAAAGGAATCTTGTTAATGTTCGGAATTAGAACCACTTGTATTCGGATTTACAACCACCGTTCGGAATTGCAATCATTCACCCCATGACTTTCACAGCGAATATCTATCCTAATACAACACTTATTGGTCTCGATATATGACAAAACAACGTCATAAACATTGACGTTGCCATAGGCAACTAAGAATTCGGCGAAGGTGGTTGTATTTGCGAACAATTAAAATAGTGGCTTAGGTGTTCGGTAATAGGTACACTCGCTCTACAGAGTGTCCCAATAAAAACGGAACCCATTTTTGAAAGTAAATTGCTCATGTATCAAGTAATATATCTCCACAAAATTTGGATATGCAATAGAAACGACATTTTTCTATTAGCAGTTAAAATTTGGTGGAAAAATGTTCATTACTTTGGAAAATATGGGCAATCAAATGAATGCACCCAGAAAACCATTTTAACACGATATCGATTTTTCCGTTTTGCAGCGCGCACCTACATTCATTGAATACATTGACGCGTCACAATTGTTTAACATATTCAATGCAATACAAGAATGATTTTGAAAAATTTTACTTACAATAGTGCATATTCATTTCATCTTTTCTGCTAATAAATAAACTGTTAGATCTGCGATGTAACCAAAAAAATGAATATTAACAAAATATCAAAGAGTATAACAGATTCATAATACATGTAATCATATGCACTTATTTTATTACTGACCAATATGCTGGTCAGCGCTGAAAATGACAAGTACTTTAAAATTATTTCAAACAGCAACCATACGGACTCAATTTGCACGTGCGGCACTTTTATAGTGGTCCCAGTTATTTATAAACAAACTTTGAACCTATAAAACACGTTGTTAAAGAGACGCACGCGAAAGTCATCTCGTCAATAATACATAAACTTACTGATTGTCATAGATATGATTTTGTTTTGACAAGTATAACCTATACTTAGTAAATGAGTATGGTCTTTTAGTGTCTGGCGGGAATCAGAATATCGTGGGAACACTATGTATACCATGTAAAAAAAGTTTAGCAACACTGACTTTGTTAATTGAAAACATATATTTTCTGTAATATTTATTTCACCACCATTATATATATATTAGCATAAGCATTCACACACAACATTCAAAGGTTGCTTTGTGGAAACGTTAAATACTGTCTGAGAAACAGTGTCTTAACGTAGGTGAGGGGGGCCAAAACAAGAAGTCACAATAAAATTCGATATCGGTTATGAGGTCATTTTTAGCAAGAACAGCATTGAAACGTTTTCTAATCCACTTAAAAAGTTTGTACCCAGTATCAACATTCACTACTTTATCAAGAGACTGAACGTCAATCACGTCATAAGGATTACGTTAACGTCTTCCCCAAAATGCGCCATATGTGCTCTATGGGTGATAAATCAAACAGAATGGTGGTAATGGGAGAAAATCAACGTTGTTTACGCTTACGGCATTTAGGATTCTATGCCAGTAAGGTCTGGTACGTTCATGGTGTAGCGTCAGGGAAATTATAACGTAAAGTCAACGTCTAGTAACCCTTCGTCTGTGGAGACGATCATGGATGGTAAATGAGGATACTCTATTTTGATTTTACTGTTGAAGCCACTCAAAGTTTTGGCGAGAATATGGAACATCTTTGCCTTGACGTTACGAAATTATGACGGTCATCGTCTCGTGGCGTTTTTCTCCGACGTCCTTGACCGGGACTATCTCAAACCATTAACATTGGCTCATATAGCATCCTCAAACAGTTACTCATGCTTTGAGATACGTAAAATTTAAAAAGACATCTTTATCCTCGGTTCCGCCACGTAGGAACACATTAGCGATATAACGTCCTTCTAACGTAAGTCCATGACGTAGTCAAACAGCGGTACAGAAAAGTCTTTTTAGTGGCCTTTTTCATTCTGGGCAAAGACGAGTATGTTCACGCCTAAATGTTTTCTAGAATTATGCTCCAAACACATGAATACCATGGCAGACATGAAAACCGGAAATGCGCACCTGGAATGCAAGACGCACGCGATGGCGGTATAAAATTCATTTGTTTGTGTTTTCTAGCTATAATCTATCGTTTAAACGTTTGATTTTATGTTAAAACAAAAATATTTTGGCTACTAAAGATATTTACATTTTGTTGCTAAACTTTTTTTACTATGTATATATTAAATTTTGAGAAAATTGGCACGTACATGTAAAGAATTCAACAGATGACCGTCGGTGCGCTTTTACGAACAAACAAGACGTAAAATCGATTTCGTGTTAAAACGGTTTTTTAGTGTCTTTATTAAATTGCATATAACTTTTGAACCAATTCATATTTTGAAGTGAAATTTAGAACACATATGCAAAAATAATGTATCTTCAGTACTGTAACTTCAAACATTATTTTTTTTTGCTTGCGCTTTAAAATATTTGACTTTGAAATAGGGTTCCGTTTTTTTTGGGACACTCTGTAGGGGAGACCGGGGCTATTTCGGCCCCGGGGCAAGTTCGGCTAGTGGCTCTTTTGAGCCAGTCGACAGAGATAGAGAGCTCTGACCCGGATTTTAATGTCACTCATGACGAAAGCTTTTCGCAGAAGGTTTTTGGTCGAATTTAATACAAAAACAGAATTTAGAACACGATTCTGATTTTTAGACACTCTCAGTATTTTTTCCACATTATATAAGTTTTAATTTATAGTAATATGCGCCAGGATTCAGATTTCATTTTTGTATATTTATGAAGACAATTAAGTCCTCTTTCATATTAAAACTGAAGATGAAGTGTTCATGTTATCTAAGAGAAGATATGGCGTGATGTTGACACCAGGTCTGTCTGGGGCTAGTTCGGCCTTTGGGGTTGGGGCAAGTGCGGCCACCACCAAACTTGCCCATGAATAAAAAGAATAATCGCTGTTAGAATTGCCATTTCTTGACGACTCCGAATATATCAATTGTTCAGACCTAGCTCTAACAGAAATGTAAAAAAATGGACAAATTCAAAATCACAGGCCTAACTTGCCCCAGCCTCTACTTGTTATCCCGAATGTCCCCTTACTCACGATGATTTGACTGTTATAACAATGCTTTTTCAATTTATACCTTCATTTGGAAGTCCTATACAGATTCCTTTAAATTTAAACAGTCTAAAAATCAAATATAAGGATTTATAGGTCTATGCATACCTTGCCCCAAGGGTGAGCCGAACTTGCCCCATGTATGGGGCAAGTTCGGCCACCACGATCAAAACTCTAAAATTTGAAATTCTCTTCATTGAAAAGAAAAATATGAAAAGGACAGACGCAGTTTGAAAGGCTTTCGCCTGTCGAACTTAAATATCTAAATCACGCCCAAATAACTGTCATAAAATTCAAAATATGAGCAATCGAAATTAGGGGGCCGAAATAGCCCCGGTCTCCCCTATATACTAAATTTTGTGAATACCCGTGTACTAGAGACTTACGAATTAGTACGAAATGGAATACAAAATGGAAATGAAATAAAGGGGATCAAGCGCGGATCCAGGTATTTTCCCCAGGGGGGGGGGGGCTTCAAATCTTTAACCCCCCCTTTTTACCAAATTCCAGGGGGGGGGGTCATGAGGTCCCTCTGGATTCGCGCATGTCAGATACATGTCATACCATGGAGAACTAAATTTAAAGACAGTTTGTCGTGGCACACAGGGACAAATGACGCAGCTATTTTGGGACTTAACCAGTAATCTACTTGATAACCCTTTTTTCGCCAAATTCCACGGGAGGAGGGGGATCATGACCCCCTGACCCTCCCCCCCCCCCCCCTCTGGATCCACGCATGGGGATGTATCGGGATACTTGTAATATGGTGACATGCCACTCATATTTGCCTCTTTGTAATTAAAGTTGTGATTATTACATAAGTACTAAACTTTGTAAATACCCGTGTAATAGCATGATAAGCAGTGAAAGAAAAGGGGAAATTGCCGATGCATTATGTTTCTTCTCTTCAGGTGGTGTTTTCAATGCTATCTTGATTGGATATTTCAAAACCAGGACCTGTATTCACCTTGTAACGCATTCAAAACTTTAGAATTAGAAGATTTTGAGAACTCCGGAGAATTTTCAAAATCGAAGTTCTTGAGAAACTTTGACCTGTTTCATCAAAACCTTTAAGACGTATTTTTACACGTCCGAAGGGCGGTATTATATTATGACCAGGGTCGTATTATGTAATGGCCCTGGTCGTTCGTCCGTCCTTCCGTCTGTCCGTCCGTCAACAATTTCTTGTGTGCGCAACTCCTCCTACAGATTTGATCCGAATTTAATCAAACTTGCCACAATGAATCTCCATGGTGTCCAGTTGTGCACACCATTTATGGAATTTAGATTGCTTTTTTCGTTCTTGAATTATCTGCCCTTAAGCTTAAAAAGAATGTTCATTTTCTTGTGTGCGCAACTCCTCCTACAGTTCGACTTGAATTTAAGCAAACTTGCCACAATGAATCTCCACATGTAGTGTCTAGTTGTGTGCACTGCTTACCATTTCCCAAAAAAGACCTGGTTTTGACGTCGCTTACAGAAATGGGTTGGGAAAACATTGAGACAAAAGAAGAAACTGCTGATAACCAGCAGTTTCTCCTTTTGTCTCAGTATTTTCGATGCAATATTTTACACAAATTCTATCTTAAATAACTTCAATTTTGTCATTTTTGGCAGTTTTTGAAGAGGATCACCCTTAAATTTTGCCGTTTGGGAAAGGGTTAACTTTGTGTGCTTGAACTACTTGTATCTGCCCTTGAATCTAACAATAGATGCCCATTTTCTCGTGTAGGCAATTCCTACAGTTTCAACCAGAATTGAATGAAACTTACCATAATGAATCTCTACGGTGTCTGATTGTGCAAACCGCTTACAAGATTTAGATAACTCTTCTCATATCTAAATTATCTGTCATTGAATTGAAAATAATGGCCAAATTTACTGCCAAGCCCCTTTCGAGCGTATATGCGCTGCTTTACGAAGCTCTTATTGACTTATATAGTAGGGCAAACGGCAGGGTTGATTTTTACACAGTAGGAGTAGGCCTTAACCCATTACCAAACGACAGAATTTTGGACGGCTCCAATTTGAGAAGGGTTGCAGACGACAATTTCAAATGCTTGGAATTATACTTTTTTAGGTGTTTTTGATTAGAAAACATTGTGGAAAATGAAGAAATTGCTTGTGACAAGCAATTTCTTCATTTTCCACAATGTTTTCCAAAGCCTTTTTCTTTAGTGGAGTCAAAAGGAGTTAATGTGTGGTAATGGGTTAATACACCTAAACATCGGCCACTGCCGTTTGTCCTACTACACCGATGTTTCACGAAAAACGTTAAACAACAATCGCATAACCTATGTCTGATTTGGCGATATTTTGGCTTGAAATTTTCAGAATTTTCATAGGAAAATTTGCCCTTTCAGATAAAAATAAAATTAAAATTCATGAAAATTTAATGTGAAATGCCACTTTAAGGATACATACTTATTTTCAGGGTAACGGTCTGTAAAAATAACTGTACATAATTAAGATATAGCCTTTATTTTTTCTCTGTGCAAAATTTCAGGTTCGCCTTACCTGATATGACTTAGATTACAACGGATGTAAAACCCCATGTCACATCATTTTGTAAAAACAATCATACCGCTGAACATATTTCGACTGTTCCACCGCCAAATGTTTTCGGCGTCGCCCGAATAATTCCGACATCGCGCGAATCTCATTAGGGGTGGACTACCTTAATACTAGTCGTTTTTGATACAAAGGCAGGGCAAACCCGATTATTAAAGTGGCATTTCACATTTATTTCATTTTTTTTAAAGTATGTCTTGGTGCAAAGATTATTTATTCTAATGCGTAGAAATGCTATCAGTTTTTAGAAGTTGTTATTTATAAGCGAAAAATACACCTTTAAAGTTGAGACAAAAATGACAAATTCTTTACAAATCTGAACTGTTGTCCACAACAATTTGTTTAATTTTAGCACAAACATATACAAATGTATATTTCTCGTAAATGGTTCAATATTTTGATTTGAAATTTTCAGACTATTCATAAGAAAAGATGCTCTTTCAGATAGAATAAAAGTGAAATTTATGTAAAAATAATTCTGAAATGTCACTTTAAACTCTCCCTGTGTCACGTGCTGAATTACGACACCAGACAAAATGACACTGTTACAAAATGCATGTGGAGGCTGGTATCACAAACATGTACATGGCAAAAAACTATTTTGTCGAAGATCCTATGAAAAAAATTGGCGGTGTGTATCTTTTTAATATTCCTGGTATATTAGCAGGACCTAAATACATGTAGTTAGTGGGGGATCAAACCTCGTCTTAATCCGAGTTTTCTCTGATGAAATTCGATCTTTGATATGTTGATGTCGCTTATTTAAATAAGCGACATCCGCATATCAAAGAGCGAATTTCATCAGGAAAAACTCGGGTTAACCTCGTATGTACAGCTTGATTCGAAGGTAGGAGGTCAAACCCTCGTAACTTCAGCTTGTTCACGAGGTTTTGACCCCCAACCGACGTTATGCGTTATGACCTTTGTTGCAGAGGTAGCTTCCATACTGCAAGTTCCTTCATGCCATTCTGATAATTATCGTCCATAGAACATATCGGGGATACAAGATTTATCGGACTTGCCATCAAGTTAAGGTCCCTATACCTAGCTGTATGGGCTCTGTTTAATTTAGAATTCCCCGCGTTGTGCATTTGGGTGGTGACCAAAAGCTTGCTCCCGCTAGATGAGAAATGCCCCAGAACTTTTAGAACATCTGCAAATGCTAAATGTTGCAGCATATCTCTGCAAAATATGATATCATATGATTGGTTAAGACCCGACTTAACTATGTCTAAATTTAGAAATTTTGTGTTTTTCCAAGATTTAAAATTCTTCGAATGTCTTTCTATCAGTGAAGGCACGATATCAATTCCTGTATATTGTACGTCCGTCCGTCTTCCAACCATTTGTTTGATCCAAAAGAAATCTCCACACGGAATGTCAAGAATTGTGATGACTGGTTTTTGAAGGAATATCTTGAGTCGTTCTATCAGTGAGTTCAGCAAAGAAAGTGGCGTCTGAAAAAATATGTGACCCGTGACGCTAAAAGAGAACTTCTAGGAAGTGAGAAAAGTTGCGATGCAGATTGACTAGGATTGAACCTTTTACTTTGATTCCAACCGACCAGGAAAACGAACGGCATTTTTTTCTTCGTTTTTCTGGTTTGTTGTGATCATATAAATTTTTGAGAAAAGAACAGTGTGTTTTCAAATGAGTCCACTTCAAGCAGTCTATTGGCATGTTGAAATCAAGTACATTATTGTCTTTGTAATTAAAAGCATATTTTTCACATCTAAAAATTCCTATCTGGTAATTTGTTTGTAGAGCTTATCATTACACAAATAAGGTAAGGATTGTTATACCTCAGGATTAATGACAAGGCAGAACATCTCCATCGATTAGCTAGAGATGCTCGGCCGGGTCATTTATCTTGAGCTATACTCATGGAAGAATATCTTTATAATTTAAACGGAATTTCCATTAACCCTTTCCCAAACAAGACCGGATTTGGGGTCTCTGAAAAAATGTTTGGAAAACGTTGCAACAAAACAAGAAAATTCTTGAAATCGGCATTTTCTTCTTTAACCTCGATACTGTTCTGTGCTATGTTATAGGCAATTCCTTTCTTTATCAACATGCATTTTGTAGTCTATAGCAATTTTAAAATTGGCGCTCGCTAAAATGCTGCCGTCTGATTAAGGGTTAATTCATTCACTTAACCCGTCTGTTTCATTACCTGAGCAGCTTCCAGCGTAGAGCCTGGTCCGGAGGCTTGGAAGTTTTCAGACATTTTGTCTACTCCGGGAGTTTTCTTTTGTATCCATTTTTGTTGCGCGAATACTTCCTGAAAGGACTTGGCACGGTCCTCTGCTCCTTCTCCTATGTGTCCGCTTGCATCACTGGAAAAGGCACGTGGTTCATTGTGGGCGTCCGTGTTTTTGAAGACAGCGCCGGAAAGGCAATGGTAGATGATATTGTTCTGTGAAAGAAATGCATGAAATAACATGAAATCCTTGTTTAACCCACTCCCAAAGAATACCTGGCCCCGGTTTCTCGAAAAAACTAAAGTACGTTCTCAGATAGTCTGACTGCTAGACCGTGAGAATGAATAGTAGTCCGTCTGATGAAATCAAATAAGGGGGCTATTTAAGGAGTTCGCTGCACCCCCATAGGTACCAAGGTTGTTATATACCATTTTAAAGCTTGAAATATGCTGGATACGATGCACGATGTTGTCAAGTTGTAAACCTGTGCAGCTCCCGTGTAAACTCACAAATGTGTGGGTGGGGTAAGACAACACATAAATTATTTGAAATGCATTTGTCAAATAGAAATCGTCTTTAACCCAATAACTTAGGAATGTACTCTTTCCAATTCATAAAACCAAAATCAAATAAACCAGAAGCGATATACAAAAAACATTTCAAGCAATTTTACGCAGAAATAATGCTCATATATCACGTCAAATTGCATATGGTGGGTGGGGTAATTTATGCACAGTAAAATACTTAGCCACACAAACACATATTCACATTATTGTTCCATGAAACGTTTGCACAACCGTTTTTAGATTGAATACAACTTATTCCGGTCTTGGTAAAACATCTCTACCAAATATTTTAACAGATTTAAACAAGACACAGTTCTAGGCTTCTCTTGAAAATGACCCCTCTTTCCCTGTTTCTTACAACATAGTCCGTCTAATTCTTTGAAATAAGAGGGCTTTTTAAGGACATCGTTTCACCCCTAAGCATCGATGTACCAATGTTGTTATATACCATTATAAAGCTTGAAATGTGCTGGATACAATGCACGATGTTGTCAAGTTGTAAACCCAAGCGGGTCCTGTGTAAACACACAAATATGTGGGTGGGGTAAGATAACATATAAATTACTTGAAATACAATTTTCAAATAGAAATCGTCTTAAACCCAATCACGTAGTAATGTACTCATTCGAATTCATCAAATTACTCTGGAGTAAACCAGAAGAGATACACAAAACACATTTCAATCAATTATACGCAGAAATAATGCTCAGATATCTCGTCAATTTGTATGTGGTGGATGAGGTGTTTTATTAACAGTAATATACTTAGCCACACAAACAAATATTCGCATTGATGTTCTTTGAGACGTCTGTATAACCGTTTACAGATGAAATACAACTTATTTGGAATTTAGTAAAACACCTTCACTCTATATCTTGACACATACATACAAGACACAGTTCTAGACTACACTTGAAAATGCCCCCCCCCTATATCCTACAACATAGTCCATTAGATGAAATCACACAAGGGGTTATTGAAGGAGTTGCTGCATCCGACCCCGTACCAATGCTGTTATATATCATTTTAAAGCTTGAAATGTGCAGGATACGATGCACGATGTTGTCATGTTGTAAACCTGCGCAGGTCCCGTGTAAACACACAAATATGTGGGTGGGGTAAGTATTGCATTTGTCAAATATAAATCGTCTTAGACCCACTCTTTTTGAAGGTTCTTAATCGAATGCATGCTGTTATGATTAAAATAACCAGAAGTGACATAGAAAATACATTTAAATTGATTATACGCAGTTTATACGCAGAAATAATTCCAGGTAGTTAGTCAATTTGCTTATTGTTGCTAGATTATTGTTATACACAGTAGAAAACATACTAGCCACACGTTTGTACAGCCGTTTAGATTAAATAAATAAATAAATATTATAAATTAAATACAACTTATTTGGACATTGGTACAGGTGCAACATCTTCACCCAATTTAATAGATATAAACAAAACATAGTTCTAGGCTGCTCTCAAATGTCCCTTCTTTCCCTGTAGCTTACAATAATCTCTGCTTCAACCATTCATAGTCAGATAGTAAAACTTAGGTTCTATGGATCACAATCCTTTCAAGAGCATCCACTGGAAATACTTTAGCATTCTTTGATATAATAGATATATTAATTGGTGAATCCAAAAGATTTCACTGTGATATCACTGGACAACACACTAATAATATGATAGCCTTCATGATGGCGGCCAACAGTAGATATACATATGGAATAGATACATAGAACATTCAATTTGATTCAGACTTCATCTGGAAAATGAATACAAATAATTTTGAGGACAGGAAAGATTCACACAAAGATGAATATTTAAACTTTAAATAATGGTTAATAAGAGGGGCGTAATTAATTTCTGAATGGCCCCTTGGGAGTAAATACCTTCATGGGCTTAGAAAAAAACTCTTTTGGAGAATCGTTTTGTTAAGTTCATATTTCCACTCTCTCAAATTATTCTGTAAATTTCTTGATCTTTATCTATCTTTTATAAATTTACTAAAAAGGGGGCACAATTCAGCTATTGTGATTAAATGGGCCTTCTACGCCCTTATCGAAGATGTTGCAATTTAACTCTTTTAAGTTTTGCACTTTCAAATAAATCAGACCATTATATCAAGAGTTTATTGTCCTCAAAAACATTCTAAGATGTTTTTTTTACCAAATCTCGGATACCTACACATGCTACAATGTGTTTAACTTCTATTACAAAATCTTAAAATTCAATTGGTGATACAGCTGACCGAATGCAGTCATTTCATTGATTCTCTCGTCACTTATTTAGGGAAGATTAAACCAAAACGGTCCTTAAAAGAGAGCTCTTATCTGATTGTACGGATCGATGTAAAGTTTCGGATGCTGTTTTCGTCTGTTAATACAAAAGATTAGTAGCTATTTTCTATAGGCGACGAAATGGTGTGAGTTAGCTAGGTCTTCGATGATGGTTTTGACCAATCTTTAACAAAGTTGGCTAGACGGTGTTGATCATACGACCTAGGGCATGTACGAGTAAGAGACGTTTTGTTATATTGTAACTCCATGTAAGCATACACCGCCATTGTGGTCTCTCGTCATTAATTTGTATGATATAATGTGTGATGTATATCAAAACTCATTTGATTTGGAATTCTGAAGGACGGGAATTCAACACTATAAAAATGCAAAACTTGATAACACTAGGTTACTGTTTTGTCACAAAATTGAGGATGATTAGGGCATTTATCCATCTGAAACAATTACATTATACTTTTGGCTCCTCTTTTTAATTTGGTCATTAACATTTTGCTACATCAATCTTGTGTACCACAACTAGTTTGTCCTATTTTTTAACGACATAATTGTTACAAACCTTTATTATTTGATGCAAGATCTTTATAATAAAAGTCTTCTTTTTAAGCTTTCTATAGACATTCACACAGAATTCCAGTGATGCTAATAATTATGTCTCGTCGAAATTAGTATTCACAATTTGAGAAAAAACTGGCTTTAACAAGTATCAAAGTGACAGCAGTAGTTTTAGTTGAAAAGTTTTTAAGGCTAATTGATCAGATTATATAGAATAATATACTTTTATAATTCCCCATCTTATGGTGAAAAGTGTACTATCATAGAAATATTATAATGTTTTTGCGTTCAAAATATAGTTTTGTAAACTAATAACCATCACATTTCATCTGTTCCATCGAATTTGGATTACTACTTTGGATATATTTTGTTCTGGAAGTTTAGGTCCGAATCGGATAAATAAATCCCAATACATCTCCCACTCAATTAAATGAACATATCGTTTTCTCATTAACGACAATGTATAAATTCTTATGATATATACAACCTTGATAAGCATTGTATTATCCGTATTCTCATTTTGTGCCATTAGGTACCAGTCTCGAATTGACTTCGTTTGAATTAGCAAAACTGACGTTTCAGACTTCATTTTACCACAGAATCTACAAATATAAACAAATTCTAAAAACATGTTACAATTAGTTAAATAGCTATAAAGTGATTGAGGCCTATGGTTACCATAAGCACTACAGCCATCACGATTATAAGCTGTCATTGTGCGATTATGTGCACCGATAGCACATCTTTGGTGTGTCACCACAAAAAGAATCTCTGTAATATTTTTTTCTGATCACAATGTAATCGTTATTAGATTGAGACTGATAACTCCATTTCTTGAGTGAACAGTCCCAATAAGCACCCATACTTCCCACAGTTTTGATAAATTTTCTTAAACAAAAAGTATTTACAAGTGCATCTTACATACCTACAGTCTAATTTGAAGCTTTAAAACATGTTTTAGTTTCCCCCAATCTAGGATAAAACGTCGCTATTTTTTCCAATTCCACTGGCCCAGGACCCAAACACAAAATGTAGCAAGACTCTGGGTCCTGACATCACTTTCTGATTCATAAGAATTTAGTTTAGTTAATTTTTAAATTCTTAAGGTAGAATCCTGAAGAAAGTTGAGTCCACTTTCAAAAAATTATGGATCCGTCATTGCCATTTTCTTGGTGAAATCGATTGGAATGTGTTTTGTATATCACTTCCGGTTATTTCAATCACAATGCCATACATTTGAGTGAGAAAACTTTTAAAAGGTTTGGTTTAAGACAATTTATATTTGACAAATGCATTTCATTTTTGTCTTACCTCACCCACATATTTGTGTGTTTACACGGGACCTGCATATGTTTAAAACTTGACAATATCGTACATTGTATCCAGCATATTTCAAACTTTAAAAAGGTATATTACAGCATACATCGGGGTGGGATGCAGTAACTACTTCAAAAGCCCCCGTGTGATATCATCTAACGGACTATGTTGTAAGTTACAGCGGGGGGGGGGGTAAAGTGCAGTCTTAGAATGTGCTTTGTATATATCTGTTAGGATATAGGGTGACAGTATTTAACTAAGATCCAAATAAGTTGTATTTAATCTGTAAACGGTTGTACAAAGTTTTCACAGACAAATAATGCGATTATTTGTTTGTGTGGCTAAGTATATTATTGTTTATAAAACAGCCCATCCACCATAAGCAAATTGACTCGGCTTATAAACAATTGAAACGTATTTTGTATATCCAATCTGGTTTATTTGATGATAATTTTATGAATTTGAATGAGCACAATCCTAAGGTTAGGTTTAAGAAAATTATCATTTGGCAAATGTATTTCAAGTAATGTATTACCCCACCCACATATGTGTTTATTTACACGGTACCTGCACAGGTTTACAACTTGACAACATCGTGCATCGTATTTGGCATATATCAAGCTTTAAAATGGTATATAACAACCTTGGTACATCATGGGAAAGGGGTGCAGATAATTCCTTAAATAACGCCCTTATTTAATATCATCTGACGGACTATATTGCAAGATACATGGAAAGAGGAGGCATTTTAAAGATCGGCATAGATCTGTGTCTTGTTTATATCTGTTAAGATATTGGGTGAAGATGTTTACTAAGATCCAAACTAGTTGTATTTAATCTATAAATGGTTGTACAAACATTTCACGGAACACTTATGCGATTATTTGTTTGTGTGGCTAAGTATTTTACTGTGCTTAAATTACCACTCCCACCATATGCAAATTGACGAGATATATGAGCATTATTTCTGCGTATAATTGATTAAAATGTGTTTTGTATATCTCTTCTGGTTCATTTGATAGAAATTTGATGAATTCGAATGAGTACATGACTACGAGATTGGGTTTAAGACGATTTCTATTTGAGAATTGTAATTCAAATAATTTATATGTTATCTTACCCCACCCACATATTTATGTGTTTACACAGGACCCGCTTGGGTTTACAACTTGACAACATCGTGCATCGTATCCAGCACATTTCAAGCTTTATAATGGTATATAACAACATTGGTACATCGATGCTTAGGGGTGAAACGATGTCCTTAAAAAGCCCACTTATTTCAAAGAATTAGACGGACTATGTTGTAAGAAACAGGGAAAGAGGGGTCATTTTCAAGAGAAGCCTAGACCTGTGTCTCGTTTAAATCTGTTAAAATTTTGGGTAGAGATGTTTTACCAAGACCTGTATAAATTGTATTCAATCTAAAAACGGTTGTGCAAACGTTTCATGTAACAATAATGTGAATATGTGTTTGTGTGGCTAAGTTTTTTACTGTGCATAAATTACCCCACCCACCATATGCAAATTGACGAGATATATGAGCATTATTTCTGCGTAAAATTGATTGAAATGTCTTTTGTATATCGCTTCTGGTTTATTTAATTGTGGTTTTATGAATTGGAAAGAGTACATTCCTAAGTTATAGGGTTAAAGACGATTTCTATTTGACAAATGCATTTCAAATAATTTATGTGTTGTCTTACCCCACCCACGTATTTGTGTGTTTACACGGGAGCTGCACAGGTTTACAACTTGACAACATTGTGCATCATATCCAGCATATTTCAAGCTTTAAAATGGTATATAATAACCTTGGTACCTATGGGGGTGCAGCGAAATTATTTTTTACCTGGGTCATCAGACGGACTATAGGCCAATATATTAAATTTACAAAGGTACTTTACTCTTGCTGGAAAAAAATATTACTCAACTTACTGCTCTTCTCGTTATAATCTCACGAATGACTGATCCACATTTACAGAGAGTATGGCAGTGTGGTAAATTAGACGTAGCCTACAAATACTTACATATAATATTTCATTAAAAATCAGATCAGTCAAACTGGAGCCAGTCTAGTTCTCAGACTCAAATCTGAGCACCGTGCTCAAATCACACGAAATGAACGCGAACTTCAATTGAATACCATTCATTCATTCATTCATTCATTCATTCAAATCTTTATTTCCTCCATTACATGAAGATTCACATACATACATACATATTCATACATTACAAAAACAATACAGAAATAAATACAAACATTTATACATTGTCATAACGACAAGAATAAAAGATTGTGCAAGAAACAATCTTTGACAGATACAGTATAACATTATACTGGTTACACAATAACTTTTACCTCAGTATTTTCTAATCTATAATTGTAAACAAATTCAACCTTGATTAGCATCCATTATGTCGCCTGCTGCAGATTTTGAATTGGAATACCCAAGATTCTGTTGTTTTGGAAAGGGTTAAGGTGACCATGGAGAGAGAGGGGGCAGGTTCATATGTACCTACTTTTAAAAATATCTCTTGGAATGCCAAAATAACTCAAATTCTTTAAAATTATTTTACTGCAATTGTTTGACAGAATATCAATTTATAGAATACATTGAATATCAATTCACAAGTATTTTATTATTGACCAATCGGAGCTCACCCTGAACTTTGTTTATAGTGCGGAGGTTCTATCGACAAAATCATTGACAGATGCCGGGAAAGTCTATTGGTTCCCTGAAACCTAATCAGACCGCTTGCCGTGGTCTTCTTAATGTATATAACCAATCATTAGATATCAAACACTTCGTACAACTTCGGTATCATTTGTAGCAACGGAAATTTGTGAGGTTATCCGGATTTGTTTAAATACTACTCCCGTCATTTTCCGTTATCAAAGAAAACGACAAAAGTTGGTGCGAAAATGGCCGAAGTGTCCAATATTTAAAGATGGGCGGTACACCTTAATAATACATACTTTCAAATTGTATTTTGATCCCACGGGAACAAATATATCGGCAATGTCATCGTTGTTTTCTTTGATTTCTGAAAATATATCAATAATCGATGTACCAACATCAATAATGACCATGATGAATACGATAACATTTCCCAAAGGACAAATAATTAAGAAACATAATCGTAGTCAAAAGTGAAATTGTCTCAATATTTCATTGATATCGTCGCTTTTCAACAACAACCTCGTATCTGCAGCTTATTTCAAGCTGCAGATACGAGGTTTTCGTCGAAAAGTAGCGATATGTTGTACACTTAACCCGATTTTATCAGCACCCATTTCGTCGTCTGCGTCTGGTTTAATTTGGGCCGCCCGAAAAAATGATATTTTTGTAAAATGACGCATCATTTAGTATAAATCACATAGTGAGTCTGGCCATTCCTATCTTTTCAACCCTTTCCTAAACAGCAATATTTTAGATTGGTCCAATTTGACAGCTGCAACAGACGACGAATTCATGTGTTTAAAACATATTTTTTGTATATTGTAGCTCAGAAAATATAAAGACAGAAGGAGAAAATACTGGTTTTAAGCTTTTACTTCTATAGCCGCAATAATTTCCTATGCTAGTTCTATTTTGACGCCAAAACATGACCTTGTTTGGGAAAGGGTTAATCAGCATCACCCAAAACGCCACAGTAGGATATGAGGGCTTACTTTTGAAAGAAATTTCAATAGGACACTTTGGTACATTGACGCTCTTTATTATTATTAAATACCATATTTATACAGGTGTAGGCCTACGTTCAAAAGCACTTTACAAATTAAAAATCTCCTACATAAAACATATCAATGTAGCGTCATTGACCGTAAAATAATTTAAACACAAGAAAGTTCACTTTCCATAGATCTGTACAAATAAATGAGTCTTCAGTGATTTCTTAAAAGAAGAAATTGTACAAAGAGTTCTTATTTCGAACGGTAAAGAATTCCACAGGTCAGGGGCAGCATTCATGAAACTGCGATCTCCGTATGTTTTTGTACGACTTTTGGGTACAACAAGTGTCGTGCCATTTGACCCGGATCTAAGTTCACGTTTTGGTTTGTGAATATTCAAAAGTGATGCAATGTAATCTGGGGCCTGTCCATGAAGTGCTTTAAACGTGTAAGTCAATATCTTAAATTGAATTCTGTATTGTACAGGTATCCAGTGTAATTCTTTTAAGACAGGCGTGATATGGTGACGTCTCGGAGTTCTGCTGATAATACGAGCTGTCGTATTTTGGACTATCTGTAACTTGTTCAGAGTTTTTTGGGGTAATCCAAAAAGTAATGAGTTGCAGTAATCTAACCTTGAAGTGACCAACGAGTTGACGAGGGACTTAGTAGCATCACTATTTAGATATTGTCTGATATGTCCCATTTGCCGAAGCTGAGAATAACAGGATCTGGAAACACTATTTACATGCGATTCCATATTCATTTGTGAGTCAAAAAAGGCACCAAGATTCCTGACAGACAACGCCGGTTTTAACTCGGAATTCCCAATTTTAATTGATATATCTTCAATTTGGTTAGAATGTTTCTTCGGAGCAAAGACTATCATTTCAGTTTTATCAGCATTGAGCTTAAGCATGTTTTGGTTCATCCAGTGAATTATATCGTTTAAGCATAGCTCAACACGTCGGACTGCTTCATCTCTAGAAACATTGTCATAGGGTTTGAACGAAAGATAATGTTGCGAATCATCTGCATAGAAATGATGTTCAAGGTCATGCCTTCTACAGATCATCCCGACTGGCTCCGTATACATGACATAGTTCTTAGACCCAAGGACGGAGCCCTGAGGTACACTGTATTTCATTAGAACTGGGATTGATAAAACACCATTTATGTAAACCGACTGATTTCGGTCCGTTAGATATGACTTCATCCAGGCAAGAGGCTTACCGGAGATATGAAAGACATGCTCTAAACGACGAAGAAGAATGTTGTGGTCTATTGTATGTTGATACATTGCATGTTGATATTTGTATTGAAAAAATGGTCATTAAAGCTGGAGGGTAACAGATGGTCTAAATGCAAAAAAATGATTTTTTTTGAAAAAATATGCCAAACTTTTGTGTTGGCCACCTCAGAATGGTTAATAATATGCGATTCAGACAGAGATTGGGCCGAAATTATAAGAGAGATAGCCGAATTTAGGGAGAATCCAAACCCAAATTCAACCCCGTCACAGATGCGGTTGAATTTATTTTTTAAACTGTCACGCATGCGCATACAGCGCGGACCAAGATTCAAACGAGATTCATACTTGAATTTCAATATTACGTCATCATGTATGTTGTGACGTCATTTAAGAAAGTCACATGTCCTACTGTTTTTGACCTACTTTCGACATCGCTTCATGAATTTGGTATCAACTTGCGAAAAAATGAGTCGTTGCTTCAATAGTTTGTCGTAATCATTTAATCAGGTCATATAAAGCTTAAAAAGTGTACATTTCGTTTGTTTTTGACAAATTCTGGGTCCAAATCTGGGAAATAGTAGCTTTAAGGCAAATTAACCCTTTCCGAAACAAGACCTGGTTTTGACGTACCTAGTAGAAAAGGCTTGGGAAAACATTGAAACAATTTAGAAGAAACTGCTGATAACCAGCAGTTTCTCCTTTTGTCTCAATATTTTCTGTGCCATATTTTACACAAATCCTGCCTTTAATAACATCCATTTTGTCTTTTGTGACATTTTTTGAAGTGGGAAAGGGTTAAAAGTTACAACATGAACCCTGATCAGCATGCATATGCACGCAAGCTGATAAGGATCCATGTTGTTCTCTTAAAGCTTTCTCATAACATGAAGAGCTAGTGTTGAGAGCAGCAGTGGGCCTGATCAGGTAGTCCTTTACAAGTTACCGAACGGAAAAAATTAACTGTTCTAATTTGAAAAGTGTTGCAGACGACAATTTCAAGTTGATGAAATTTAAAAACTTTTCATTTTTGGTTTCGAAAACATTGTGGAAAATGAAGAAATAACTTGTCCCAAGCAGTTTATTTATTTTTCACAGTGTTTTCTTGCTTTTCTTGTGATGGAGTTAAATGACTTCACTGTGTAATACTGGGTTAGGCTGATAGTGTATGTTATTATTTTTCACATAGGCTATAATTCATGTATGAATATACAACTTTATTTATAACACACTGGTTAATTCAATTGATAACTCGAATGGCTTTGGTAAGGCACAGCATGCTAAAATGAAAATAATAATAATATTAAAAGCACAAACAAAAATGAGAAACGGTTCAAAGACCAGCTAGGTCATTGATATAGAGATTTCATGTTATTTTCCTGATATCAAAATTAAAGTACATGTATGTTACGAATTTAGACACCAATGTATACTGACGTCCAAAAGAAACGCCTCATTCCTAACAAATGTCCGATTCTTCAGTAAATCTGATTTGAAATTACAAATACTTATTTCCATCTCGAGGGCTTGGTGCAAAACTATTGTAACTACATTTTGTAAAATTTTACAGGAGAGGGAAAAAACTTATTGACTTTCTCAAAGTTAAAGAGGAAAAAATGTTTTTAAAATTCAAATATCTTTTTAGCGTATACAGATTTGAAACTTGATATTAGAACACATGATGTATTGCTTCCTAAAGATCCGGAAAATGCAAAAAAATGAATTTCTTGAAAATATGTAGTTACAATAGTTTTGCACTGAGCCCTCGATCTGTAAATTTATTACCTGTTGTTGAAAAAAATGATAAAGAAATTATCAAATTGTTACAGAATAGAAAAAACGGCACAATTAAAAAGGCCGGTATCAGAATTTCCATTTGAAAATCAGTAGCGCGTGGTTCAAACTTTACTTGCGACGACAAAAGATACCGTAAAACGTCTTATTTGGTGACCACAGTTAGTGAATACTGAACCAGACGTCGATGTCAACGTCTCAGACCTGAAACGCATATGACGTTAAAGTAAGACATCTTCTTGTATAACATGCGTTACATAAAGTCTATCTGACTTTGACCGATTGGCAAATGTTTCTGTAACTCTTACTCGTCGGCCAAGATGCACAATCGTGCAATGCAAGACGTCAAAACGTCAGGCGGCTTGTTCTTGATTTTCCCATTTTCAAAATTAGCTAATCTACGAGCTCTATTCTCCAAGCAGTGTGTCTATTTCAAACGTCACTTGCAACAACAACAGATGCCAGAGAAACACTTATTTTGTCCCCACATTTACCGACTATTCGACAGTACATCGACCCCAACTTCACAAACCTGAAACGTACATGACGTTAACGTGGAGAATTATCTTGCTTTACAGGCGTTACGTGAGGTCTAGTTGAGCATGGACGATCAATAATCGTTCGCAGAATTCTAATGCGTCGATCAAGACACCGAATCGAGAAACACAATATGTTAAACTGTCTTGCGACTTGTTTGTACATTCGTCGCATTCAAAAATGGTTTTTTTACGAGCTCCTTTTTCAGAATTTTGTCTTGGAATCCTTCAACTCGGATGTTTCATAAGAAAATCTTTGAATTCGTCGTTGCCTATCCATTAACACATCTCACTGTGTAAAATGTGACCAATTCTATCACGTGATGTACATACACGAAGCGCACGTAGAAAACGTGACCTGTCACCGGAAATGGATATGTTAATGGATAGAAACGCACATTTTTTCATTTGCCGTAATTGTCTGTCAAAATGATAATAAATTATACGGTATACATTTCACTAACATTGTAATAGGCATAAGGAAAATAACGACAAATTTCATTGGAGCGTTTCTTTTGGACGTCAGTTTAGTTAAAAACGCAAAGATATAGTTTTCAAGCTTCATGTAATCTGAATTGAAGGTGTTAGATTCAGGACATTGGATCAAAAACCAATTTTTCACTATTTCCGAAGCTACTCTCATAGCAGCTGTGTTACAGTCATTATAACACTCTTAAGGTTTATTAATAAGCTTTACAGACCCTAAAAAATCACCTCTTTCTAGCCATACGAAATGCACCAAATTACACGCACTTGTAAATGCACTTCAAATAAGTTTATTCACCATGCTGGTTTTCCCGATTATGCTTCAAGAAGAAAATAATTCACAAATTTTATGTTACTCAATATTCATATGCAAGGGATGTAATTTTTAACATTTTGTTAAATATTTCCATAAATATGCATTAATTCAAAATTCTAAACCGTTCAAAATGCTTATTAGTACGGTGCGTTATGTCCATTTTGTTCTGCTTGATGTAAGTGAAAGAGGTTTCCATCATACGTTTTCATGATCTTAATACATTGCTCTAATCATTTAACGTTGATGGAAAGCTGTAAAATTAGAAAAAATAAGAAAAATCGCGATTCAAATTTACAAAATTTCGAACCCGTAATTTTACAAATGGGCATAACTTTTTTCATAATCATCACACCTTTATAAAATTTGACATGTACATTTACAGGAATAATACACATCGACTGTCATAATTATTTTTCAGTAATTTTTATATTTGGAGGTTGTACTATGAGAAAAGCTCAAAAAGCTCTAATTCGATCTAGAGCTCGAGATATTGCATTTGGAATAATTGAATTGTCACAGAATATTAGCCAAAAGCCGGGCAATAAAGAAAAACAAAAAAATCATGACATTAGTTATTGTATTAAGACTACAATACAGAGAAAAGATTGGTGGGTGGGGTAAATAATTATATGTTATTTAGTTTATATAACTTTTGGCCAGTATATTTATTCGATAAACTGAACTTTATGAATCAGAACATCAATCTGGTCAAAGATAATACAAACACAAACAATTCAGTAAAGTTTTGTTTGATTGGTTTATATTTGTAGCTGATATAGTGAAAGAAAATTCAAAAAGGCAACTTTGTCACATTCAAGGGCACATAACTTTTAATGTTTGCACATATGCAAGATCAGATGATTCCAAACATTTAGTCAAAGTTTTGACTTAATTAATCAATATTTGTGGCTGTTAGAGGGAAAATGTTGTTGAAAGTGGCAATTCAAGGGCACATTACTCTAGACGTGACATTGCTATTTAGATGAAAGTTTCACTGATGCAAGCTCCTGTAGTCATCAACATATTGTGTAAGTTTTCTTTTCATTGATCAATATTCGTGGCTGTTATACTGAAAAAATGCAAAAATGGCGATTTTGTAAAATTCAAGTGCACGTAACTCTAAATGTTTGATTCCGATCAATCTAACAATCGCCCTTATGTAAGATGTTACAGTAACCAACATTTCGTCTAAGTTTCGTCTAAATTGGCAAATATTTGTGGTTGTTATAGTAGCAACAAGGACGAAAATACCACTTCGTCAAATGCAAGGGCACATAACCTAACTCTAGGTGTGATGTTCCAAATAAGCTAAAAAAAAATCACATATGTAACATTTTACCGTCAACAGCATTTTATCTAAGTTTTTGTATGATTGACTAATATTTTTGGCTATAATTGTACAATTTTTTTTCTAAATCAAGGGCACATAACTCTTTCATCTTGATTCCAATCAAGCTAAAAATTGCTTTTATGCAAGATCCCATAGTCACCAATATTTCCTCTAAGTTTCGTCTAAATTGGTAAATATGTGTGGCTGTTATAGTAACAACAAGACCGAAAATGACATTTTGTCAAATTCAAGGGCACATAACTCAGGATGTTATGTTTCGATCAAGCGAAAAGTCACAATGATTTATGCAAGATCTTATAGTACCCAGATTTTTGCCCAAAATTTCGCTCAATTCGTCTAAAATTGTGGATATAAGAGGCAACAGAAAGTTAAAACTGTAATTTTGATAAACTCAAGGGCTCATAGCTCCGAAAGTTTGAGTCTGATCAGCCCTAACAAATCACATATAAATCTTATAGTCACCAGCATTTCTTCGGAGTTTCGTCTTTATTGGTTAATATTTGTGGCTGCTATAGTAAAATTAATGCCGAAAAGATAGTTTTGCAAAATTCAATGGCACATATCTCTGGATATTAGTTTTCGGTTAAGCTAAAAATAAGACTGAAGCAAGATATTTTTGTAACCAAAACGTTGCCTAAGTTTTGGCTCAATTCATGCATAATTGTGGCTTAAAGAGGCAAAAGAAAGTCGAAAACGGAAATTTTGTCAAATTCAAGGGCACATAACTCAGACTGTTTGCGTTCAATCAAGCTAAATAAAATCACATATATAAAGTCTTAAAATATAGTCAACAACATGTTGTTTACGTTTTGTCATAATTGATTAATGTCTGTGGCAATTATAAAGAAAACATGGTCGAGAAAGGCAATTTTGTCCAATTTCAGGGCCCATAACTACGGATGCAAGACTCTGATCAAGCTAATTATCGCACGTATGCAATGTCGAATAGTCACAAACGTTTTGTCTAAGTTTTTTTTTTTTTTTTTTTTTTTTTTTTTTTTTTTTTTCAATTGGTGAATATTTGTGCCTGAAAGAGGGAAAATAAAGTCACAAATTGCAATTTTGTCAAATTCAAGGGCACATAACTCTAGACACGGAATTGCAACTGAACAAAAAATTATCTAATGCAAAATCCTATAGTCACCAACATTCTGTTAAAGTTTTGCTTTAATTGGTCAACATTTGTAGCTATTATGGCGAACATAAAGTGAAAAACGATAGTTTTTGTCAATTTCAAGGGCACATATGAGATTCAGATCAAGTTGGAAAATACACCCTTGCAAGGTCTTGTCATGACCAACATTTTATCAAAGTTTTGTCAAGATATTTCAAAATGTGTAGATGTTATAGTGAAAACAAAGACAAAACAGTTATTTCTACATTCAAGGGCAGATAACTCAGGATTTTCTGCTTCAATCAATCGACAGATATATAATAAGGAGAGATCACATGCGGACAACGTATCATTAAAGTTTCCATTGATGTGATCATGAGGAGAATACAAAATTATATGGGGGAAACTAAAGAAGAACGTGTTAAATAAAAACGTCACTTTTATTACGTCATATAAAGTATAGTTTAAGGCTCACGACTGTCCATCAAAATTTTCTGGTGATGTCTACTTATGATTTTTACGAATTCATTTGATTGAAACCCCTTTCACTTACATCGTACTATATGTTTGTATTTGGAATGGAAATGTAACACAGTTAAGGAATAACGGGTACTTTTCAATTTTGGCCCAAATGAAACGAATAATATTTTGAACCTCGTCGTCGATACTGTTTTTAAGACCTTCTACTACACAACTTTAGTAGTTTCGGACTACCCTACACATACTCTCCAAAGCCGATGTCTATTGATTAAACCATCAGATATGTATATTTTATCGAAATAGAATGAAGAGATACCCTACCCTGTTTGAAGTGAGTACCCTACACAGTTATGGTACCTATCTAAACTCAGTAGAGCTCAAGATAAGATGCGTATTTGCGTAATCACTGGTAGTGAACTCGGCCAAAGCGAGGGATGTTTTTTCACGATCAATGTATTCCGTCGGTGTTGTTATAAAATCTCGTAACTACGATAAAGCCGTAGTTACGAGATTTTATAACAACACCAACGGTTTGCCAATACAAAACGGTAATCCCGGTCTATTTTTAGAACAAATTCATTGTCATTAGAAAAAAAAAATCTTAAAACTCACATTTAAACGCAAAATATATATGCCTTGTTGTAGCGAAAAACGTCCCTCGTTTTGGGCGAGTTCACCACCAGTGGTAATATACGCATTGATTTGGTCTGAATATGCATAAACGGTCCTAAAATTCGTAGAGCAGTAAATACTCCTTGCCTCAAAAAATTATCTGGAGCTCTGAAAGTGAAAGCCCTGAAAGCTTACACAATATAGTCCGTGGGCTGGCTACACCCTAGGTCCCCCCTACTGGGATTTTATGACACCTATATCATTGTAAAGCTTGATGAATTCCCTTTCGAACGCAACTTGTTGTTTGATATATAAGTGCTGGATAAGCATATACGGAACGATTGATTATCCTCCCTTGAATTACAAAAAAATAATGTTTATAACTCATGGTATACACACTTATGGGGTCAAAAATGACCCACATTCAGGTGAAAACTAACAAAATGCTTAAATATTTTATCAATCCACATCATTGAATAGAGAAAAATAAATTCACACCAAAATTAGCACGAATTAAGCCCCTTGAATATGTAACACAAGAGAAACATCGTATAGATATTACCTTTGTTCATTTTGGAAATCATTTCCACAACGAATAATTGCTAGAATTTGAATAAAAGTGTTTATTAGATGCCTTGTAATGAAAATCAAAGTGTTGACTATCGACATCCTGAAAAATAGGCCTACTCGACATTTCGAATGTTTTTCAAGATGGCCGCCACAAAATGGCCACTCGACTAAATATTGAAATATCACTGCCCTATAATTAGTTATCATGTTCTGAATGTAACGAGATCATTTTTTTAGGAAAATTGAGTTAACTGAATCTAAAAGAGTGTTGCCATGCTTATTATAGGGGTTTTTTGCCAGTTTTTGTAAATTCAAAATGGCCGCCAAAATTTCAAATTTCAAAAAGATGATGTAAATGTTTTCCATTTCTGCATATCTTCTGCACTTAATGTGTGTGTGTATCATATAGCCAGTGTTTTCTTCTTTTGCCTCAATACAATGTTTTCCCAAGCTCTTTCTAATAGGGCCGAGCCCGGATAGCTCAGTCGGTTACGTCGGAGTCTGTCAATCCAGAGGTCTCGAGTTCGAACCCCGGCTCGGCCAGTATCCATTCTGACATTTGTCTCTCACCAATGTTGTGAATCATCTATGTGAGAGAGCAGCTGGAGGCTCGGTTTGGATATTGTGGTTGTACTGGTGCGAGAAATACCAGGAACCCACGGTTAGGTGCTTCAGCCGCCGCGATATGACCCTGGTAGTTGAAAACGGCGTAAAACCCATATAAACTCAGACTCAAACTTTCTACTAGGGACGTCAAAACCAGGCCTCGTTTATGAAAGGGTTAATGTACAGATAATTTGATATCTGGACTGGTCTTGTTCTGGAAACACTAGAAACAAACAAATATAACTACCACTAGAATGTAATTGAAAATAGACTAACTTCAGAGCAACCATTTCAATAGGAAGACTACAAAAGATAACAACGAAATTGCATTCACCGTTCTGTTCTAACCACTGCCATAGAATTATTTTAGCGAAATTAGGACAACAATTCAACGATATAACAAACGTTTTTGAGCGAGATGCAACTTCTGCGGCCATTCCTGCACAGGAACATGTTGCCATTTTAAGTGCAGTTATCTAGCTTATACTTACAACAGACGTTATGAAGTAAGATAAGCATGACATGTTATGAGCATTGGACTCACTAGATAGCATTTGGGACTCTGTCGATCTTCTAAATAGAATGGAATTTTGTTACACCGGCAATGGACCCTGTGGTAGATTTCACTGCATTAATCAGAACCATGGTTAAATAAAGATAGACCAGGGTAGAACTCGGATTATTTCTTATGTATACAATACAAGTGTACACAGAACCTTAACCAATGTAGAGGACACAATCACAAATGAAGAAATGCTTATGACGAAGGCATCGTGGCAAATACCGTTGAAAACAGACTGAAAATGTCAGAAATATTCAGAGATGCCCCGTTTTTAGCTTTTGAAAGTACAATTTTCTATCCCATAATAGTCAAAATATTCACAAAAAGTCGTCTTTTTAATAAAATAATGTCTTTGGTGCAGTTTTCAGCAAATTTAGCACAATTGGAATTAATAATACAGCATGCATATCAATCAAAAATATCAGTATGACTATTTTAATATGAAATTGCACCAATGTGACCTTTGACCTTGCTGTGACCTTAATTCGAAGTTTCAGACTGGGCATCCACCCTGGGAGGTTTTGTCATACTCCAAAGAATATAACTAGCATGGATGCCGAGCATTATCAAAGAATGCCATCAAAACCATTTTCTAGAGCCCGTACGAATTATAGTCCCTAAACTTTAAGTCCAAAAAGTGGCCGATTACTTCACTCTGTGATACAAGCCCCGAATATGGCACAAATGTTCCTCAGAGTATACCATTTTCAAAACAAATGGTATCCACGATGAAACACCAATATGGCGACCATTTTCCCAAGATTTGATACAGATGTTCCCAAAAATGTCCTCTTTTCAAAACATATGCTATCCAAAGCGATCCGACATACTGGGTTGTTTTAAAAGTTTTAGATCTATTTACTATCATTAACGTCGGCACTGGGATTAAGAAATATTGAATTCCGAAAAAATAATGATCGGCAATTTCCCTAAATCTCCACGAAGTGACGTAATATAACGTGTCTTGACTCCGCCCGCCCTCAATCTAGTGCATGAGGATTCTGGCACAGATAAAATGCACGGCCACTCTGTCATAAACCGAAGTTTTAATTTTATCCATCTCTCGATCGTCGGTATACAACAGAAAAACTGAATCCGTTCTTTGGCACATTCCTTCACTCACTAATGGTATATTCCTTCATTATTTAACAACTTTGCCAACTCTAACAACCTACTACTTCCGTGCTTTTAAGTAGATCGCTTTGGGGATGTCGCTTTATGACATAAAAGTCGGATATTTAACTGTGTCAGAAATCTCAGGCTTTCCGGGAAATCACCGATGATTTCCCGTTTTGTCCCAAAGTGACGTCTTAATGGTTGTGGTATGACGTCATATCTTCAAAGCTGAAGTTTGGCAATGTTTTATAATTTATTTCGTCTTCGGCCAAGTTCGAAAAAAGACCAAAATTTCCAATTTAAAAGCACTTCCAATGTTTTAGAATTGTAGAAACTTTGATATTTGGTTGTTAGAAAGGTGGTTTTTCGAACCAAGATTTTAATTTTAGCAATCAGCGGACACTTTTAAGAAATACTGAGACCATTTGGATACAAGAAATGTTAGACCTTTGAAATACCCTGTGACCAACCCAGGCGGCACTTTAAGAGTTCTTGAAAATGTCTGACAATTCTGCCAAATAGTCTATATAGAATCCTAACCCATTACCTGACGGCAAACCTTTAGAATCAAAAGATTTTGCAGACGATTATTGTAATCGAACGAAATTGAGTTTGTTTATCTTTCTATGTAGAAAACATTGGGGCAAATAAAGATATTGCTTGTCAGAAAACATTTTCAACAATATTTTCCAAAGCACTTTTTTCTCTTGGAGTGAAAAAAAGATTCAATATGTAGAAATGAGTTAATGGCCTGTATCATATATAAGATCTTTGGAAGTATTCACATTGGGGACGGATATTGTGAGTGCACTGTGCTAAAATAAGATTGGTTTACGCCTATGTAGATAAAATTTTATCGTTGTGTTGGTCCGAATCTACGTCGCCGTTTACTTGAGAAAATCGATTCATATTGGACCCTTGTTCAGTCAGGCTATAACTCCAAATTATAGCCCTTTCCCACCTAACCGAATTTTACACCGAATTTGTAGCGACCGTGTCGAACAGCCAACGATGTTTCTCCGAAATATACCCCAATTCGTTCCCAAACATCAACGAATCCCTACCATTTGACTAACGAATATAACGTTATATTCGGAATGGCATCGTGAGGATCGGTGTGTTTCGTTACGTGTTCGGTGTATGGTCGGTACAAAATCGTTAAAAACCAAAGTTCACCTAATAAAATGACAACGAACACTGTGAATTTCGCACTTGACATTCGGTAAAACTTCGCAACGAATGTTCGGTTTGGTGGGACAGGTCTATTAGAAAGTAATTCATACTTCGCTGACTAATAGTACCTCCAGTACTTTGATTGAAATTCGTCATTTTTCTTCTACAAAACACCCTGACATATTGTGCAATGTATGACACCACTGGTTAATTCAGTATTTTCATTAAAAGAATTGATTTTAATTTAATCCTCACGCTACCAGCAAATTTTATAACGCTTAGGGTAAGGAGGGGCAAAACGCCTAGGTGGGGTCAAACGCCAACCCCTATTATTTCGTCACTTATTATGTCAATAGATATTTGTCTTGATTTTACACTTGAAGTATTCTTTTAGAAAGATGCCCATGAAATTTTTACATCTAAACGTCATCCAATTATCAGTATGCGAATAATTGTTTATTTTGCATATGTTTGATCTAATATTTGGGTAATGGATTTTCTTGTGTATCTTATTTCAGTCCGAGTATTCAATCAACCAAAATGCATTCTATATTTATATGTCCAATTGGTCGCCTACACAAAAAGATAAAAAGAAAAAAAATATCAACACATTTTTTCTCTGGCCAAATTAAATCACCCACCCCCTTTGGGGCAAAACGCCTATGCCCAGTCTGGGCGTTTTGCCCCTTCCAAGGGCTAAATAGTGAGCGTTTTGCCCCTTGTATGGATAAGTAGGTATTCAGAAGTAGGCCTACTAAAATTTTCCTTTAATCTCGAAGAATGACTATGGTTGGTAGGCCTACATATGACGAAATCCATTTACATTTCGTTGTCTACAAAAGAAAAACTGGCAAAAATGACCGACTTTTCGCGAATATATCAAACTTTTATGTCACCTGATGGATCCATGTGGGGAAAAACGCCCATAAAAACGTCGATTTTGTGTTAAAATGAGACAATAAGACCATTTAATCTACTTTAAAGGGGCCTTATAAAGAACATAACATCAGTATGTTTTAATTTGACTGATATGAAGATGCTGCAGACAAAGGACAGTAACACGTAACCACTTTTATAGACAAGTAAATTATGCCCAAATCTAGCCTTTACGCTTGATAAAAAAAAATGTTGAAAATATGATAAAACCCATCCAAAATATATTTTTCCTAGTATATTAATTACAAACTAATTATATTCCTATTTTCCCCCCTGACATTTCCAAAATACTTTTTTTTTATTTTTCATATGGGGCATAAAGCCCAGTGGTGGGCTTCATGCCCCACCCTAAAGGCGTTTTGCCCCGAGGGTGGGGCAAAAAGGCCAAATTTCGAGAAAAATTGTTTTAACGACAGTCAATTTTTAAATCAAATGACAAAGCTGTTTTGTGTATAGACATTTGGGACAAAGGGCAAAGTTTAATTTCACGTTGAAACATTTACACTATACTTTGTTTGTTTTGTGCTACAGCGCTCTTTCCTTAAGGGGGGCGTTTTGCCCCTCCTTACCCTACTACCAGGTGGGGTCACTTTGATCCCAGACATATTCTTTTGAGAAAAGTCTTTGTTTTTGCAAGGAAATGACTTATTTTCAACAATTATTATGTAGGAAAATATACACTCAGAAAAAAATGAACAACTGTTCTTGTCTGTTCGGCAATGTTTCATTTCTTGTTTAGATTTGAAAAACACACATGTAATGGTGTCGTGCACATTGTTGTGCCACTTTTAAAAAACCGCTACCTTTTGATATTCATAACTCAGCTTACCAAGAACCGTTTACTTTTCATATCTTTGTTAAACATTAAATATTTTTTATTCGTAAATTCGGTGAAAAAAGCGCATGTAACATTTGACATAAAATCGTCATTCCAGGGGATTTTTTTTTTTTTTTTTTTTTTTTTTGAAAAATGTTATATGATTGAGTATACCAAAATTGTTGGAAATTATCATTCATGACAGGGGAAATGTTGTAAAATGATTTGCTAAAAAACAAATACATGTAATTTTCAATTGCATTTGCAATAATATGAGCAATAAAATAACAGTTTCATGTACTTTTCATAAAATAGATGATAAATCCTACAAACATCGTTCAATGTTCAAAGAAAATTTGACATATTATCGACGAATAGTAGATTGACAATGTCAGAAAAGTAAACGTGTATCGGAAGAAAACTCTGAAAATGACAAATATAAATATATGTCTGGGGTCACAAAAGACCCCCACCTGGTAGCTTGAGAGTTAAGCTGTAGTTACGGCTTTTTTGTTGATTCTAGCGTTCTAATAACACGGTGGAGATTGTGCATCATGGGGTGGATAACGACTAAGGACAAAATAATGTCGATTCTGGTACGATATTTTGCAATAACTTTCTTATTTTTGTGTCAATTCTCAAAAGGTTTGATGTATATACCCCGCCTTATTCAGCTCTGTCACCGAATGAATGACATTATTAGAAAACCCATGGTACTGTTCCAAAAATATTTCCCAATCGCCCAGAAAGCGATATGGTAACAACTACGGCCTAATTAGCTCAGCTTCAGGTAGGAATTTACGCAATAACTTTCTTAATTCTGTGTCGATTTTCAAGCTGCCAGTTGCAGTTACCCCACCTTACTGAGCTCCTCTTTCTGATATGTGAACTACTCGAAACCTCCTTGTACTTGTTGAAAAAAATGGTCTGAACTTTTTGTCGTTTTTTTGGCCAGTTGGGATCAATTTTGGGGGAAGAAAGTACAAGGATTTCACAAGCAAGTAATTTATCGTAGGAAACAGCCCGGTACGGCGGGGTATATGCAACAAACCGATTGAAAATTGGCGCAGAAATAAGAAAGTTATTGCACACTTTCTTACCTGAAGAGGGGCAAATTTGCCTGTAGTCGTTATCAATCCCATGATCTCCACCGTTAATGAGCACACGTGTGAAACCCGTAATGACAGGGACATGCTTTATCAGATAATTAAATCTCCCTTGGATTATGAAGAAAAAACATTCGTGTGTGATTATGCAAAACAACGTGGGTTTAGTAAAAAAGTGTCGAAAGTGCAAAATAATCATATGTCCTTACGACAGTTTAAAGAATAAGCTAAGCTCGATATCGTGTCAAAATGTATACATACAAACATCCTATCAAATTACAGTGATTGACTGAATTCAACTTAAGACTTTATTTTGACAGCATTCAGCAAAAAAGGCATAGGCTAAGCCTAAATTGGAGATCGGTGCGAGTCGGAACACGGGTAATTCGGAACAAAGGATTTTTTGCAATGGTGCAATATATTCTTTACCGTCATAAAAAGTAGCCACTTTTCAAATAACCATAATTCCCAAAATTCTTAATTTAGTGTCTTTTTTTTTTTTTTTTTTTTTTTTTGCATATTCATACGCATTTCTAATAAATTCCTTTCACACATCAATGGTTAAATGCTTTCAACATGCTCGGAAACATGTTTAGTTTGTAATAAGGGTTCAAAACAGTATTTTAGGATACAAATTTTAATTTTGTTTACTTACAGCTGTCACATTCTGCATAAGTTGACGCTGTTAAAACACAAACAAAAGTCCCATTTCAATTTTACAGTTCATCATTCCGTTGAAATGATAGACCGTCATAAAAAGTAGCCACTTTTCAAATAACCATAATTCCCAAAATTCTTAATGTCTTTTTTTTTGTTTTTGCATATTCATACGCATTTCTAATAATTTCCTTTCACACATCAATGGTTAAATGCTTTCAACATGCTCGGAAACATGTTTAGTTTGTAATAAGGGTTCGAAACAGTATTTTAGGATACAAATTTTAATTTTGTTTACTTACAGCTGTCACATTCTGCATAAGTTGACGCTGTTAAAACACAAACAAAAGTCCCATTTCAATTTTACAGTTCATCATTCCGTTGAAATGATAGAGGTGTATGAAAATTTAGCACTACCTTTGTGGCATGTCTCAATGTTGAATATTTGATAAAAACCAGAAGTTGTTGGTGGGTAAAGAGAAAGGAAACATTTTCTTAATTTGGAACTTGCTAGAGACCAAACAGAAGCAAACAATCAAAGAATAGAGCATTTGAGAGGAAATTGGGGTTGGCTGGGTTAAAACCGGAAACCGCCATTTTGCAAGGGTCTTTGGTGTAATGAAAATCACTAATTAGTCACAGATCATTTCGAATAAAAACAGTATCATAAACACATATCCTTACTCATTTTTGGACCGTTTCCAGCCTTATATTTGACCGTGACTTTCAGTAGTATGTTTCGTATCAGTTACGAATTTCCTGGAACTACCACCAAGCTACCATAGCTAATGGGGCAATTCGACTGTTTTCGATACTTTCACGAAAGCCTTTTTACTTGCCATGTTTCAATGTTTTGTATTTATTTCGGTACGTTTATGAATATTCCTAAAATTGTCTACCATTTGCATTAGACAAGTGGCTACTTTTTATGACGGGGAGTATATTTAATTTGATGCAAAGTTCACATAAAGTATCATGTTCAAACGTTATTATATCAATCCATAAGAGCAACAAAAATACAGAGATAGTTTCGAAACGTTAGTACATAGACAATGAGCAAAATCTGATATTGTCAGAGGAAACGAATACATAAAACCAACAAACTGATATAATTTATCAAGTTTAATGATTACTAAGATGTTCTGGAATAGGTACATTGAATGTACATGCAAAATTTCATTTTGATCGGATACATAGATTATGGGAAAAAACGTTACTTAACTCCAAAGTAACAATATGCTTCTTATGCCAAATCTACCCCGCCCAGTTTGTCATACATTATCACCAAAAATAAGCCCTCTTCAAACCAAAAAAAAGGCTAAGAGACGTGGGAAATACCCAAACACAATATTTTCGTTTCGATACTCCCAAGTGTCACATGATATTTACAAAATTGCAATGAAAAGATGGATGTGTTATGATAAGGGTCCAAGAATATATCTATTTGATTTTTTAGATCAGATCGAAATGAAATTGTGCATACACTTCCAATGGGAAAAGAACAAAACATTATAGGAATTATTAAGTATAAATATCAGTTTGTTAATTTTCTGTATTCGTTCTTCTGTCCTTCTAATATTTTGCTTATTATTTGATGTATCAAGATGATAAGTGTAGTTCCCAAGTTTTTAATCTGTTATCAACGATAAACGATTTGTAAATATGTCGGTGACAATATTAACAGTGGTGTTCAGTTTTTGAATACTCATTCAAATAAAATTGCGCTGTTATATGCAGATGATGACGCAAGCCCGGCAGACACCAGTAGATCTATACAAAATTGAACTCTGTTCAACGATTCTGTGATGACAATGACATGAGGATGAACTTTAAAAAGACTCAAATTATGGTTTTCAGAAATGGGGGCCCATTACGACATTCAGAAAGTTGTATATGTGGCACGAATGAAATAACAGTGACATTTTTTTACAAATACATCGGTTAAATATTCACCCCTAAACTAGTGTGGAATAAAGCCTTATCTTACCTTGGTTTAAACATATTTTATTGCCATCAAAATTGATATATACATGAGGAAATTTACAACGATGGAAATTAACATTTGGCAAATGGGTTTGGCCACAAGTTCTAACTACTTAGATACGGCCGTTCCCTTTTAACATGCATGGACTAGAGTCTTCAATTATTCACGCACTGTATACCTGCTAAACTTGCGCGCGTACAGTTTGACAGCTATACATGAATGTTGACATACAGACGAAATTTCTCTCAAATGATATATGACAATGATATTCCGACAATGAAGCATATTAATAGATGGTATAAGATAGGTATTATCTCTCTCTAGAAAATTAGAATTTGAAAGAATAGATGTATTTCTTGTCAGCTGGGAGGTGATGAAGGGTTTCTAGACGTTGACGGGGCTTCAAAACGAAATTATCCAAATTTGTTTGCTTCTTTGATATGATTTTGAATTGTTTTGAAGATGAAAAGGTTTTCGTCAAATGTTAGATTTTCTGATCCGAAAAGTAATAATTGTTCGTTTAAGGGATGGAATCTGCGAAGTGAATGGAAAAGTTGTAATCTTTAATTAGTATACAAAGGACATCGAAATAGAAAATGTTCGGCGTCTTCAATAAAGTGTCCACAGTTGCAATTTGCATTCGGAAATACTCACCGTCATAAAAAAGTAGCCACTTTTCAAATAACCCTGCTTTTCTCAATTCTTAATGTCGTTTAAATTTTGCACATTCAAACGAATTCCCAATGGCTCCTTTTCACATGCTTTCAACATGTCCGGAAACATGTTTAGTTGTAATATGGGTTCAAAACAGTATTTTAGGATAACAAGTTCAACTTTGTTTACTTACAGCTGTCATTTTCTGCAAAAGTTGACGCTGTTGAAACACAAACAAAAGTCCCATTTCATTTTTACAGTCAATCATTCCGTTGAAATGATAGAGGTCTATGAAAATTTAGCACTACCAGTATAGCATGTCTCGATATTAAATGTTTGATAATAACCGGAAGTGATTGGTGGGTAAAGTGAAGGAAAACATTTTCTTAATTTAGAACTTCCTCAAAACCAAACAGAGACAAAAATTCAATGAATAGAGCATTTGAGAGGAAATTAGGGGTTGGTTGGGCTAAAACCGGAAATTGCCATTTTGCAAGGGTCTTGGGTGAAATGAGAAACACTTATTAGTCACTAATCATTTCAATTAAATACAGTATCATAAACACATATCCTTATTCCGTTTCCGGCACTATATATGGCCGTGAATTTCAGTAGTGTGTTCCGTATCAGTTACGGATTTCCTGGAATTTCCACCAAGCTACCATAGCTAATGGGATAGTTCGACTGTTTTGGATACCTCCACGAAAGCGTATTTACTTGCCATGCTTCAATATTTTGTATTTATTTCGGCATTTCCCACCCTGAATTGTGGGTGTGAAGCTTCTAAATCGGTTATTAACAATGTGTTCCGGACAAAATGCCTTTGGTGCTCCAGTTAAATAAAGGTATGAAAATATTATAGATAAAAAATATTTCATATTTTTTAACCAAATTACACCTTACAATGTCAATGGCTAATAAATAATAGAAAAAAACTCATCTTGGATGCATAATTACTAAATAATTTACATTAAAGTATGTCTAGTTTATAAAGTCGAAAGAAATCAAACATTCTATTCTCAAAATTTCTTATTTGAGTTCAAAGTCCAGAAAAATTTCAATTGTCAAAATTAATATGTCCAACTTGCTTTATGTAACTGGTACTTTTGATGCATTTGCTTGATCAGTTTTCTTGTAAAATGAATTTAACATTGCCGGAACACCAAAGACACTAGTGGAACACCAAAGACATCAACATAACCCCAAAGAAAATAATATATTTTCTTTGCCTTAACATGTTTATTTTGCATTGATTTGGTAGAAAATTGGCAGCTAATATTTGCCCCATTAGATTCCGCTTCCCGGAACGTACATCAGAACCCATGCCAAATTAAAATGCCAACCAAAAGTCCAAACTAAACCTCCAGTTGATAGTAAAATCTAACCTGCTTTAAGACATGGATTAAGTAACACGGCATGAGTCGAAAGATATAGGAATGCAATGAGATTTAGTTAATGTGTAATAATTAAGAATTTTAATGCGCCCATATAAAACATCAAGGGCTATATTGTTCTACTATTTACCGTCTGTCAGCCTGTCCTTCAGTACAAAACTTAAAATTGGCATTTCTCTAAAAGTATTGAACAAACAAGGCACACATTTGGTATGTAAGGTTTCTTCAATGATATCTATCAGCTCCATTCATTCAGACATTACCCAAAGTCATTTTTAATCATTAACATGCAACCACACATAGAACATCGAGCGACACCTAAATTTTGCATTTTCTCTGAAAGTATTACACGAACAAAGCTTAAATTTGGTATGTTACATTGTTTTAATAATATCTATCTGATCCAAGCAATATGACATACCTCAGTGCCATTTTATTTTTGTCTTTGGTGTTCCAGTGCTTAGACCGGAACACCAAAGACTGGAACACCAAGGACAATTTCACACTAATTTGCAAATATATACGCGTAAATAGGGCATTTGTTAAAGCTACTATTGAAAACATTTGCTGTACTCAAAGTCAGATATACCAGTCAAATATTTAATAAAAAAAGATGCATTGCAAAGTATAATAAAGTGCGTCATCCCAAAGACAAAGAAAAAAAGTACGGTACAATTTAATCGCCTTATTTTTCAATTTATTAACAAGACACAAAATAAAATCTTCCTCTTTCAATTCTAATGTATGAACCTAAGGTAGCTTTTCAAAAGGAGGTAGATGATTTGTGTCTACATCTAATCAATTGGCATTTCTTTGAATTTTTAGACATTGGAACACCAAGGACAACAATCTGTAGGACAAGGATATATGATGGATTTTATACCACTTACTTAATATCATTTGGGTAACTGGTATATTTAAAGTGTAGTTTTACATATTTCCAAGCAAACTAACACAAAAAGTGTTTAAATTACGGTTAAAAGTAGTTATCTTTGTTGGTCAAAACCAATGAGGGTAGCCGTGGGACAAAGCAAATTTACACATTTCAGACCATATAACATGTAAAATATCTCATTAAAAGATGTAACATGCTATATGTTTATGCTTAATCAGCACAATTGCATTGATATCTACCCATTTTAAACATAAATGTTTGTTTTACTATTTAAATGTACAATTTATCACACGTGGACGAGAAAACCTGCGAATTTTGAAAACGACTCATTTATGGTTAAGAAATAAATCATTTGTTAAATCGCTACATTCGTTCCTTATCCGAGTGTGATAAAGTGATAGCTTTCGCTCACCTACGTGAAAATATTTTCGAACACTAGGAACGGTATACATTTGCGAAAAGCGCGATTTAAATAATGAAAGAGATGGTATTGATTTAACGTCTGCTGGAGGGTCATTCCATAGGGTAACTGCTGATGGAATAAACGAAGAGGCAAAAAGTTCGGTTCGACAACCAATTAACTAAATTGGGTTCTATTATGTACATTTCCTGGATAAATATCTTTAAGATAAGAAGGAGTTAAACAATTAAGATTAATAAGAAAAAGGCAAGTTTTTTGGTATTTTCGTCTATTATTTAAAGTTAGCCATCCACTTTCTTAGTAAATGTTGTTTAATGATGCCGATCTCGTGAGTCCTGTAACAATTCTAGCAGCCTCAATTTGGAGTTTTTCAATGGTATTGTTTTCGTGAATTGTACAATTATCCCAAATTACAGATGATTATTCTAAAACTTGACGTACGAACGAGATATAGATTTTATTAAAGAATCTCTTTTAAATCTAGATTTTAGACATATCATCATTCCTTTAGTTTAGAAGCAGAATTACATATGTTTTTATATATGTTCGTGCCACTTACCATTATTACTTAAAGTTAGTCCTAAATGTTTATGGCTCTCAACAACGTTGAGTTTTACATTACCTTAGAAAAGCATTTGCAAAATTTAGATGTTCAAATCACCGACTAAATATTGAATTAGGCGGACACAATAATATCTTGAAAGAGGATCGTTTATGTACTTATTGTTATGAGCATTGTCCATAGACTTACTTGATGACGAATATCATGTTACTGCGAATGCAAACAATTTGATGATTATAGGTTAGTTTTTAGCTCCACTGGCCTTCAGGCCAGCGGGCTATTGTCATGGCGCTGTGTCCGTTGTGCGCGCGTGCGAGCGTCCGTCCGGTCGTCAACTATTTCTTTAAAAATCTTCTCCTGAGAAACTATTGGATGGATTTCAATCAAACTTCACAGGAATGATCCTTAGGTGGTCCTCTCTCAGATTCCTTCAATTAATTCTGATTGAACCGGAAAGTCAGTCTTAAGTCAGCCATTGAATTTAAAAATGGCTATTTTGACTTTGTTTTCACTCTAGCCACTACAAATATTGATCAATCAAGACAAAACTTGGTCAGAATGTTGGTGCTGATAAGATTTTGCCTGAGTGCAATTTTCAGCTTGATCTGAATATTACGTCTTGAGTTATGTGCCCTTGAAATTGGCGAAATTACCATTTTTGACCTTATTTTTACTCAAACAACCATAAATATACGTACACCAATCAACACGAAACTTTCACATTATCTTACTGGCCATAAGATCTTGCATGAATGTAATTTTCAGCTTCATAAGAATCTTAAATCATGATTTATTTGCCCTTGAATTTGACCAAATTGCTGTTTTCGTCTTTGATTTTACACTCTTTACATCCACAAATATTGAGCAATCAGGTAAAAACTTAATGAAGTTGTAGGTGAAGTTAGGATCTTGCTTTAGTGTGATTCTTAGCTAGATAGGGATATGAACTTCTCAGTTATATGCCTTTCAATTTGACAAACTTGCTAATTGTGACTTTGTTTTCACTCTAACAGCCAAACTCACGCTGATAAAGACAAAACTTGGTAACCAATAGATCTTATATGAATGTATTTTCAGCTTTCTAGTTACTTTGTAATTGCTTTATGAACAACAAGTATTGAAAAATCTAGTTAAAAATTGGACTTGATATTACAAGAAATTCAGGTTTGATTAGTTATTTGCATTAATTTTGGAAAAGGGTTTTCCCTGAATCTATTTTAGCTCAAAATCTTTTTTTAGAAATATGAAATATTTTGGAGTAACCAATGGTCTGTTAATTTAGATCTGTTTGGAGGAAGGAAAATTTCAATTGCTAGTATCATCCTAAGCTGGAATACTCTCCCATTTCTTTTTACCCTTTCTCAAATGGCAAACATATAGTTTTACTTTCTTTGCTTCAAGAACCACACATTTTGAACAATCTAGTTTTGTAACTTTCTTTTTGCTCTATGAAACACAAGCATTGAACAACCTAATCTAAAGTTGGATTAAATATTACATGAAATTCAGGCCTGTGGAGCGACTCAAGACCTTCAGGTCTTCTAGTTTTTGGAAAACAACGATTACAAAATATTGACACATTTTATAGGTACATTGCTGTAAGAAATGCATTTGAATAACTAAATAAACGTAGATTTGACAGAGCTGGGGTAAATGTAATCTGTAATCGTGATCACATGTAATCGATTACAAATTTGGAGTATTCTTACTGTAATCAGTAATCAGACCATTTCCGATTACATGCAATCGTAATTTAATCGATTACATTGCAAAAATGGCATGTAATCACGATTACATCCCGATTACATTCTGATTACATTTGATAGCATCTGCTTTTGTCCATGTTTAAATTGAAAAGTACTGGGGGATAAAGGCTATAGATATTTAGATTGATGTCTGTGTCTCTTTGAAGACAGAACTCATTTGTATGAACTTGATTATTTCTGATAAAAATTTAAGAAAAACGCTATATAATCATTAATATTTTTTTTCTTTTGCATCAACTTTTTTCCCTAGCATTTTCTTTGTCAAAACTTGCTTAGGAAAGGATTAAGACTGATCATTTCAATTAATATTCTTTTACAAAACAATGCTTCATAAAATAAAATGTTCATAAAATAATGCATGTAAGAACTTAAGTGATGGTTTACACATGGACACTGTTTTAAGTATTCTTGAAAACGCATCAGTTTTCTCCTTTCAATAACATTTTACCTTTCCCAAACAAGACCTGGTTTTGACGTCCCTATTAGAAAAGGCTGGGGAAAACATTGAGACAAAAGAAGAAACTGCTGATAACCAGCAGTTTCTCCTTTTGTCTCAATATTTTCTGTGCTTTATTGTACACAAACTTTTTCCTTTTTAGCACCAATTTTGTCGTCTACAGCAGCTTCTGAATTGGATCACCCTAAAATTTTGTCGTATGGGAAAGGGTTAATTTATGATGTTGTTGATACGAGAGAGCCAATACCTACTTTCAATCTATACAAACGTTGCAGGTTAATGTATTTTACCTGTCCATTACATTACGATTTTGGTTTGATAATCCAATGGCCATAACAATGTATATAATATTTTTGTATGTTTGTAAACTGGACTGAAGGCCTACATTACTTCATTAAAATTATGTTATGCTATGTTATGAACTAACTTTACGGAACTAGATCTAATGTCAAATTTATTTCTGTTTCAAAAAACATGTATGGGGTTCT
This sequence comes from Fragum sueziense, assembly GCA_963680895.1. NCBI lineage: Eukaryota > Metazoa > Mollusca > Bivalvia > Cardiida > Cardiidae > Fragum > Fragum sueziense. The sequence continues at coordinate 8,111,083 of OY804595.1, read as the reverse complement.
TTGGGGTTCATCTTGTAAGTCTTTGAAATTACTTCTTTGTGTATACAAGTGCTAAATTGCTTCTTTAGGCAAATCAATAAAACAGTGATGTAAGCGGAGACGTAAATAATTTATGCAAAAAAATCTTCCCCACAATATTTGATTACGTTATCTGATATGAATGTGAAATAAATGCAGACAAAGACCATGGTTATAAAAAAAAGACGTTCAGTACGCATGCTTTTGAATTCCTTAAATATTTATCTGCGCTATACTCTTCACAAATTGCAAGTTATTTCTGTTCTAGTCGTAGATGGTCGGGAAATATCTTTACTGAATGAAAATCTTTTTGCATTGTCTGTGACTATCACATAATCATAATAACTTCATAATATCATCAGCTTAAAGATATACATAATTAAGGTACTCAGTCCCCAATGAAAAACATCCCTTTCTATCCATACGAAATGCATCAAATATACACACTTGTAAATACAATTCACATAAGTTGATTCACCGTGCCGGATTTCAAGATTATGCCTCAAGAAGAAAATAGTTTACAAAAATTATTTTACTCTATATTCATATGCAAAGGCAAAATGCTTATGTTTATATTTGGTGTGGAAATGTAACACAATTTAGGAATTACTGGCACTTTTCAAATTTCGCCCTGGCTCTTCGTTGCTAATTAGGGGTTGCATACCTTTTTTTAAAAACATGACGTAAATGTACTTTTAGCTATTTGCTCACCCTTCATTTACTTAAAAAGCTAGATTAGTGACGTCTCGCACGGTATTGCGACCAATTTATGTAACGTCAAAATACACGGGAAGACGTTGCATGCAACGAAAATTCTTTGTCATCCGCGCTTTCTTTCCCGTTTATCCGAGAAAAAGGCTCAATCGGTGTCGTTTAATGAGATATTTAGAAAGCAGAAGAATACATGGATAAAAGAAATTAATATACACTATATCTGAATTATAGTTCAATTAAATTTCTACTTTTTATTGATTTTGTTAATGAATAATGTTATGCGTTTGAGTATTGTCGCTACATTATAAACGCCGCGCTGGCGCTATTCAACACTAAATTTTGAAAATATTTTTTTTTTGCACATTTTGCAATTACATTTGCGAAACATACATCATATCACTCAATATGAGGGGAAAAATTTAGTTGTAGGTCTACATCTGAATAGTTTCTGTTGTCTGCATATTATTTCATATCGTAAATATTGTGTCATGTAGAACATGTTTCTTGTTTAAATATAGAAAAAAAAAAGAAAAAATGGAAAATAATAACTATTTTTGCTTTAAAGTAAAACTAGTAAAACAATTTTATGGTTGGATATAATGTAACATGGGTCTTTCATTACAGCAACATTTTATTATTGTGTGATTCGTGTAATCATGAGCGAATGATTTGAAAGAGACGCACGAAGAAACTTTTATTAAATTGCATGATTTTTATTCAACATTTTAGTCGGCGAGAGAAGACAAAACCCCATTACCATTTATTATAAACGATGCCATTGCCACTAATTGTAATTGTTATAGATTTTCCGAAATATTAAAAACCTTTTCAAACCCATAAAAATCGACTACATTTAACGTCGACGTTTAAACGTCCATTTTTACGTAAATTTAGGGGGGTGGACATTTCTGTTTTACCTGGGAAAAAATTTGGCGTTTCTCGTATAATTATGATACGCATCAACATGTTACACCATTTTGAAGATATTGTAATGAACTAACTGATTATCAAAACATCGATGCTTAGAATTTGACGAATTTAAACATATTAATGTTGAAATGTGCGCTAAAACATATTTCCGCGAAAAAACGCAGGGGGTGGACATTTCTGTTTTACCTGGGAGAATTCAAAATAAAACATGAAAACGACGTAATAGATTGTCCATATTTCATATATCTAAAGTTCATTTGATGAACTTGATTGTGAATTAAGTTTAAAAGAAAATGATACAATTGTTTTCATTCCAAGGAAAGTGAAAAATGACATTTTATTGTAAAATTCCAGAAAATAGCTCACGTCACGCGCCAAAGCGAGTTTGTTTTTTCATTATACTGACCTTAATTTTTGCATGTTTTTCATAAAAATTATATTTTTGTATAGCGAATAGGATAACAAAACGAAAAGTGCAATCTTTAAACATGAATTTATGCTGCAAATACACGTTTTATTTGGAGTAATCAAAGTCGTCGAATTTTTATGTTACACGTCACGCGTAAAAACTGGTATCTTTTTCGTAAAATAAGTACCGAAATTCATGACTTTCCGGTGTATCTTGTCCATGTAAAACTATATACAGACAGTTTCATATATACAGAAACAGATTCTATCAAAAAAATAATTCTTCACTAAATATGCTTCTTGAAATAGCGCATCTCTAGTTGATGATCCGTGTTTTTCACGTCTGGTCGCAATAACGTGCGCGACGTCAATGCTTTAAGTCATTGAATACCATTATTCCAATCGTGCGTGTCATGTCTCAGAGCGGGGAATCACGTGACACACTATTTCCGATAGTTTTTCTTATGTCTGTTAATATAATCTGCGAGGGATCACGTTATGTTTGTTCACATTTACCACCACACGACCTAGTGTTCCCACTGCCGATCAGAACAACTCGATCAAGCGATCGATTAAAGATCGAGCTCAGCCTGCTAGGGTGATCGGGAACGATCGGGGTGATCGACATTGATCTGCATCGCTCGGGTTTTCTACTCGATCTGTTTTGACATGCAAAAATACTCGAGTGCGATTGTGTACAAAAATGATCGAGAAGCGATTGTGCATTGATCGGGTAGAAGATCGACCTTATCGACAATCAATCGAGTATGGAGATCGAGTGTTATCGGGTTGATATTTTTCATCCCAACCTGCACCGAACGTGCACTCGATTACCTCGTCTTATACTCGAGTGAGTATCGACCACACCCCGATCAACTCGACCTCTGCTTCATATGTTCACCCGATCGCATCGGATGTAGAGGTCGGGTTTGATCGACTAGCGATCGAGAAGAAGTCATTTGGTCAGGTTTGATCGAGGGACTTAAGCGATCGAGTTGAGCCACTACAGTTGGAATCACTCGATCACATCGACTTGTACGAGCAATTCCCGAACGCATTCCGATCAACTCGACTTCAGCTCCATCTCTTCATCCAATCAAATCCCGGTTAAAGATAACCACACCATCACAATCCAATCTCTACACGATTGATTCTCGATCAGCTCTATCTTCTACACGATCGATACTCGAGTACTTCCCGATTTGTTTTATACTCGAACGAGTTTTTTTTTTACGTGCCAAAACAAATTCGCAAGATTACCAATCGATGCAGACCAGACTCGGCCATCTCGACTAATGCCGATCACCAATGCCGAGCGATCTCGATCGGTACTAGATCGCTTTATTGGGTTTGTTTGAGTTGATTTGATCGGCAGTGGGAACCTAGCATTAGACGGCCCCACTTTGAAAGCTGATGTAAACCTCAAAATGTTCAATGCAAAAGATTGTATTTATCTTAAATATAGATCAGAAAATGATGCGACAAAAAAGAATGTTGGTTATCAGGATTTTCGTCTTTTTTCTCAATGTTATCTCGAGCTTTTTTAATTGGACGTCCGAAAGGACGTACAATTCTTATAACCACTTTTGGACAGGCGAAATGGGTTTTCATTACCAAAAAACCCTTTCTCAGACTCAATTGCCAGTTGACCAAAATTCAAAATGATTTTGCGACCATACAGGAAAACTGTCGTATCTTTTCCTACTTTCTATGTGTTCTCTAACAAATACTATAAGATTCATTGGCCGATTCAATTCATGCCACGTCTTAACCAACTTTACGATCTTTTTTCGATTTAATCATTTTCTTGTAGTTTTTTGACTTTCGTAATATTTATTGTGTAAAGGGTAAGATCTTTAGAAAGCGATACATGCATACACTATGGTTATAATGTAAACAGACACCCTATATCATCAGCAGCAGCGATAGCTCAAACGGGAAAGGATTAACCTCGCAACCTTTTTTCAGTTTGAAATTTGGAACGCCGTTGGTTCAAAACCAGTTCGGATTATTTCTTCTGTAAAACGTTTGTTTTTCTTGGATGTGTTTACTGAAAACACACATTTTAGAATGATTACCCAATTTAATGCACGTATTGTGTATGATAGGTTCCTTTTCTTTGATCATTGTTGTTTAAGTCTTTGACATATTTAAAGGAACGGGGTTTCCACGAGACGTACTTTGGAACCAGGGTTTTGAAATTGATTATCGGGGAGTGAGTTCATTTCGCAACTCGGGTTCGACTCGATGACAAATCGGGGTTCCATCTGAACAGCCTCAGATGAGACACTAGCGAAATCCACCTATTCAGAAAAATAGTTGCTCTTACGAGTTTTTTTCTCCAGCATCTGTATCACTGATATTCGACAGTATCATGACCTATTTACATACTGATCGATGATCATGACAACAATGATTATTACTAGTATAAGACTAAGTGACAGCGATCTGTATTTATTTCGTTTAAGAGACCCGTTTACGTGTATTGAGCTAAGAAGATGAAGCAATGGGTCTGCAACAGATGGTACCTGGATGATCGAATGAATATGTTTACAGATAGGGACATTGCTATTCTCAAATTTTCGTTGATAATGATATGAAGATTTAAATTGCTTAATATTGTACTCCACTGCCATTTTCCCGACGGCGCGTTCCCAATTTCTTCTTTTTATGCACATCTGTAGATGTAAGGATGCTGCGGTAGTACTTGTATGAGGAATCCATGGCTAGGTGCTCCAATTCATCTGGTATTTTGTTTCAGGAAAAGTATGTATTGAATTTGTTTTGTAACCACAACCAGGGAAAACTGCTACCGTGTTTTTTTTTTTTCTTTTTTTACTCTAAACAGGAATAAAAATCAAAGTGCTTGGAGCACTATATTTAGACGCCTCTCATTGATAGAGCGGAATTGTATGTAAATGATCGGCGTTTCATTACTTTATTTCGTTGAATTTGTGTTAAGATCGATTCTAAATCACTGCGGTCGTTTTTTCGCCAACGATGGTGGAGATAGAAGTCGAACAAGAGTGCCATGGTCACAATATACGCCGCCACTTATAAAACTTGAGACAAAAAAAATGACATTGACAAGGATTTATAAATATTCACACAAAAACCTGTAAAAAGTTGTGTTCACAAAAAGGTTTTTAAAAATATCCAGTCAAAAACCTGGAAGGAATTGCGTTCACGAGACTGAAATATCATTAAGCCCTAGAGACTAAGATTGAAGGGGGCATAACTCAGGCAAAAATCAATGAACCATAAAATCCTTACTTCATGCACATCTACCATTTAAGGTAATAACATCCACCAAGTTTCATAAGGATCCAGTCAGAATCTTAGAAGAAGTTGTATTGACAAGGCTGCAATTTCAATCAGCCCCACAGACTAAGTTTTAAGGGGGCATAACTCTAGAAAAAATCAATGAACCATAAAATCCTTCCTTCATGCAAATCTACCAATTGAGGTGATTGACCAAGTGTCATTATTATCCAGCCATAAACGTAGGAGGACTTGCGTTGACAAGGCTGCAATTTAAATAAGCCCCAGAGACTTTGTTTTAAGGGGGCATAACTCAGGCAAAAATCAATGAACCATAAAATTCTTCCTTCATGCACATCTACCAATTGAGGTGATAACATTGACCAAGTTTAATTAAGATCCAGCCAGAAACTTAGGAGGAGTTGCGTTGACAAGGCTGCAATTTCAATAAGCCCCAGAGACTAAGTTTTTAAGGGGCATAACTCTGGCAAAAATCAACGAACCATAAAATCCTTCCTTCATGCACATCTACCAATTAAGGTGATAACATTGACCAAGTTTCAAGAAGATCCAGCCAGAAACTTAGGGGGAGTTGCGTTGACAAGAAAAGTGGACGGACGTACGTACGGACGGGGACGGATGGACGGACGGATGGACGGACAGACGGAGAAGATGACGCCAATATACGTCCGCCTCCAGCGGCGTATAAAAAAAGATGATTAAAAAGAACAATGTCTGAGTAGAATTCGAACCCAGGGCCTTCCGGATATAACATGTGTAAAGAGTATAAGGTGAGTGCTCTGCTAAGTGAGCTATCGCGGCTTTCATTTATGTAGCGCGTTGGCTTACATTTTGAATAAATTGCTTTGTAGCGTACTTTATAAAATCAATGAAAAGTATAACTGACGACAATACTCATAGTAAGCCGAAACAAGAAGACAAAAGTGCTAATCGCATGGCCTTAATTGAATTTTGGTAATCAAATTAATAGTGATTATTCATAGCGACAAATCAGTTGTCTTGAAACGGCTGAGAAGGGTTTTCTGGTATAAAAGCCGATTTCGTATGTCCGAAACCGATCTTATAGAATTAAACACAGAAGAATGAATAAAATATCTTTCGTTCATGTACAATCCCGCTCAATCAATCAGAGACGTCCAATTACAGTGCTCTCAGCACTTTGATTTCTATTGTGACCGTCAAAAGACACCATGGTTTTGGGAAAGGGTTGAACGATATAAAACTTAACTATTGTGCAGTAAACTGGGAGGAAACCGGTGTCAATTACAATTCAGCTGCACAATCAAAACCCATAAAACCATTGGTGGTGAACTCGGCCAAAGCGAGGGACGTTTGTTCGCGAACAATTTATTCCGTCGGTGTTGTTATAAAATCTCGTAACTACGGCTTAGATAAAGCCGTGGTTACGAGATTTGATAACAACACCGACGGTTTGTCAATACATAACAGTGAACCCGGTCTATTTTTAGACCAAATTAATTGCAATTAGAGTTAAAAATCTTTAAACTCACATTTAAACGCAAAATATCTGTACCTTGTTGTAGCGAAAAACGTCCATCCCTTTGGTCGAGTTCACCACCAGTGAAAACCCATTCCCAACCAATATCTAGTTTTGACATCCCTTATAGACATACGCACTGTGTTGTAAGCTGTCCGTTAGGTTTGTGCAGTCATTCAAAGATGGCGACAACAATACAACATGAGAGGTAGGTGTCATAGTTTTTCATCGATAAATTTCTTAAACGGTCGTATCTTGCCTTGATACTGATATCATTATACAGGGGAAATGTATACCTATCAACGGTTCTATATATCAAAGTACCAGTGTTGTCCTATCGTACTCAGTCGTTGGGCAAAGACAGCCCAACACGGAAAACTTTTTTCGAAGAGAGAAAGTTGCCCTTTTAAGGATGATTACATAGTAATCAGCGAACTAAGGAACAAACTATTTCTCTAACTTGGATGTTTTTAACATGCTCTTTTCCATGGTTACCGTTATTTTATACAAAAATGTCCAGAATGACCACAAACACAATGTTTACTAAATGGCCAAATAACGGTGTAGTCACAGTGAAAATATGCAGACACAACGGTGCAGTTTCTGTGTTTAATGTACGGTGTGGTTATATTTTCATAACAAATTGTGAACGGTGTAGACTTGAAGCAATACAGAACTTATTATTTCTGAAATGATAATATTGTATTTTTCAATGATAACGTTTTCATGCCTGGGAATCACGTTTTACAATTACTACCGAAATCCTTCAACAATGTTAATATGTGACTGACTTGTAAATGCTTTGCACCAAAGAATGTGACAATATGTCTACAAAATATACTTTAATCAGAATAGAGAAAGAATCTAGTTTCTTCGCTATTTGTCAAAGCAATTCCATAAGGGTCAAACAGTAGAGAATACCAAGAATCTGCCGGCGTCTGTTTTAATTTGTCTTTTATTTTCAGTTCCATGCTGTTCACTTGTTACTACTGTCATTTCAAATGAAGTTTCGAAAAGGTTGTGGAGCATTCGGAACAGGACCATTCCAGCCAGATATTAAAAGTGCGCAAGAGGGAGGTCAATGATCAGACAGGCCAAAAAGGTTTGAAAACTCTGAACTTTAGTATAATTCCGGATATTATCAAGCAGTCAGACTAGGACATCATCCCCATTTGCGAGCATAGAATACACAAGATAGACATCATCAACGTAGGAAATCAGGATTTTGGAATTAACGATTTTTCTATCGATGATATCCCCGATTTTGTATGCATGAGTCCTGTACATAAATAGAAGTTCAACACCCCATAAAGTCGTTCAAAAAGCTCCGACCTTAATTCCTGATATTTCCATTGGACGTGCTGAAACAGGTGATACGGATAGGGACTCACGAGACATGGAAATAATGGCTGAAATGAATAGTTTGTTCCTAGATGTGATTAAGTCATTGAGAAGCATTGATCAACTTGGTAATTGGTTATCTTTTCATAAGATGGTCAAGGAAGGTCGGTTGCCGATGGAAAACATTGTATTTCATTTATTTATGGATGTGTGTCAGTTCTACCCTCTTCGTGCTAAGTTGGAAGTATTTCAACAGTAGTCAAACGGTTTTGGCGAATAGGATATTGTCTTTTTCATTGCAAATGGTTATATTTTATGAGTGGGCCCAAAAAATCTTGGTCGGAAAATTGTCAGTCCTGAAAAGGGGGTTAATTAGTAATTACGTCAGGAAAATGCCAAAATAAATTTTGCAGTTCCGTAATTCTATTTTCAAGACTTGATTACTTTAAGTCGAACAGGACGAAAAAAAAGGCCCAAATGTTTATGAAACAAAATCATAATTTATGTTTGTTATTTATAATTTATGTTTTGTGGATGGAATCCTTTATTTTGGGTAAAATCGTTAAGAAGTTAAAAAGTTAAAAACAAGATACATGTCGATCTATAATTATCATACTCCATGAGTTGAAATCATTTCATTAATTATAAGAATTGATTGTAATAACCAATTAAAACAGTTACAAAGAAAAATTCAAAGCCAGAGCTGATACTTTGAATCTACAAATCAAATGAACGGATGAACAAGAAACTGGCCATTGCACCCACATCTTAGGGTAAGCTAGTAAGCATTGTTCTAAAATGACGTTTACTGCATGTCTTGTTTAGTACTTTTCTGATGGTATTTTTGTGATTATCATATCTGTCAGAAGTAAATTCAATAACAAAAACTGTCTTCCGAAAATTAAATTAAACATACATTAAAGTGACATTTCAGAATTTTTTGTCATAAGTTTTACTTTTATTTTTATCTGAAAGAGTATATTTCCTTATGAAAATTCTGAAAATTTCAAGCCAAAATATTGCGCCGTTTACGAGAAATCTATATTTTTGTGTTGAAATTGAACAAATTGTTGTGGACAACAGTTCGGATTTATATGCAATTTATCGATTATGTCTCAACTTTAAATGCGTGTTTCTCGCTTATTGGTAACAACTTCAAAAAACTAATAGTATTTATACTCATTAGAATAACCAATCTTGGCATCAAGACATACTTAAAAAAATTTAAATTGGAATGAAATGTCCCTTTAAACTGTTTTAAGCTAAGATGAATGAAGAAACGAGAATATGGCATATTTCCTTTACTTTTGTTTTCGTCTACTTTGAGGATGGCGGCGTTTTCATCAAGGGAGAGAACTGGGTTTTCTAAGACCAGAGTATTTGAGGGAGATAAAACAGAGCTGCATCTGATCTGCTAGCTGTTAGAGCTGTTTCGCCCTATACAACATACCAAGTCTACACCGTTCACAATTTGTTATGAAAATAATAACTACACCGTTCAGATAACACAGAAACTGCACCGTTGTGTATGCATATTTTCACTGTGACTACACCGTTGTTTGTCCATTTTGTAAACACAGCGTTTGTGGTCATTCTGGACATTTTTGTGTACAATAACGGTACCCATTGAAAAGAGCATGTTAAAAACATCCAAGTTAGAGCAATAGTTTGTTCCCTAGTTCGCTGTTCACTATGTAATCATCCTTAAAAGGCCAACTTTCTCGCTTCGAAAAAAGTTTTCCGTGTTGGGCTGTCTTTGCACTACGACCAAAGGCGATAGGACAACACTGGTACTTGGCTATATAGCATCGTGAATAGGTATACATTTCTCCTGTACGATGATATCAGTATCAAGACAAGTTACGGCCATTTAAGGAAATTATCGACGAAAAACTAAGACACCCACCTCTCACGATTTTCCACGGACGCCATCTTTGATTGACCACTCAAAACTTCCGTACAAACTACACAAATCTAACGGACAACTTACAACACAGTGATACGAGGGACTTTAATTTAATTTTGGAACAAGGGTTCTGTACGCATTTGTTATCTTGCAATTCAATTTTAAATTTCTTCAACCCTTCAAAACATTTCTCTTTGACATCAACACGCTTTTAAAGTTTTGAGATCCATTAGGGGAGACCGGAGCTAGTCCGCCCTCGGGGCATGTTCGGCCAGTGGCTCTGTAGAGCCTCTCGACAGAGGTAGAGAACCCGAAACCAGATTGTAATGTCTCTTATGACGAAAACTGTTCGCAGAAAGTTTTTGGTCGCATTGAATAGAAACACATGGAAATTAGAACATAATTCTTGTTTTTTGACACTGTCAGTAAATTTTCCACATTTATGTAAATTTTCATTTATAGCAAGATACGCCATGATGCAGATTTCCTTTTTGCATACTTATGAAGACAATTAAATCCTTTTTAGATTAAAACTTAGGATGACGATTTCATGCCATCTAAAAGAAGATGTAACATGATGTTTCCATGAGGTCTGTCAGGGGCTAGTCCGACTATTGGGGTCGAGGCAAGTTCGGCCATCGCTAATCCTGCACATGAATAAAAAGAATGATCACGGTTAGAAATGTCATTTCCTGTCGCATCTAAATATATCAATCGCAAAGACCTAGCTCTAACTAAAGCGTAAAAAATGAAAATTTCAAAACCACTGGCCTAACTTGCCCCGGCCCCCTGCTTGTTATCCCAAATGCCCCCTTTCTCAATCTTTACCTTCATTTGGCAGTCACATACAGATTCCTAGAAATTTAAACTGTCTAAAAATCCTTTATAATGAATTATAGCTCTGAGCATACCTAGCCCAAATAATCGGCCGAACTTGCCCCGTGCATTGGGCAAGTCCGCCCACTACGATCAAAACTCTAAAACTTGAACTATTCTTTCTTGAAAAGAAACATGTAAAAATGACAGACGCAGTAAGAAAGGCTATCACTTGTAGAACTTATGTGTATAAATTACACCCAAATAGCTCTCATAGATTTCAAAATATGAGCAATCGAAAAAAAAAGGTGGGAACTAGCCCCGGTCTCCCCTACTTATACATCAAAAGATGTACCTCTTTTTGAACACCCAGCAGACGCTGATAAAAAACACTGCCTAAGGAAAATCAATACCTATACCAATGACCAAAGAGGGGTTTTGTCAGCAAGACAAAAAGGCCATACGGGCTTTAGACAGGCTGTAAGGTGGATGAAGAGGCTGTGTAGCATGTTTCTCTTTCAGAAAGATTTGGACAAGAGGACACCCGTGGTCAAGTCCGTTGTCATAGATTAGACAACTGGTCATGAAAATATCCAAATTACCAACATATAGTTGCGTGCGTGCGTGAGTTCGAGCGTTTGTGCGTGTATGTGTGTGCGTGTGTGTAGTTGTTGTTAAGCCAGATAAAAGTTTTAAAAGTTTGGCGGAAATGACAAATCCCGTTTACATGTGAACAACTGATTTAATTTTAAGAAAAAAATATATAGATTCTACATTGCTCGTAATCGGGTTTGAGTTTATTGGGGTTTTACGCCGTTTTCAACTACCAGGGTCATATCGCGGCGGCTGGAGCACCTACCCATGGATTCCTGTTGTTTCTCAAACCAGTACTACCACAACACCCTTACCGAGCCTCCAGCTGCTCGCCCACTTAGGTTAACGATTTCAAACCCATTGGTGGGTGACAATTTTGTCAGAAAGGGTATTAGCCGCGGCCGGGTATCGAACCCGGGACCTCTCGAATGAGGGTCAGATGCGCTACCAACTGCGCTAAGGCCGCGGCCTGCTCGTAATCGGAGCCATACTTGGGCTTGATTTTTTCAGAATGTTCTTATGAAATTCAACATACACGTTCAGATAAAAATAAATGTAAATTTTGAGAAAATATCTGTGAAATTTCTCTTTAGAAGAAAATAAGGAAACGCTGGAAACTTATTACCTTTAACCACACAGTGACACTTTTTAACGCCCATTTGAAAAACGTTGTGGAAAATGAAGAAATTGCTTGTCACAAGCATTTTTTTTTTCATTTCCCACATTGTTTTCTATACAGGCAGACAAAAGAATCTTAATTTTCATTGACATGAAATTCGCGTCTGCAACGTCTTTGAGTATGAACAAGTCTAAAACTGTGCCATCTGCTAATGGGGGGGGGGGCAAATTTAAAAAATGTGACCATTCACTTTTTATATGCCTCTGCTGCTGCAGAGGAACATATTCAATCAAATCAATGCTTAAACGATGTTTTGTTGTTTGTTTTGTTGTTTCTTTTGTGCTGGGTACCTTTAAAGAAAATTGCTTCACTGCTAAAAAAGATACACTATCAAAATATGTCAAAAATGCCAGGAGTGAAACGCTTTTTATGTGACATTTTTCACTTGTACCAGGTTTCTACGTTATGGTAAAAAAGCTATTGGTAGGATACAACAACACGTACTTGTAATACATAAAAGTTTTAGTCCATGGGCCCATAACCGAAACCCTCCCCCCCCCCCCCCTAGTGGGATTTTTGAAGACCTATATTTTCTTGAAGCTTATGATGTATGTTAATGGATTCAGGTTGTTGTTCAATTTAAAAGTGCTGGATAAGCAAATGGCGGGCTTGTTACCATGGAAACCATCCATTTTTCTACATTCCAGCACTTGGATCAATTAATTGCAATAAAATTACTTATGTTTGTCCTAAATCTTTCAAAATAGTTTTAAATTATTACCAAGATATTTCTCTCACAATACAGACATTTTTTAGAAAATTTGCTAATTTGCATATTCATGAATATTAATGAGAAAGTAGAAAAATGTGTTAAATTTGCTAAAAACAAAAATTTACTAGTGAATTGAAACCTCCCTACCATGTAGGATTTTTGAAGACCCATATTTTCTTGAAGCTTATGATGTATGTTAATAAATTCACGTTGTTATTTGGTTTAAAAATGCTGGATAAGCAAGTAGTTCGCTTGTAACCATGGTAACCACTCATTTTCCTTCGTTCCGGCGTTTGGTTCAATTAATCGCAATAAAATTACTTATATTGGTCAGAAAACATTGAGGCTTGTTGTAAAATGTTATCATTATATTTCTCTCGCAATCAAGAATTTTTTCAGAAAACTTGCTAATTTGCATATTCATGAATATTAATGAGAATACGGGAAATACGTGTTTAATTTGCAAAAAGACGACTACTAGTTCACTAGTGTATAAAAACCCTCCCCGCCATGTAGGATTTTTGAAGACCTAAAGTTTCTTGAAGCACAGGATATATGTTAATGAATTCAGGTTGTTGTTGTTTGATTTAAAAGTCCTGGATAAGTAAATAGTGGGCTTGTTACCATGGCAACTGCTCATTTTCATAAGTTTCAGTACTTGGATCAATTCATTGCAATAAAATATTTAAAAATACTTATTTGAAATATATACTTATTTTGGTAATAAAACATATAGACTAGTTTTAAAATTTTAAAAAAGTATTTTTCTTGAAATCATTTTTTAACTAATTTGCATATTCATGAATATTAATGAGAAAGTAGAAATATGTGTTTAATTTGCTAAAACAAGACTTTATTCGGTAATAAATATGCTGAGAAATTTCCTTTTTATAATAATGTAATGTCTCAAACGGATAAACACACTTATAGACCAATAATTAGTTATAAATTGTTAATCAGCTACATTAAACGTGCGAATACGGGCATATTCGCGATCACAACTATTTGCATACTTTTCTATAGATGGCAAATAAAATCTCAAATATTCTCTAATTATGCTAATAACTTTCATTTTTGCATTTTTTTCCCTTACTAATGTACTTGTTGCGTTTTAAGACTAAAATTTCATGATTTTGCGAGTAAAGGAGAGAATCTTAACAATATTTGTTCCGAAAATTACCGTATAAATGGCAATAAAATTTCATTTTTTCACAAATGACATTCTGAAAGCTTATACCTACTTTCTTTGATTTTTTCCTATGTGAAATACAGTTTTCCTTTATACAAGAAACATCATTTCGATAAAGTTTAGTAACGAAAAAACTTTGTAAAGCGTTTTAATAATGAATTCCCGCTGGAGTAGCCTACATATTGTATGGTCACCTTTGATTCATGTCATTTTTGCCTTGTGATGCATGCTTTTTTTACAATTGCCCCAAGTTCAAACTTAACAATACTATAGGAGAAATGCTATGTACAAGAGAAATCTTTCCAAATATTCTCAACTATTTATATTAATTTGAATGCTATGTTACATGAACACAGTTTACCATATATATTCTTATAAGCAATAGCTGAAACTGGACAATTTCGTATTTGCACTGTCATGTGCATTAATTGATGATTCAAAATTGCCTATATTAGCAACTGAATTAATAATTTCTTTCAAGTTACATCGTTTTACATCTTTAGAAATCAGAATGTGATGATATAAACAGACTAAAATGTCGTTTTACATCTCTAGAAATCAGAATGTGATGATATAAACAGACTAAAATGTAAATTGTACATATGTACCTTATTGGATACCAATACTTTGAATACACTTGATTACTAAGGAACCCTCGTATTCGTGTAACAAAATATTGTTTTGGGAGATTTCGTTTAATAGCAAACACAATATGCAATTTCTTTATGATGAGAGAGAAACACAATTTATTTTTGCTTGTCATGCTGTAATATGTCGCTGGCTTAAGATTTGAAATCCTTTGTTTTGTTATCAGTTTTTAGATATGCTCGTGTATTTCTTAATTCATTTCAAACACCTTAACCACGAATTAGTTTTTGGGATCCTAACTTTTGTGGAGGACAACAAGCTAACCTCAGAATGAGGTAAAATCCATAAAACACAAGGGCTAGCAATGAATAACACATAAGCAATTTCCAATCAACCAGGGAATCCGCGATTTACCGGTATATATGTTGTGAAGAAACATGCCATTTACATGTGCACACAAATTGTCTTAGTATAAGGTTAATAGAAAGCATTTTCACAAAAAAGGATTATCCTGCTATGGCTCGGCATTTTTATTGAAAAGTGAATGGTGATAAAACATGCATGATGAGTTTACTAGTCTTCTGTACCATCTTATTCTCATGTAAAATTCTTGGTAGGGGGTTATAACGCCATAGAGCAGCTTAAGAAGATGATGCTCGGACTGAAGGCAAAGTTGCAACCACCATGGACGGTATGTGTAATGAATTCACAGATCTGGTATACTTGAGATGAGCGAATTTAAGTGAGAAATTATCCATGCATTATTTATTAGGCATTTCATGTGGGATTTTTCCAAGATATTGCTTGCTTGTAAGAGGATGCGCAAGCTTACAGCAAATGACAACAAAGAGATTACCAACACTTGTTGCATTTTTGTGGACCAGAAAATGTCCAGATTCCTGGGTACGCTGGAATGGAATCCCAAAGGCCAAGAAAATTATTCGATCTTCTACAGACAAGGTTCAGTATTCAATATTTTGGGACAATTAGGTGTTGCAATTGTTGTAGATATTACACAAGAAAAGTTCAATTAACAAAGCATACTATGCCAAGTTGCTACAAAAACTGAAGCAGACTATGCATGAGAACCGTTGTGGGAAATGCTCAAAATGTGATTGCTGCTTGCATTAGTACACAATGGCAAAGGTACAATGGATACTGTCGAGAAAAATGGGTATCAATTTGGATCGCACCCTCCCTATCCACATGACCTTGCTCATATCAACTTCTTTTCTAAAAGGGATATGAGTGGTTGCAATTTTAAGTCGAATGAAAAAAGTTATTGATGCAGTTTAGAAGTGGTTCTTTGGAAACCTCTCGGACTTTCGGACTTCTTTACTTCTGTATTGATGTCACTTGACCACCTTTGAAATGGATTAATTTGAGTTTAACACCTCTTTCGATTGCTATGGTCATATCGCTTGGTCAAAGTGCATAGCCCTGGTTGGAAAATATGTAAAGAGAAAAATGTTGATCTAAACTGAAAAAAGGTTAGGTCAGTTATTCATTGACGCATGCTCGTATTTGAGCATTTAGCGTGGCAAAATGGTTGATATTGGCGTTTTGCATTCAACATATCCACCCCACAAAAAGAGCTTCAAAGTTTTATAACCAAAGAATGCCTTGCAATCTTTATACCCTTTATAAAGCCCATTATCCCAAGCGCCCCTTGTCCATGTAAAACTTGAAACCTTCATTCAAAAAGGTGCCGATTATTTATTTTTTATGTATCAAAGTTGTCTGATTTGATCATCACTTCAGTTTGATTCTGTTTTTACATCTACACAATATTCAACATTTTACCATCGTTTATTACAAATATATATCGTAAAATGTTTCCTACTTCATTTAAATGTAATGGGTGTGGATAATTAGGGTGTATTATACATCCAGAAGCCTGCTTTCAATAGGAGTATTAGGCTTGTCATTTAAGCAGATGTATGTAACATTAGATGCAAGTCACCAACAAAAACGGATTTTGAGTTCTGTCCCCCTTTTAAAGACAAAACTTAGTAAATTTATGCATAATTATGTACTCCAAAGGTGAATCATTATCAAAGAATCATAGACATGGTTTCTGTCAAAGAATGAAAAAATGCTTATTACAGCTAGAAAATAATCAATTTGGAATTTTAGTACATATTTTATGCAAATGGGGATTTATTACCTTTTATACGGTAATTAGGACCATTCTGGAAATATATATTTTCAAGGTTATGTCATTTATTTATTTGTCGGATCATGTAGTTTTAGTTTGAAACTGCATACATTTGAAAATACAATATTGTGTACAGAAGATATGCAGAAATGAAGAAAATTTACATCATTTTTGCATATTTGGCGGCCATTTTGACTTTTGAAAAAATAGCAAAAAAGCCTATAATAATCATGGCAACACTCTTTTAGATTCTCTAAACTCTATTTTTTCCTTAAAAAAAAGATATCGCACGTTACATACACAATTTACGACCACAAATTACAGGGCGGTGATATTTCGATATTTAGTCAAGGGGCCATTTTGTGGTGGCCATCTTGAAAATCATTTGAAATGTCGAATTTTCCCAGGATATCGATAGTCAACACTTTGATTTTTATTACAGGTCATCTAATAAACACTTTTATTCAAATTCAAGCAATTATTCGCTGTGGAAATGATTTCCAAATGCAAAGTAAACATGAACAAATGAAATATCTAAACAATTTTCCTCTTGTTTTACATATTCAAGGGGCATAATTCGTGCTAATTTTGGTGTAACATTATCTTTTTCTATTTGAGGATGTGAACTGATTAAATCTTAAAGCACTGTGTTCATTTGCTACTGAATTTGGGTCATTTTGGACAGCATAAATGTGTATACGGTGAGTTATAAACATTTATTTATTGTAATTCAAGGGGAGATAATCAATTGTTCCGCATATGCTTATCCAGCACTTATATATCAAACAACAAGTTGCATTCGAAAGGGAATTCATCAAGCTTTACAATGATATAGGTGTCATAAAATCCCGGTAGGGGGGACCTAGGGTGTAGCCAGCCCACGGACTATTTACTTTTTCATCTTATCTTCACTGGTTTAGGATGTGGAGGTTGTATTATGCATACAATAACCATCTGATGTCAGGAGTGAAACACTCTATATAGGCTATTTAATATGCTCTTATTTTTAGCTCCACTGGCCGAAGGCCAGCGAGCTATTGTCATGGCGTTGTGTCCGTCGTGCGTCCGTGCGTCCGTCCGTGCGTGCGTCCGTTAACTTTTTCTTTAAAGTGACATTTCACATTTATTTCATTTTTAAAAGTATTTCTTGATGCAAAGATTGTTTATTCTAATGCGTTGAAACGCTATATCAGTTTTTTTGAAGTTGTTATCTATAAGCGAAAACTGCGCCTTCAAAGTTGAGACAGAAATGACAAATTCTATATAAATCTGAACTGTTGTCCACAACAGTTTGTTTAATTTTAGCACAAAAATATATATTTCTCGTAAACGGTTCAATATTTTGGCTTGAAATTTTCAGAATTTTCATAAGAAAACATGCTCTTTCAGATAGAATAAAAGTAAAATTTATGTAAAAATAATCGTGAAATGTCACTTTAAACATCTTCTCTTCTTATACCAGTGGGCCAATTTTGACCAAACTTGGCAGGAATGTTCCTTGAGTGACCCTTTTCAAAACTTATTCGCAAATTTTTGATTCGTCAAAAAATGTGGGCGTGGCAGGGCGGGGCTTATCAGACTTAGAGAAATCATAAGAAAATTCTTTAAAAATCAACCATTGGGCCACTTTGAACCAAACCTGGCAGGAATGTGCCTTGAGTCATGTTTTTCAAGATTTGTTCGCAAATTTTTACATTTGTCAAAAATGTGGCCGTGGCAGGGAGAAAGGGGCTTATCAGACTTTAAGAAATCATAAGATTTTTTTTTAGAAATCAACCATAGGGCCAATTTGAACCAAACCTGGCAGGAATGTGCCTTGAGTTATTCTTTTCAAAATTTGTTCACAATTTTTTACATTAGTTAAAAAAATGTGGTTGTGACAGGGAGAAAGGGGCTTATCAGACTTAAAGAAATCACAAGAAAATTCTTTAAAAATCAACCATTAGGCCAATTTGAACCAAACCGGGCAGGAATGTGCCTTGAGTCATTCTTTTCAAAATTTTTTAACAATTTTTTACATTTGTCAAAAAATGTGGCCATGGCAGGGAGAAAGGGGCTTATCAGACTTAAAGAAATCATAAGACAATTCTTTAAAAATCAACCATAGGGCCAATTTGAACCAAGCTTTGCAGGAATGTTCTTTGAGTCTTTCTTTTCAAAATTTATTCACAAATTTTTGCATTTGTCAAAAAAGTGGGTGTGGCAGGGAGAAAGGGGCTTATCAGACTTAAAGAAATCATAAGAAAATTCTTTTAAAATCAACCAGTGTGCCCAATTGAACCAAACTTTGCAGGAATGTGCATTGAGTCATTCTTTTTAAAATTTGTTCACAATTTTTTCCATTGGTAAAAAATGTGGTTGTGGCAGGGAGAAAGGGGCTTATCAGAAAATTCTTTAAAAAATCAACCATTAGGCCAATTTGAACCAGACTTTGCAAGAATGTTCTTTGAGCCTCTCTTCAAAATTCATTCACAAATTTCAAGATTTCGCTGTGTAAGGCTTACAAGAAATCATGTGATCATTCTTCCACTTTAGCCAGTGGAGCCATTCAGGCCCTCTTGGGCCTCTTGTTGTCTATTCTGCTAGAAATTTATCACTCTATATTTTTACGGCATCTACCTTGTCAGCATTCTGTACTCTATTATTTAGTTATTCATGGACTACAATTCCCTATATTTTGCAATATATACTGAGAGGCAAAATTAAGTATACACCCCAGTTCTTTCATGTTTTCGGAGAAACCGATTAATAGATTGTACACGATTTTTAAACGCCACAGAAGGTATTCGTTTTT
The DNA here is from genome assembly GCA_963680895.1 of Fragum sueziense. Classification (NCBI taxonomy): domain Eukaryota; kingdom Metazoa; phylum Mollusca; class Bivalvia; order Cardiida; family Cardiidae; genus Fragum; species Fragum sueziense. Next base: position 8,091,456 of record OY804595.1, on the reverse strand, counting down.
TTTGTAACCTTCTCAGCCTATCCGTCCAGCTATCTTTTCGTGCGGTGCGAAGGTTTTATCATAGTATACAGCGTCATCGAAAAAGGGGACTTAGTCGCTAAATCAATGCAAGCATATACGTTGACACATCCCCTACATTTATGAACGGATTTTGATAGAATTTTCACAGAAAAATCGTAGTCACCTAGAAATATGCGTACAGTGTTAGTGCTTTTTCATATTACGGTGCGTCATGGCAAAATGGGCCTTGATGCAAACGGGTTATCTGAGGTAACTTTTTCTAAATTTATCGACGGATTTTGATAAAAATTTGCGTAGAATGTTCCTAATCATCTGACTAAGTGAATATATAGTCACGTTTCTTTCATTATTACGCTGCGTCAAAGAAAAATGGATCTAAATGCAAAACAGTGGTATATTGGTCGATTTCTTCCAGCCACCGAGAATTGCGTTCGAATGTTAGAGGAAATTTAACGTTGTGATTTTTTGTGATAAAAATTAAAGACACCAAATACGGATTAACGGCAATATTTGATGCTCCGCTAAGCCACACGTGCAAAGTTTGCTAATTCGGCATGTAGCAGGAGTACGGGTGGTCAAAGCAATTTCAGGTGAATTTTATCAAAATTGTATTATTGGTTTTGAAGTAGAAATAAAATTTACAAAATTTTGAGTCGATATGATGGAAATTAAGAGAGGTATTTAAAGACAAAAAGTGTATACTTTCTTTTGCCTCTCAGTATATGTTGTCAGGAGTGAAACGCTTTTTTGATGTCATTATACAAGATTGCGCATACAATTTTATCTGGAAATTAATAAGCATGGATTTAAAATATAATTTAGGTAGGCATACTACTTTACCAATGAGAATAGTTTTTAGCCCTCCTGATTAAGAAATCTGGATGATATTCTGCACAAATAGCAGTTCTTTTTAACATTATTAATGTCACACTTTGACCACATTTTTTAAACATGCCCTGGGGTAAAAGTAAATTGACTAATCTTACCTGACTGAATTGTTAATTTATCATTCCTTCCATATATAAGAAAAAATACACAACAGATAATTATCCCTATTGGAATGGCAAACGAAACTTTGGTAGTTGACATTGTCATTTTGTGATAGAAAACACTTCTTCGCCGCACTATTAACTTGAAATATTTTATAGTAAAGTTTATTGGCGAACTTAACAGGACGCACTGGCGAGCACGTACGAGGGATGTCTAAAGGGTTCGCGAATCAATTTCGCCGATTTGACTGATTTTGCTTAAACATTTCCGTTTTGACGCCCCTTAGCTTTATCAACAACATTGGCAAAACGTTCTCATTTTCTATCAAAGTTTTCTTTGTGATGATAAATAAATCACATACACAAAGTACAAAAACTATACTCTCTGTAATAAATGCTAAATTTGAACAAGACCAAGGTTTAGACAAACTTTGAGAAAGGGGTAAGAATTCTAAATACATTCAATGAGAAACCAAACAAATACGATAACAGTTTATTGTCTAAATAGATGAGTTTTGCTTTTCTGGCAGAGGAAATGTAGTAGATTATGAAACATTAACATGGTGGAGATTGTGCATCATGGGATGGATAACGACTACGGACAAAATAGCCTCGATTCTGGTAAGATATTTTGCGATAACTTTCTTATTTACGTGTAAATTTTCAAAAGGTTTGTTGCATGTACCCCGCCTTCTACAGTTCTTTTTCATCGGAAGTTTGACATATGAGAAAACTCTTGGTCTTTTTCCCAAAATACTGCTCCAACCGACCAAAAGGCGAAATGATGACAACTTATGCCCATTGGCAAAGAATTTTGTGTTAAAAATAGATTTGGGTTGCAGTTATGTTTTGATAAATTGTCGGTGTTGTTATAAAATCTCGTAACTACGGCTTGAATCACGCCGTAGTTGCGTAATTTTGTAACAACACCTACCGAAATACTACAGTACTTGTTTGTCCGAATTTACGTCACGATTAACTGGATTAAATCGTTCCCTATTTGCCCTGCTTCAGGTAAGAATTTTGCAACAACTGTGTCAATGTTCAAGCCGTATGCTGCATGTACCCCGCCTTAATGAGCTCTTTCCTCAGATGTATTACTTATTTTGAATTTTCCTGCACTTTTCCGAAAAGAGTTGATCCCCACCGACCAGAAAACACTCTGATTTCTTTTATTTTTCTGGTCGTTTTAGGATCAATTTTTGGAAAAAAGTAAACGGGTTTCACAAGTCATATATCTGATGCATGATCTTAGTAAGACGGGGTACATGCAACAAACTGTTTGAAAATTGATGCAGAAATTATAAAGGTATTGCACAATTTCTTACCTGAAGCGAGGCAATTTTTTCCGTAGTTATTATCCATCCAATGATGCACAATCTCCATCGTGGTTATGCCACCCCGGCATCATTAAAATACGATGCTTCCAAGATTGTGACCAAAACCAATTTTTCCACAATAATCCTTTCCGAAGCAATGCCTACCCTTTCCTCTCTTTTTGAAAAAGACCGGGGAAAAGGGAAAATTGCTGCTTTTTATCCATTTCCGCATATACTGTATATTTCCCCTTATAATTACAATACATGTACAACGTTTCAGGGTTAAAACACGGTTTTCATCCGCCGCATGCAAAACTATTGTTGCTAGGATCACCAGACCTTAGTCTAGAAGAAAATAACTAAATTTCCCTTCATACTAGATCGTTTGTAAAATAGTCTAACAGGTAAACCCTCTCCCAAACAAGACCTGGGTTTGACGTCCGTAAAGAAAATGCTTGGACAAACATTGAAACAAAAGAAGAAACTGCTGATAACCAGCAGTTTCTCCTTCTGTCTAAATTTTTTCTTTGTCATATTTTGCACATGTTCTAACTTTTATTTTGTCACTTGTGGCAGTTTTTGAAGTGGGTCACCTTCAGATTTTGCGGTTTGGGAAAGGGTTAATTGACGACATGCAGTAGCTGTTATAATACTATCACGAACTTGTCATTTGCCTGAGGCTAGTTCCGGAATCATTTGTTCGACCGGCAGAGAGTCCATCGTGAAAATTTTATCTGAATATCCAGAAAGTTCAGTGGTTTTTGTTTTCTTTTTCTATGAAATGGTCACTCTGATATTTTCTTGCCTATTTCATGACCGGCAATACATTGTCGTCTTCAAAAAGAGCCGTTTATCGAAATGGTTCGTCGGCGTTGCTGTGCCTGTAACTCAGGCTCTAATTAAAGGAACCCATGCTAGATTTTGCATGAATCAGAACAACATGGGTTACATAGAGTCAGAGTTTGCATTGTTGTGTGGGTGCTCTGCATTATCTAGGGCCAAAAAGAAAGGATGCTGATACCAAATATTTTACTATCAACAGATCAAGGTCTAGTTTCCCATAGGTGTTTACTATAAATATTGATAGCGATTACAGTTGACGCCACATCGCATGGCATATGTTTACATTTTGTTCAAATGTAAATAAAACATTATTGTATAAAACATGTTTAAATTCCATAAAAGTAGTGACGTAAATACTATGAAAATTAAGGTGCATCACTACTTTTATAGAGTGTAACCATATTTTGTACAACAAAGTTTTATTTACATTTAAACAAAATGTAGGGCCTAAACATGTGCCATACTACGGAATCCTGTTACCGCCATCCACTTTTCTAAGAAAATTGAGTTTGTGAAAAGTCGAAAAGCCGAAATTAAGGCGACTAACTTCTACTTTTCTACCAAAATTTGACCTTGAAATGTAGAAAACTTAAAGTTTTGTCTGCGACAATTGTCAGAAGTTAGTGTGACTAACTTCAACTTTTCGACTTTTCACAAACTCAATTTTGGTAGAAAAGTGGAAGTTAGTGCGACTAACTTCCACTTTTCTACCAAAATTGAGTTTGTGAAAAGTCGAAAAGTTGAAGTTTTGTTTGTGACAATTGTCAGAAGTTAGTGACAATTGTCAGAAACTAGTGTGACTAACTTCAACTTTTCGACTTTTCACAAACTCAATTTTGGTAGAAAAGTGGAAGTTAGTCGCACTAATTTCAACTTTTCTATCAAAATTGAGTTTGTGAAAAGTCGAAAAGTTGAAGTTAGTCACACTAACTTCTGACAATTGTCACAAACAAAACTTCAACATTTCTACATTTCGCAAACTCAATTTTCTAAGAAAAGTGGATGGCGGAAACAGGATTCCGTACCATACGATGTGGCACCAACTGTATTTTGAACAAGATACTTCTGTTTTGTTGTACTTATTTATTTGTGAGTCTATATTCTGCTTTGTAGAGATTAGCAAACGCATACGGACACTTTTAATAACCCTTTCCCTAACAGCGAAAAAGGAGAGTCGTCAAATGTGAAAAGAGTTGCAAGCGACAAAATGAATGGTGATAGGGTATGGATTTGTGTACAATATAGCAGAGAAAATATTAAGGCAAAAGGAGAAAATGCTGATTATCAGCATTTTCTTCTTTTGCCTCAATGTTTTCCAAAGCCTTTTTCTAAAACCATGTCTTGTTTGGGAAAGGGTCAAACACGGAACAGTAGTCTTCATCTTTTCTCGGTCGATGGACTAAAGTATTTTACGAAGCGTTACACGTGAATATTTTACTGGAAATCTATGAATTATCTATGGTTCAGTTTGATTTAGATTTTATTGATATTGCCATCAAAGTAATTATGTGCATTAACATGAAATTAAATTATTTAGATAAAACAGAAAATATCGTGCATATATGGATCTTGCCACGAGTCATTGTAACTTAGATATAGCAATCAAAATCCCCCTTATATATGAAAATATGCAAGGCGGAAATTAGGCCTAGCCTATGTAAAGGCGAACAGCTGACCATCCGCTTTCAAAGGGACATTACATGTAACCCTTTCCCAAATGACAAAATTTAAAGGTAGTTTAATTTGAAAGCTGTCGCAGACAACAAAACGGATGTTACGAAAGGTAAACAAGAGCTGTCTGAAGACTTTCAAAGTTTCTTAGTATACTCATCAAAAAAAGTTAAGGACCACATATTCAAAATAATATATTCTACGATTCTTTTAATAAATTTATTCATGAATTACTGTATAATGAAGAGTAATCTTTCCTTCATAAAAATCATCGGTATATTGTAAAAATTGCAGAAACTAAAGTATTAAGAGAAATTGACATTGCACTACCCCTCAAAATGCCTGATTTTACATGAAGTGGGTGGGGTAGCATTTTATATAAAATGTCATTGTTTCTCAAAATTTCCTCTGGATATTCAGGTGCATAACCTGTGTGACCATCTTATGCGTCTATCACTCCAATGCAATGTGAACAGACGCTTGAAATCAACTTCCGGTTCCCACATAAGGGATCTAAACAATGCATCTATCGGGACCCGTTTAGCCTACAAGCTTTCGATATGGCTGTGTGGACATTACGGGAAGGAATTCTTCTGTGATGACAGTTCCACACATGTATAATGAATTTCATGTAAGGAAAGCTTGTTAACTTTTTGGTTAGTTGGGTTTTTCCTTCTTGCGAACAAAGCTCGACGTTTGAAGACGAGCATTATCGTGCATCAAATTACACCAGAGACCAACAGTACAAGCTGTTTATGTTCAAACAGCAAAAAGCACATCTGAGCTCATAAATTATGCGCATGGAAGCTTCCGGTGAGCCCAACTTCAGCCGCACAGACCGGACGATTTTGCATTGACTTTCAACGTCCACAATGTAACTTTCATCTTGCAGATTTGAGGTCTATTTTGTGGGATGCAAGCTGTCAAAATTGTGACAGAATGCCAAAGTTGGAAAAGTCGTAGTGTTTCTTCAGAAAAATTGGTGTTTAAAAGATTTTTATGGTGTAAAAGATGATAAGTGAAATGGACCATTTGTGCTTGAGTGGGTTGGGTATGTTAAGATGGTTCTACGAAACTTGGCATCAATCCTTACAGATCGCTGACCGGTGATTGATAAAGAGATGAGGTTCTCCTTAGATAATCTTATCCATTCGGTGGCGCTATTGTTCCTTAATTTATTTAGGGGACGATAACGACCGTCCAAATATGGTAAGAATTGCACCTGAGTCTTTTTAGAGAGAGAAAAATGTAAGTTACGCAATGGACAGTACATTCTCCTCTTTTGAATCCTATTGCAAATGTGTGGGACCATCATTACAGAAAGGATCTCTACTCATAATGTTCAATAAGTGATGCTGGAAGCTCTCATACGGGCGATGTTAGAGGCATAGTGTAAATCTCTCATACAGGGTACCAGCAGTTAATAACTTCTACTTTTCTCGCATTTAGTTAATACAGGTTCAAGATAGTCAATCTAGCCATATGTGTGATTTTTCAAAAGAAAATCCTGGGGAAAGGGGCTTTTTCTGAAAGTTGCCATCCCGCCCACTACATGCAAAAACAAGCATTTTAAAGCGTAGTGTTATGTCTTTTTCTCCTGCAGTTTTTACTTCGGCTTCCCCAATCTAATGACCAACTGATTATGAAGATAGGGTACTAGTTATCTTGCAACAAATTATAAATAGATTCATATAAGGAATCACAAAATATCGCACTTTGAATGAGTGGTCCTTAACTTTTTTTGAGGAGTATATAAAGGGGGCATAATTCCAAATATAGTGGAGCCAGGTCCTGGTAGTAAGGTAGAGGGTGTTATGGTGAATAAGTATTCCAAGTTTGGGTTGAATCCTTTTGATCATGAGTATGGAAGTCATTGATGTTTGAAAAAACTTTAACCTTTGTTGCAACGCCAACGCTTACGCCAAAACATTGAAAAGATAGGGGAAAATGCTGAATACCTTCTTTTGTTTCAATGTTATCAACTGTTGTGGTCATATCGCGGCGACTGGAGCATTTTACCATAGGTTCCTGTCGTTTCTCATACAAGTACTACTACATCGTCCTTGCCGAGCCTCCAGGTGCTCTCTTACACAGGTTACAGATCATCAAACCATTGGTGGGTAATTATTTTGTCAGAAAGGATTTTTACCGGGGCCGGGATCGAACGATCGATTTATCAATTTGCCTCACAACGAAATAAAAATTAAGATAAAATGAGAAGTTCTTTGAATTATTTATAAGTTAATGAACGGTTGTTGGCAGAGGAGTGATCGATTTAATTAACTCGGACCACGATATGAACAAACATGTTTATAGAATGGACACGTCCCGTGATAATCACTGTGCGCGAGATCAGGGGCCTGTTTCATCGAAAGATAGATTTAAAGTTTACAGACCCTGAAAAAATCACCACTTTCTAGCCATAGGAAATGCATCAAACTACACACACTTTTAAATACACTTCACATAAGTTGATTCACTATGCCGGATTTCAAGATTATGCTTCAAGAAGAAAACAATTTACAAATATTATTTTACTCTGTATTCATATGCAAGGGAGGTAATTTTGAACATTTTTGTCAAATATTTCCATAAGTATGAATTAACTCAAAATTATAAAACGTTAAAATGCTTTTGTTTGTTTTTGGAATGGAAATGTAACACAGTTTAGGAATTATTTGCGCTTTTCGAATATCGCTTCTGGCTCTTTGGTGCTTTTGAGGGGTTGGATACCTTAAGACGTATTTTTGACTTACCGATGTCTAAAATATCGCTTAAAACAACAATCGCGTAACCCATGTTTTGAAAGATTGGTGATACGCGTTTCTTGCCCTAAATTTGTCGTAAGACACCGGTAAGTCAAAAATACGTCTTTAACATTTTGATGAAACAAGGGCCAGTTTCATCAAAACATTTAAGACGTATTTTTGACTTACCGGTGTCTTAAATAACGCTTAAGGACAGATCCTCCATTTATTTCCTACGGTAAGATTTTTTTTAAATTTTCTGTACTGATATTTAAATATATGAGAAGTAAAAAAATGACTTAAAAACTATATGTCACCAAGCGAATTAAAAAGTTATTGGATTTCAAGGGAGACTACTCTTGTCTAAAACTGCTTAAATGAGGTGTCAGTTAATTACCCACAAAAAGGTGTTCGAAATTACTAGGATTACATAAATAAGTCTTTATTGTGTTCAAATTGTTTTATTCTGTCTAAATGAGTATCAATTTGGGAAAATTTAGTGATAATTTTGAAATTTTTAGTAAAACATTCTTTCAAAAGTAGCCAAAATTGCTCTTTTTTCGCAACGTTTCTGATAATAAAAAATATTCCAGCGGTAAGATTTTTTTCTTTTTTGGTATAGACATAGTGCTTGGTCATACCTACAAAAACAAAAAAAGAAAGATATATCAAACCAAGCGTTTTTTCTTAGTTATAAGTAAAATTTGGTTTATTTTTTGCAGCTCTGTCCGAAATTGTTTCACTACTTTTATCCATTTTATTCCTTATTACCAGCTTAAGATAATAAAAAGTGTCATCTTTTGTGTCCATCTGAAGCGGATTAGCTCATAAAGACACCATTTTGCCTTTGTTGCTCCGTTTCCTATCGCTAACGCCACATTTTGAACGCGTAACAGAAAGCGAAATGTACCATCCGAGTACTATTACTCTTCAATTGACCAAACAGAGTAAATTGAAATAACCGAAAAGGGTCTTGTCATTTATTAACCAAACATTAACTAAATGTAAAAAAAAATACATTTGCTGAAAAGGCCAATTACTGAAACAGCTTTATTTCGTTTTTTTAGGATATGCGCAGTAAGTTGCGCAGTAACAACTGGAGGATCTGTCCTTAAAACAAAACTCGCATAACATAGCCTTTGGTTGATTGGCGATACGTTTTTCTTCCTCTAAATATCACTGGTGGTGAACTCGGCCAAAGCGATGGACGTTTTCACTACAACAAGGTACAGATATTTTGCGTTTAAATGTGAGTTTAAAGAACTGATTGGATAGTTTTTCTAATAACAATGAATTTGATCTAAAAATAGACCGGGTTTACCAATATGTTCGCCAACACTGAATATGTCAAAAATACGTCTTGATAAAATGGCGATACGCGTTTCTTGTCCAAAACTTGTCGTAAGTCATCAGTAAGACAGAACTACGTCTTAAATGTTTTGATGAAACTGGCCCCAGGAGATATTTATGAAGTTAATATTAGGGCAGAATACACATAATGTAGCCATTTTGAAATTCATAAAAAATCGGCTTTTTTTTCCGGATGCGTATCCGAACCTATTCGTGCACGATCGAAAACGTTCGGCGGTGGAAAGTTCCACCGCCGAATGTTTCAACGTCGCCCGGATAATTCCGACATCGTGTGAATATCATAACGGGTATTCTACCTTAAAAACAACTATGAACATACAATAAGCCAAATAGACTTGAAACACATTCGAAAATTACCCTTCGGATTTACAGCGTAATCCTTGTTATTATTGTAATAATTCTGTTTTGATCTGTTTTGATATTTGTTACAACAAAATGGACATGTTCTATATTTTTGACGGTAAATTATATGTAATAATTCATCTGATTGATTGGGACCTTTGTTTGGTTCAACTTTTGCGCAAGAGCACACATTTGATCGTCATAATTATGTAATATAAACATTGGCTTTGAAATAAAAGGAATATAAATTTTTGAATAAAAGGGAAAATAGCTACTCACCGTGGAGAAAAAAAGAATACAGTTGATACTTTACAATTGGTACTAACGTTTCCTCTTGGTCTTAACTTTTGCATTTTTTTCCAAACGTTCAAAATTTGATGCTACTTTATTATTTTTCAGAGTAGAGCAAATATGTATGTCGTAACAAGAACAGTATTATGATAAAAGGCGAAACAAATTCGTCAATGTTTTCTTTTTTCTCTCGATGTTTTTCTATGCTTCCTTGATGGGGATATCAAAATCAAAGCGTGTTTAGGAAAGGGTTAACCCACTTCCACAAAATGACGCTTTTATTCAGCCTGAGAGGGTACGGACTTTATGAAACGAGGGACCTTCTCCGGAAAACGAAGAAAAAGCTTTAGAGAAGCTATGTCTTTATTTGTAAAGTTACTGTAGTACATCGTGCTAGATTAAAATGATATGTCTACTTGAAAACAGCAAATAAGTTTTGAAAAGGAAAAAAGCTAGTTACCGGTATTAACAAGGTTTTTTTTTTTTTTTTTTTTTTTTTTTTTTTTTTTTTTTTTTTTTTTTTTTTTTTTTTTTTTGCAATCAATTTCACAGCTATTGAGATCCAAGATTGATCATAATCACTAGATATATCGTCCCTTGACAGCCAGAAGTTGCTATCAGCAGTTTTTACAGTTTTGAGAAAAACGCATTTAAAGTTTTGAACTTATCTCTAAATTCACACAATTGCTGTATGTAAATGGAATTTTGCATAGTGGTAGATACGCCTCTGAAGATTGTTCGTATGAAATATTACATATCTATTTTGAAAATTAAGGCCGTATTTGGTGAAAATAGCTGATAGCCACTTCTGGCTCCCGACATTTCTTCAGAAATATGTTGATTTGTGGCAGCTATCAGCAGACGTAATCCGTAGTTTTATCAATTTAACTTATCGTTAATTGGTTTTTTATTCACCTTTTAACAAAAAATAAGTTTTGATTTATATTTGATGCATTTTTAAGTTGTTTTTTCTGGAAATATCCTTTATACATCACAAGCAAGTATTACATAATTATGACTAATTTGTCTTCTTCTTTCGTCTTCTACTTGCTTTGTTTATAATGAAATTGTTGCCAGTGTTGTCGTCAATACTTTAGAATTAAGAAGTCGTTTATCTGTACTTAGTATGTTGGAGTGAACAAAGGTAAACATGGCTTTGATGAATTTCAATAAAAAAAATCTGAAAGAAGACGCACACACAAATCTGTGCATTTTTTAAAAATGGTTGTCTTTCTAATACAAACATAAAATGATAATTTTGTTGATGTGTATGTCTGAAAAATTGGTATTTTTAGACCATTGCTTAAGACAAATGCCCATCTAATGCTGCACACAGATAGACAGATACAAAAATAATACGGTTGATCCCTAAAAAACAAATTTTCGTTTTTGAATGATGTGGCTTTGTTTAGTAATGTTTAAATTGAAAAGTAATGAGATTAAATTTTGCTACAAATACATTACAAATTTATGAACTGGATTGATATTTAAGATTCATAGAAATATACATTTTGGTATGACTAAACTAGATTTTGTGCGTTACAAAAAAGAACCTTTGGATCCTACAAAAAATATATATCTTCAATCAAACTTTGCCGGATTATTAAACAAGACTGATTCTGACATTGATGTTTTAACCTAATGAATGCATTTTATTCATTTATAGCAATCATTGTATAGAACATTTACAGAAATGAAGTTTGAAATTTGATAATGCCAGAAGGCGCTATCAGCATTCAAAACTAACAAAAAAGTATGATCTGAGAATTGTTCATTCTGCATCTTACATAAAAACACAATCAGTTAAAGAAATGAAACGATTCTGAGTGACAATATTTGTGATGGGGTGCCAGAAGTGGCTATCAGCAAAAGCTTAAAATCCACGTTTTAAAACACCAAAATAGAATGTGTTCGGCTTATCTACATAATATCAAACACGTCTAGAATAAACATTTGAAATGGTAGAAGGCCAATGAAATAATAAACAGATGCATATCTGATAAGAATTCTTGTATAATAGAGCTCAAGTATGGTATGTATGCAAGATATAGGTGATTGTTGATAGCGACTTCTGGCACCCCATCATCTGCTGATAGCTACTTATGGCAGTCAATGAATATGGCGGTTGCTGATAGCACATAAATGCCCCTTGTCAGTTTTACCATTTATAGTTGGAATATGACAATAAAATTTTGTGTGTAGGTAGAACACCATATTTACACCTCATTTATGCTAAAAAGTGCATTTCGGCCAAATGTGCTGATAGCCACTTCTGGCTGCCAAGGGACGATATATCGTCGCTTTTCAACGGAAACCTCGTAACTGCAGCTTATTTTAAGCTGCAGTTACGAGGTTTTCGTTGAAAAGCAGCGATATGTTTTGAGCACTGCAATATCAAACGAGCTGCATATATCAAGTTGAAACGAAACCTTTGCGAATTGACGAATTCAGAAGCCTCGCAAGCATCGCAAAAAAGCATTGCTGTCACAAATAAGATGAATTCAATTCAGATTTCAATACGTCGGTTTTATCGCAAAACCTCATAACTCAAGCTTAATCAAGGTGGAGTTACGAGGTTTTGCAATAACAACGACGAAAATTCAAATATACCGAAAGATAACGTCGGTGGGGGGGGGGGGGGGGGGGGGGGTAAAACCAACTGCAGTTTCGATTTTTGACTTCCCGCTTGTTATGTATGCATATAATTTAACAGATAAGAAACTATACAATTGTATAATTGAGCTAGGATCTGGGAAATCGTCCCTTGAGGCTTTTGAGCCCAACATAGATCCAGATCAGCCTGTGCATACGCAAAGTCTGATCAAGATCCATGTTGTTCTCTAATAGCATCTTCGTGACGCAAAGTTACTTAATGAGGGCAACATGGGTGCATTATTGGACTGCATTTGACAACAAGCTGTTCTAAAAACTAAAACACCGTACAGGAACGTAGCAAGGAACTTCAATTGGATGGTTTCTTTCACGGGGTAGGGATGGGGGTCGAGGCGCTGACAACAGAAGGAATCAAATGAATAAAATTTATTTTCAAAGGTTATACGCAGAATTTATACACTCTTTGAAAACATTGAAACTGCATCTCTGGAACAAGGCCACTGACATTTGAAATGAATTTGCTGTATCTTTTAAAACCAACGAATAATGCTTCGGCAAATTATTAAAGCTGGAAAATATAGGAGGTGAGCCCCCGTGACCATTTCTCCTTCTGACGGGCTTGTCATTGCGATGGTTTTGGGGTAAAATTATTCCTTTCCCAAACAAGACCCGCAGATTTTGATGTCCTTGACAAAAAAGTCATTAGAAACAATAAGGCTAAAGAAGAAAATGCGGATGATAAGCGTTTTCTCCCTTTGTCTCAATATTTCCTGTAATAATATATTTTGCACAAACCCAATCTTTATCGACATTCGTTGTGTCGTTTTCGTCAACGTTCGATTTGGACAAGTCGAAGATGTTCCCGTTTGGTAATGGGTTAACGTGAATCTTTTCAAGACTGTGGGAGGAACTGCAGCATGAAGCAACCATTGGGGTATATAAAGATGAAATATGAACATAAGATAAATATGATCAAGAAGTGTTATGTGTGAAGCTTGAACAATCCCTTGATAACTGTATCTTCGTCACGCCAAAGCCTGTAAGTTGAGGGTCTTGGGAAACCATTGCAGAGGTGGAAAGAGCGGATCTAGAGGGGGGGGGTCGAGGGTCCGGACTTCCCCTCCCCTGGGGCTAGTTTCATCAAACCATTTAAGACGTATTTTTGTCTTTCAATGACTTACGTCAAGTTTAGGACAAGAAACGCGTTTCGCCAATCTATCAAGGCCTGTGTTATGCCAAGGGCGGATCCAGGAGTTTTTTCCGGGGGGGGGGGGGGGTCCAAGCCCAGGATTTTTTCCAGAGGGGCCTCAAATAATGGCTTAAAATGTAATAAATATGCAACGTTACACTAAATTTTACAATAACCCATCATTTGGGCTTTGACCCCACTCCTCTGGAAAAAAAATCAATGATCCGTTTTTAGAAGGGTCACTACGGCGTGGCTAGCCTACAAATTTTGTGGATTCAAAGATCCATCAGGGTCAAGGGGCATGCCTCCTTAGAAAACCCTTTGAAACTAGTAGGTTACATTGTCGTCTCTTGTAATGTGGATTCAGTTGTGTATTCGCTTAAAGGTAGCTACGCCCCTGATTAAATTATGTATCCCTATATAGCAATGGTATTTTGTTCCGCATATTTAATGAACGACCCTCGTGTGCATTTGTCTCATGAGGAAGATAATTATGCGTGCATGTTTGTATTGCATATAAGATAAACAAATACAATAACATAATCATAACAAGAGTGCCATGGTCACAATACACGCTGCCCCAGAGACTACGTTTTAAGGGGGCATAAATCAATTAATGAACCATAAAATCCTTCCTTCATGCACATCTACCAATAGAGGTGATAACATTGACCAAGTTTAAAAAAGATCCAGCCAGAAACTTAGGAGGAGTTGTGTTGACAAGAAAAGTGGACGTAAGGACGGATGGACAGACGGAGAAGATGACGCCGATATACGACAGCCTCCGGCGGCGTATAAAAAGTGACTTGTTTGAATCAGTATACAGATAGAAATTTGATAAAAAGGAGGCATTTGTCGGTATCAAAATTTTATTTTGTCACAATGATCTTAGAATAATTATATTATAGCCTAGAAAATGAGTTTGAAATCGCCTTTTTTCTTGCAAACAACATTCCCACTCAATTAACGGCATCAAGTTTTGAATGAAATTTGGGTCGATGAAAAAGTCATTAACATGTCATCGCAACGTGTTTTGTAACAAACATTTTTTCAACTTTTCCATCATCAAATTCTTGCATTATAATGATAAAAAGTAACTTATTTTAATCAATATACAGTTAGAAATTTGATAAAAAGGAAACATTTGTCCATATCAAAATTTCATTTTCTCAAAATGATCTTAGAATATTACCCTAGAAATTGATATCGAAATCGCACTTTCTTCTTACTACATGTACAACATTTCCACTCAATCAACGGCATCATGTTTTGAATGAAATTTGCGTCGGTGAAAAAATTATTACATATTGCGACTTTATTACATAACGCGTTGTATATAATTTTATTACAGTTCATGTCATCGCAACCCGTTTTGTAATACTTATTACATTTTGCAGGTTTATTACAAAACGCGTTGTAATAGAGCTCTATGGACAACGTGAGAAATCTCCATTAAAAGGCTCATGCATGGACAGTCAATTCTCAAACATGTAAATTCAGAGAAAATCAAAGTACTGAAAGTACTGTCGGGAAGAAAATTTGTCAATAATGTAGGCCTGTCCAGAAGTAGAGTACTTTGATTAGGTACTTTGATTATCCAGAATACCTTGAATACTTTGATTTCGTGCTGGAGTTGTATCTATATTTTTAGCACAACTTCGTGCATATTAATCGTTTGTGTAAGCTTTGATTACGAGATTATACAATTTATAAGTAGGACCTATTTTACCTGTCTGTATGTTCGACAACCTAGCATGGGTCCCTTTAACCCTTCCCCGAGCAAGACCTGCTTTTGACGTCCCTAATAACAAATACTTTAGAAATTATTGAGACTTTAGAAGAAACTGCTGATAATCAGCAGTTTCTCCTTTTGTCTCAATATTTTCTGCTATTCATTACACACAAATTCTATCTTTAACAACATCCATTTTGTCGTCTGCGGCACCTTTCAAATTGGACCACCCTAAACTTTTATCGTTTGGGAGAGGGTTAAATCATTTTAAATGTCATGCCTGTTACAACTGCTCGTTTGAGCCCTTCTGGTCACGATTTACGGTTTTACTAAAGCCTGTTCAATGGGTCTCATTTTATTTATGGTCATTTTGAACAATTTCCCGATAAAAGGGAAATAATGAGAATAAATAACATTTGAAAATGACCGAATTATTCCCCTTCTAGTTTTTTAATTGTCATGATCTAATACAAAAATTCCTGGAAACTTTATTTTATCGCAATGATTTTTATATTTTCATCTTATCTCAGTATGAAATGTGTTTAATATTAATATTATAGTTCTTATTATAAATTAATTAAAGTGACATTTCAGAATTTTTTGTCATAAATTTTACTTTTATTTTTATTTGAAAGAGCATATTTCCTTATGAAAATTCTAAAAATTTCGAGCCAAAATATTGCGCCGTTTACGAGAAATTTATATTTTTGTGTTAAAATTGAACAAATTGTTGTGGACAACAGTTCGGATTTATATGCAATTTATCGATTATGTCTCAACTTCAAATGCGTGTTTCTCGCTTATTGGCAACAACTTCAAAAAACCAATAGTAGGCCATATTTATACTCATTAGAATAACATATCTTGGCATCAAGACATAGCCTACTTTAAAAAAAAATGAAATTGGAATGAAATGTCCCTTTAACGGATAGAGCTATCCGACCGCCTTCTCGTCTTTATGCCCTACACAAGTCACGAGCTACATGTAGTTGTAAGCCATAGGTTATTAATTACAGCCGACTTCGTGTTGGCCTATCAGGAGGCATATGGCTCCAAGCAAACGAACACTTATAATCAGGTCTACAATGGCGGATCTAGAAAGGGTCGGGGTCAAACGGAACCCCCTCTGCAGTCTAATTATTTCATTTTCATGCAGAAATTCAGTCAAAATTATGTATTACTAGGAAAACGAACCCCGTATTTGTATGTTCGAACACCCTTCACAGAAACCCTGGAGCGGCGTGGGGCCCATATTATCAACGATCGTGCGATTATTCTTCTTTTTTGCGTAATTACAACAAATCTGATTGGCCCAATTGAAGGTGGTCCCAATAAATCGTAGACACATTTTTAAATCACTTATTTTTTTGACGGCGCACAATGTTTATATTTTGAAAGAATATTTTTGTCCATTTTCGAACTGATATTCATCCGTTTTCTGTAAATGTATTTCCTCTATTTCCAGTTGTGTAACATTCACTTACTTTAAGTGCATAAAGCCTTAACACATTGGTTCCCATTTCCAGTCTAAAAAGTTTACGTTACCGTATAAAGCAAATACCCCAGTGTTCCGTTTGCAGTGGAGCGGTTGACGTTGGTGTTCCACGAGAGGCTGCCAAATATGTCCACTCCAAGATGTCGAGCACTGCTGACGGTCTCTAGCGTCTGTCCATGTGAAGTGTATGTTGCTGGAAGTGGGACCCTTGACTTGGTCACTTTTATAATTTGGAAGGGTTAAAGCTCGTGTCCCACTTTACTGACCATTCCTGTAGTTTTCCCAAGTCAGTCTGGGGAACGATCCCTGGGGTACCCCAGATGTCAGTGGTAAAGTATCAGAGCTCTCCAAATTATTCGCTTAATGATACCGGTATCTCAATTGTTATAAATAGTTTATTTAAATTGTATTTAATGCAAACGAAAAGTTTCATAACATTTTAGGAAAAATGACAAAAAGAATTCTATGAAATTACCCAAAAACCTGGGTTAATTCATAAATTTGAAATATCCAATTAAAACATCAGAATCGAGAGAGGATTCATTCCAAAAGCACCAGAAAGGATACCTGCATACGTATACATTAAATTCACAATGCTTCTCTATAGAAATTAACACATTAATAAAGCTTTCTGGTAAAATATATTAGTTACGGAGCATATGTTATGGAAATCATTATTGTTTTGTGGAATATATGGCATAGTTTTACAAATCGCCAACAAAATTATGAATGATTACTACTTAAATATTTTAAGTATTTGTAAATCGTTTGGTTGTATGATTTTTGGGTCTATATTATTGTTCCGCAATTCTCTATAAGCTTTTCTATTGCAGTATTTTAACTGGCATATATTTAATAAATCTTGAAATCGTCTTTGGGATTTTCCCATTTTCCACCCCTTTTAAATTCTGCAAATTTTCTGCACTTTGCAACATCAATTTTTGTCGTTTGCACACCCCATAAACTCTAACCTGTTTGAAATTTCGTTCTTGGGAGATAGTTGATAAAAATGTCAGGGTTCGCGTTGAATCGTTGCAAACATTCTCTCCCCACAGTTTGTATTGCAAAGACGCACTTTTGATGACATGTGTAAGCTAAAGATGACGTGAACGAAAAAACTGTCATAAAAGTTTGTTATGCCTTCATTTACTTAAGATCTCCTAAACAGTTTGCTTGTTAGATTTTAAAGGATACGTCTTCAAAAAAAAGATTGTGCAGATAATCATAAGTGTGTGCCTTTGTGTTGGTACATTTTTTAGTTACTGTTACGTTGCATTTATGATTATCTAAAACTGTGCTGTTCTCTGGTTTTTACGAAACTACCCTGTCTAATCGCAAAAAGCTTTCGGGATTCTGCTGGGTGAAGGACGATGAATCCTTTTAAATACCTGTTTGTTGTTAGCCACATCAGTAAGTACCTTTCTCGTACAGAAATACTGTAAATGAGAAATTGTAATTTGGTCAAAATGGTGTTTATTTGCACAGACTTGTTACTTTCACCATTTGTTTTAATTCCGACTAAACTTCTTTCCAGTGTATTATGACCTATGGATTGTTAAACACTGTACATATCCATTTTATAACAGATACTTTATATTAATTGTTAAATGCAAAGGAGAGAAACATAATAAAGCTTTTTAATGGTCTTTCAAACCGTTACAGTTAACAATTCTTTTTGTTTCTTGGTTCTTGACTTTTATAGATCATTCCAGAGAAAGCAATAGACATACCTTTTCCATTGATGCTCTACAGTATCTCATGTTCAGCATATTACCCCTTGCCATACGTTGAAAAAGAAATGTCCACATTCTTGGTATGGAATCATGTGACACAACAATTCAAAAATGTTATAGTTTTGTACTCATAGTGTATTTAACTTTTCATTTTATGAACTTTTTTCTATAGTTTTCCCTATATTTTTTCCATTTCGTATAAAAAGGTATATACGTCTCTTTTCATCAATCAGCTCTATTAGGGACGTCATAACCAGGTATTGTTTGGGAAAAGGGTTAAGTTACAAATTTTTGAAATATTTTTGTGATGAATTAAAGAATATTGTATATGAATTCAAGTATGTATATTGTAGATAAATATATGAACATTCAAAAGCTAATTAAACTTTTCTTGTTAAACTACACAGCCCTGGCGGTCTGGAAGCCCTCCACAGGCCTGACTGTTTGTCTTGTTGAATGCAATTTCAAAGGTTCAGGCTGCGCAAACAAGCAAATGCATGACCAAGCTGAAAATTACAAGCAAATAGGATTGTACGGTCAGTAAGATTCTGTGAAAGTTCTGTATTGATTAGTAAATACTAATGGTTGTCAAAGAGAAAATAAAGCCGAAAATGGCAGTTTTGTCAATTTCAAGGGCACATAACTCATGATAAAAATTTCAGATCAAGCTGAAAATTTGGAACGAGTTGACTAAAATGGTACGAGTTGGATTTGGTACGAGTTTGACTTGGTACGAGTTATCTTGCTACCGAATGGTCTATCGGGCAGACTAAGTAAAAATGTACCACAAAGATTTCTGAGAGAGGCTACGAGCTGCCAAATTGAATTTATGTTTAAAAGGTCCGTTTCGTTGAGGAGTGACACCAAATAGACCAAAGGGAAGTCGGCCATAAAGTCAGGCCATTTGGAATACTTGGTGTTTATCCTCATAAACACAGTAACAAAAAACTAGGTAAGTTTTTTAACAATATATTTGTAATGTAGTTAGGTAAAATCATCAATGTTGTTGTGATTCTCTGTGTTTTTTCTTGCTAAAAACCTTGGGAAAACTTTTGGCAATGATCAAGAGAAGGAATGCTCGTTTTCGAAATTTCGTCGATTCGTACCCATATTGTTTCGAGTGAAAATTGGTAACCAAGCTTTGAAATTCATCATGCTTGTGTTTATTTCTTGTGAAATCTTTCTAATATGAATATAGGCAAAGCCTAAACACGGGCGAAGTAAGCATAAATCTATCTTGATGACATAATTATGCTACTTTCTTACACTGTCAAATGGTAAATTCTGAACAGTCGCTTATCTGTCTTCAAGTAAAAGAGAGAAAAGGGTTGAATAATGAGAGGCTATGATTGCGAATGTTTTGGTTAAAAGAAGAATGATAAGAGCAATGTCACAGTGCTTTCATGTCTTTATGATCGAGTGGTCAAAATTCTAAAAACCAGGGAAATGTTTTGAGAGAAAATATTTTGCTGATATATTCTAATTAGAATGTCTTCTTTCCCCTCCATTTTCATCAATTATCATGAGTTCTAAGTCACCTTGAAAAGTGTGTTGTAGTTTTTAACTCCAATTGGGAAAGGGTTAAAACGGCGTATCCGTGTCGATTAAAAATAACGGGACGCGTAGACAGAAATGACCCTACCATTGCGTTGTATTAAAACCCCCGCGCGAGTGCGCGTGACGTTATGCGCAAATATATTGATGACGTCATTTGTGTCATAAAACGCCGTGGATACGAAACTTGTATATTTCTTTGCCATATCTTATTTAGATGTTGTACAAACGCGTTTCACCCTTATTGAAACGGAATTTTACGAGAAATTTTGGTGGGTGATGTTTTTATTAACTTTTGTTATATATTTTCCCATAAGACAACGTAAAGTTGACTGGTCATAAAACAGTGGATTTAGGGACGAGGAAAACGGCAACCGGAAGTAGTTGTCGAGAGTTAGTCCACGAATGCCCCATGAAAATAAAAACAAAATGGCCGCCACAAAGTTGTATGGGTATGTCAATATTTGTCATCATAATTACCCGTGACCTATAGGCGGGCTTCGCCCGTATAATGAATGAAACTTTCTTTCTAGCCTTAACCCTTTCCCAAACGACTAATTTTAAGGCTGATTCACTTCAAGAACTGCCACAAGTTATAAAATGGGCGTTATTAAAGAAAGGATTTGTGTAAAATATGGCAAAGAAAATATTTAGACAAAAGGAGAAACTGCTGGTTATCAGCAGTTTCTTCTTTTGTCTCAATGTTTTCCCAAGCCTTTTCTGTTAGGGACGTCAAAAGCTGGTCTTGTTTGGGAAAGGGTTAAATTGTTACTTCATGGATTCGATACTTCTAATGGATTGGATATACCCGATTTATTATTTATGATAATATGAAAGAAGGCAAAGCCTAAATACGGACAAAAGATGTATTTACTTAATTCCTCTACCATTGGAAAACAACAATCAGACTAGATCTACCTTGTTGCCCTTTCTGACACTTGAAAAACTGAATTACAAACTGGTAAAATACAGCTGAGTTAAGCAAGATCAATTCATGAAGTAGCCTACATTTGCCTCGGCAAGAGTATTTTATATCATCGCCAATCAATGTTACTATATCACAAAGGTATGTGCATTGTCTAAATGAAGTTGCATGCAATGTATGATAGGTATTTCATATACATGGTCCGAGGGTTGCTGCTTTGGCCCAAGCCTGAAGTAAGGTTATTTGAAAAAGCTAAACTCAACGTCTTATAATGTGTGGGAGAACATAGAAAAAACAATGTTGATGTCATAGCCGCATACATGACGTGACATTGCCATAAACTTTAACTAATCTCAGTATTAGCGTACACATTGTCTGATAATGCTTGGGAACACAAACGTCTCTGGAACGCAGAAAAACCAATGTTGATATTGTAACCACTAGTTTAATAAAGTCGATAATGCGCGGGAACATCAACGTTGAGAGAACACAGAAAAAATAATCTTGACGTCATAACCGCATGTATGATGTCACATTGCCGTAAACTTTAACCAGGGTCCAAGAAATGTAAAAATTTGCACTCCTCCTGCAGGACGAGTAACTTACAAAAACCACTCGTCCTGCTCATGCCTTTACTCGTCCTATAAAGGATTCGCCGGGTTTACTCTAATCTGGTCCATTACCCAAACATTTCATGGTGCTGTGCATCGCCATGCCTTGAAAAAAGGAACGAGTATCTTTTCCTGACATGATTTTTGACAGCTAACAAGACGAAATTTATTAAATTGACGTCATCGAAAAGGAATGATAAATGCCGGTGACAAAGTCCGGCACCGTTTTATCAGACTTCGTTTTTCATTATATCGTCGTTGTAAATGCAAAACCTCGTATCTCGTTTTTGGAAAATTTTAAAGGGGGGGGGGTGTAATAACTTTTCCCAAGTTGTAATGTTTTACTTGAAATTTGGACATATTGTTCATAAATAATGTATCATTGATACTGATTGGTAAAAAAATCTCAAAACCTGCAAGAATTGTCTTAACTAGACACACAAGTTTGTACTTTGAAAATCGCAAGAATCGACATACGAGGTTTTGCATTTACACCGACGATATGCAAAAAATATAACAGATGAACAAGTGATTCAGTATAGTCTGGGGAAAATACATTATAATTTGCCGTTTATAAAAAAAAAAACCGGCGTTATTTAGATTTCGAAGCTGTTATTAAAAGTTGACAACTAAATTTGCGATACCGGATTATATCACGCCATCTAAGGTAATTGCAGACATGGGGTCGATTACTTGAAAAAGTAATTGATTAAATTAATGATTAATGCACCCTTGATTATTAATCGATTAAATTACTTTTACTGAAAAATACCTCAGTAATCGATTATTAATCATTAATTTAGGGGCAAGTAATCAATTATTAATCATTAATCACGGATAACAATTAAAAAGGGCCAAACGCATTTCATTCTCTTCAAATACATGATCTGAACAGAATAAAACAATATGAAATATCTTTACTATTGAAGTTACATTTCTTTTTAAATGTCTTGAAGCTAACCATGAGTTTCGTTATAGATGTTCGATATTTGTAAACAGACCACTTCAATCAAGATGAATGGCATGTTAAAAGGTCCTTACCAGGTGGTAAGAAGAATTGAAGAGTTCCATTTGATAAAGTTGGATGAAAATAGGATGTATGGACTTTGAGGTTTGTTATGATCTTTCCTGAATGCTAGATGATAAATTATCACAAATGATGATGATGATGATGATGATGATGATGATGATGATGATGATGATGATGATGATGATGATGATGATGATGATGATGATGATGATGATGATGATAATTGAGTTCATGTATATCAGACCATGTTTAAGCCATGGTACCAATGATTGGAACATGTTGGCAAGATTTAATAGAAAAATGCTTGATAAATGCATTTCTCCTTTTGCCCTAATGTTATCTGAAACATTAAGAATTATAATAAACTTATAAATAAAGGAAAGGGTTAAGTAAAGAGAAAAGATACTAGTTATCAAATTCATGTATACCCTGGTTATAATCAGAATCTTATAATTCATATTAAAAAGTTTGATTCTGTTTTTGCCCAAAGTTAATACATGTACTTTGCTTTACATTATTTTCTAATAAATTATGCCTATAGATGATAAAAGAAAAAAATTCTATTATCAACACATGTATTAAGTTAATAATGAATCGGTATATTAATATATGTACATTTACTATTTAGTTTCACATGTTCATAGTATGATTGTATTTTAAGGAAAAATTTAAAAGTGAAATAAAATTTTGGTTGGTTCAGCATTTTCCAATCAATATAAGTTTTCAGTTTCAACTGCCCAAAATGTGTGAAATTTTCAGTGACAGGTGTAAGAATAATACTAGGTGACCTATGGGCATAGACTGTTTTGTATATATGTGTGAACAGGTAAAAGGTGTGACTTACAGGTGCATCTTATTTTGTTTTAGATCATTTATACATCCAAACTAATCAAAAAGTAATCATAAAATAATCATGATTAATGTCATTTTTTCACCAGTAATTGATTAAATTATTAATCAAATAATCAGAAAAAAGCTAATTAATTGATTAATTCATGATTATTGGCATTTGTTAATCGATTTATAATCAATTAAATTACTGATTATGATTACCCCATGTCTGGGTAATAGCACTTCCTGCATGATCGAAGAAAATAACAGAATGAAGAATAACTAATGGATATAAAGGTATTTTCACATGAAGATTTTTTCTTCGATGGATGATCAAATGATTTTATTGTTTTCAGTTACAATTTTATATGGAAAATTAATTATTTCTTGCTGAAATTTTCACTAGTCCGGCAGGACGACTGTGACTAAATTTTTTACTTGTCCTTACCAATTTTCACTCGTAAATACGAGCGGACGAGTGGATTTCTTGGATCCTGTTTAACTAATCTCAATATTTGCCCCCCCCTCTGGCAACACAATTTCGGATTGCTTCTAATGCTTATGTAATTATTGTTATAGGCAGCATACACAATTTCCGCAACATTTCAGACATTTTTAACATGTGGTTAAATTGCATAACATTGAGATTTTCAGACTTGAACTGCGTACATGTGACCTAAAGACAGACTCAAGGCCGCAAAATTTTTGCCCGTATTCATGAGTTCTTGACCGTAAAAATGCCATCCAAATTTATGAAAGTGTTTGCCAGGCAAGCACTCATCATTTTAATCATGGAATTCTTTTTTTTCATTGTGAATATTATTTGCCATTTCCCAAACAAGACCTGGGGGCGTATTATCAACGATCAAAAAATTATTTTTTGCGTAATTACTTGTAAAATACAAACCTGATTGGCCCAATCCAATATCTCATGCAATCAGATGTTTTGTTATGCAGTTTCACAAAAACGTAGTCGCAAGATCGTTGACAATACGGGCCTCTGATGTCTACAATAAAAAGCTCTAGCAAGCATTGATGGAAAATAAGAAAATGCTGATGAACAGCATGCTGATTTACTACATTTCCTCCTTTTCCTGCAAAAGAAGAAACCACAATGTTCTCCTTTTGCCTCAATATTTTCTATGCTATTAAGTATTTTGGTATTAAGTACCAAAGTATTCAAGGTCATACAAATGTGCAGACTGGGCAAACTTTAAAAAAGATCTATTATCCTTCAGTCAAAGCTTCTTTGCAAAACAACACACAAACCCAAACTCAGCTTGGCTCAGTCTATAGTCTGAATTAAATAGACTTAGCACAAAATACATACCATCTCGCACAAGCAAAACAAGACAAGACCTACCCTGGATGTCACAAGATATCATAAAACTCATCAGAAAAAGAAACAAATTATATAGAAACATCAAAAGGTCACATGCTGTGCATCCCGACAAAGTCACATCTTTCAAAAACATCAAGAAAACCATCCAAAACAAAATAAGAAATGCCTATTGGTCATACCTGGACACAGTAATATTCTCAGACAGCTCATCCTCGGGTCAAAAGAAAAAAATTTACTCCTTCATCAAACACAACAAAACAGAAAATTGTGGAATTGCCCCTCTACAAAGTGAAGGAGTCACACACACTGACCCCAAAGCCAAGGCAAATATTCTGAACAGGCAGTTTGAATCTGTCTTCTCCAGGCCCCAACCACTCAGATTAGCCCAACTTGCAAAGAGTGCTTTATCAAATCTCCCTTACCCTCGCATGTCTCCCATCAAAATATCCTTAGCTGGTGTCAACAAATTATTGACTGGTCTAAACCCAAGTAAGGCTTCCGGACCCGATGAGCTATCTCCGAGACTCCTTAAAGAGCTCCATGCAGAAATTGCCCCAGTGTTAACTTACATCTTTCAAATTTCTCTTGACTCTGGTATTGTCCCTGATGACTGGCGCCATGCCATCATCTCACCAGTCTACAAGAAAGGTGATAAATCAAAAGCCAGTAACTAACGCCCAATATCCCTGACCTGTATCGCCTCCAAACTTATGGAACATATTCTGGTCTCCAACATCATGTCTTATTTCGATACCCACAACATTCTTAGCCCAAAACAACATGGCTTTAGGTCAAAACATAGTTGTGAGACCCAACTGCTCAGCTTCACCCAAGAAATTGCAGACTCCCTTGACCAAGGTCAACAAACTGATGTCATAGTCATGGACTTCAGTAAAGCTTTCGATAAGGTTGATCACCATAAACTAGTACACAAACTCCATCACCTTGGTCTCGACTCCAAAGTTACTGGCTGGGTCAAATCTTTCCTTTGTTATAGATCCCAACAAGTACTAGTTGAAGGAAATTGTTCCACCAGGTTACCTGTCTTGTCAGGGTTCCCCCAGGGCTCAGTCCTGGGCCCCTGCCTTTTTCTCGCATATATTAATGACCTGCCTGAGAGTGTCAAAAGTAGGGTTCGGTTGTTTGCAGATGATACTATAATCTCACAATCTCCTCCTTATCCTGTGCAGAAAAACTACAACAAGATCTGAAATCTCTAGAACTCTGGGAAAAGGATTGGGCTATGGAGTTCAATCCTGATAAATGTGAGGTCCTTCGAATCCACAGGAAACGAAAGCCATTCCTGTTCCCCTACAAATTACATAATACAGAATTAAAATCCGCTAACCAAGCCAAATATCTTTGAGTAAACATTAGTAAGGACCTCAACTGGGCCCCGCACATAAACACAATCACATCAAAGGCAAAGCAAACTCTCAGGTTCATAAAAAGAAATCTCAAAACAAATAACGCCCAGGTCAAAGAAGCAGCTTACAAAACATATGTTCGTCCCCAAGTTGAATACTGTTCCACAGTCTGGTGTCCCTGGCAGAAATACTTAAACCATAAGATAGAGATGGTGCAAAGGTCGGCCGCACGCTATGTTCTAAATGATTACAACTACACAAGCAGCGTAACAAACATGGTCAAGACCCTCAATTGGAAAACATTAGAACAACGAAGGAACATAGCGTCACTGATCATGCTTTATAAGATTAGATCTAACTCAGTTGCTGTAGAACACCACCATCTCTCCCCCACAAGAAACTTACAGTACAATATACCCCATTCTAGCTCAAATTACCATGCCTCTTCATTTTTCCCCAGAACTATACGGTTATGGAACAGCCTCCCATTATGTGTCCAGTCGAGCCCTACTTTGCCCATTTTTGTTGGCAATTTGGACACATTATCTTTTAATTAATCCACAAGCCCTGTTTTTAGCTCACCTGAGCACGAAGTGCTCAAGGTGAGCTATTGTGATCGCTTTTTGTCCGTCGTCCGTCCGTATGTCTGTGTGTCTGTCCGTCCGTCTGTCAACAATTTGGTGTTTACACTCTAGCATCTACGAATATGAGCCATTCTTGACCAAACTTGGTCAAAACATGTATGACCATAAGCTCTCGGATGAGTTCGATTTTGGGTCAGATCGGACCAGAAAGTCCAGAGTTATCTGCCCTTGAATGTAAAAATAGCTACTTTTGACATTGTTTACACTCTAGCATCTACATATATTAACCAATCAATACAAAAATTGGACACAATGTTTGTGACTATAAGACCTTGGATGAGTTTGATTTTTGGTCTGATCAGATTAGAAAGTCGTGAGTTATCTGCCCTTGAATTTGACAAAATTGCCGTTTTTGACTGTTTTCGACTTTGTTTACACTCTAGCATCTACAATTATTGATCAATCAAGACAAAACTTGGACACAATAATAGTGACCATAAGATTTGGGATGAGTTTGATTTTGGGTCAGATCGGACTAGGAAGTCTGGAGTTATCTGCCCTTGAATGTAAAAAATAGCTACTTTTGACATTGTTTACACTCTAGCATCTACAAATATTGACAAATCAATTCAAAACTTGGACACAATGTTGTTGACAATAAGATCTCGGATGAGTTCGATTTTTGATCTGATCGGTGTAGAAAGTTGTGAGTTATCTGGATGACTTTGAATTTCAGCGCAATAAGACAAACAGTTGCTGAGTTATCTGCCCTTGAATTTGACAAAATTCTCGTTTTTGACTTTGTTTTTACTTTTCACAATCAGATATTGATTATATTGACTTGTGAAAAGGAAACGTGGACACAATATCGGTGACCATAAGTTTGTTTTCAGTCTTAGAGTCACAAATATTAATTGATTCAAACATAACTATGGCTCATGTCATCTTGGTTCAGGTGAGCGATATAGGATCATCATGGTCCTCTTGTTATCGTTGTAAGTAGAGTTCTTATTTTTAAGGCTTGTCTTATCCCCTATTCTTAAACAGCTTAATATCCTTTAGTTTCATCTTAGATCTTCCCCCATATTTTTACTGGCAAGTTTTATAATGCTCTTTTTTTTATACACCCACCCTCTTTAAGTAGATCTTAAGACTATGCACTCTTTATCTTTTATCTTTTATCTTCTTTTACTGCACATTTAACATCACAACTAACAATTTTACTTTTTAGACCTAACAGCTGCTCCAGACAGCGCTAGCCAACAGTAATCAGAATTGATTTTATGGCTGAAAAAGTTGAAGTTGAAGTGAACACAAATCCAATTCTACATGTATCAACTTCCTGCATGTACTTTTCAGTACTTAGGCTAATAGCAGATCCATAATTTCTGTGAGGGGGGTTCGAATATACAAATACATGTAGGGGGGTTCGTTTTCCTACTATTACACAATTCTGACTGAATTTCTGCATGAAAATGAAATAATCTGGCTACAGAGGGGGGTTCGTTTGAACCTCCCGATCCCCCTCTGTATCCGCCACTGCTTTTCAGCTCATCTACAGCGGCTTTCAAACGACAAAATCTTAAGCTCATCCAAATTGAAAGAAGTTGCAGACGACAATTGCAATGTGATGGAATTTCAAAATTTTACAACTTTTGGGGTCGAAAACATTGTGGAAAATGAAGGAATTGCTTGTCACAAGCTATTTCTTCATTTTCCATGATGTTTTCCAAAGCTTTTTTATCTTTTTGGGCGTCAAAGGCGTCACTGTTAGGTAATCTGTTAAAGTGAAAGAGTGTAAAAGTTTATTGACTGCAGGGATTAACAAATGACAGAATGCCAATATTATGTAGTATATTATCAGCCGCCTTTGTAGACCTTGAGTTATTTGTGCTGCCTAGAGTTGATCTAATATTCTTGTGTGGATAGTTAGTACTGTAGAACTAGGAATTAGCGAAACAACATCTTGTAGACTGTGAGTTTATTTTATAGAACATTTTACCAAACAACTACAACAAAATATACTCAGTTCCATAAATAAGTGTGCACTTTCTTTCGTTTTATTTCTTCCCTCATTTTTCATTGAAAATAAAAGAGCTTGCTATCAAATTGTAGCTTATAGTTCAACTAAATGTCAGACATTTAAAATTTGGACAATATGACGATTTATGTTTGTTTTCCTAAGGTTAAACGAAGGAGGTACGAAAATAAAAGTTGCAAATGTACAGAAAACTGGTCAAATAAGAGTTTTGTTCATCTTCAGTTAAACGGAATTATTCATTCAACACTATTCAATATTGAATTCAATGTTAATTCCTCAACAGAAGCAATGCTGAAGTTCTTCACTGGCCATCTTTGGCATAAATTTGGATCCGATTTAACATGTGTGGGGTCATTTAGGAAGGAACGCTCAATAACGGAGAAACATCAGCAACCTCCAGGATTTTGCCATTTCACTTACCCAGGAATGAAATAACATGTCAAATGCAGTGTTGTTGCGTTGTTTGAGATCCATGCGATCATCACTTACTACAGTGTATCGGCAGCATATGTGGCCATACAAGATATTCAAAAACAACTCTAATTAACTTTCTCTAATTAAAATTTAAATGTGACCAGTTTTTGTATAGTTTTGCAACTTTAATTCTTATACCACCTCCATTTAGAGTAAGAAAAACAAACTAAAATGGTCATTTTGCCAAAATTTAAAGAGTGTGACATTTTCGTCAATCTCTTACCTACCATATGATATCAAACTGCTTTATTTCTTGTAAAGAATCGAAAGAGAAATGAAACGAAATAAAGTGCACACTTATTTATGGAACTAAGTATAGTATGTATAAATTTGAATATTAATAATTTGAAAATGAGTAAATACATTCAAATTAAAACATCAACCCTTTCCCAAACAAGACCTTTTTTATGTCCATATTAGAAACAAGCTTTGGAAAATTCAGGCAAAAGAAGGAAATGCAGATAATTGGAATTTTCTCCTTTATTGTTAATACATGTATTGCCTTTGCTACGGTGTTCACAAATCTTAGCAAATTCTTGCTCCGCTTTCGTTTTTGGACGCCTAATAAGTATCCATTGTTGCGCATGAATACACGAGAAATTTTTGTTCCACTTTCGTTTTTGGACGCTTAATAAGTATCCATTGTGCCATACTACAGTATAGTACACAAAAACAGCTCTATACCGGCACCAACCAGCACCATTTCTCCAGATCACGTGGGTCCATAGAAACGCCGGCACCAACCGGCACCAAAGAGTATAAATATAGCTGCAACCCACACCTATCCACCAAACATCAGAAAAGCTCATCCAGCTTTCTCAGACACCTCTGAAGAGTTCTAACACGAGAACGAAACCGGTCAGGGATAGATGGAAAAGAGTCCAAGCAACTCTCGGAAGACCACCCAGACAAAAGCAAGTCTACAGGAGACTTGATACCTAGCTACATGCTTCGACAGACAGCCACAGAAAACAAGTTTGATGTCTACACAGAGAAAAGCATGTCTTCATCTTGAAACATGCCTCCACAGACCAGCAAGGCGATTAGCTTGACTCTTCTGAGACTTGCTTCCTTGCATCTCACACACTGCCCTCAAAATAGGTAGAAGCATGTCACCAACGTCCATACAGGCAAACAGCTAACACTTCAGAAGACCAACAGTCCTACGAGCAGCAACACTGCTCAGGTGAAGCAATAACAGAGCAGGTCTTGAAAGACCTCCTTGACTTCACCCACACAGAATTCGTATTTGTTGCTATGCAACAGCAGGAGCATCTCGGAGGTCTGGTAAATGGCGAAGTAAGTCTAGGAAGACCAGCTTACCAACCTCAATAGGGATAAATGTCCCATCATAAGAGAAGCAACTCTTCCAGGTCTCAGTCAATAACAAGCATGTCTCGAGGCAGCTTGTCAGCCAATTCATATTGTTTCACAAATCTTAGCAGTTGTTTTGTTGTCTGCAGTGCAGTTTTCTAATGGAATAGTCAGTATATTTGCCAAATGGCAAAGGTTTTTATTTGTTTTTCATGCCCCCATATCAAGAGATCGGGGGCATATTGTTTTACTCGTCACGTGTCCGTCTATCTGTCCGGACGTCTGGCTGTCCGAAAAGTTAACATTTGCCTTTTCTCCAAAAGTATTTGACATACAAAGCTCAAATTTGGTATGCAACTTCCTTTTAATAATTTCTATCTGTTCCATGCAATATGATATTTCTCAAGGTCATCTGTTGACCCTTTTCAACCCTTTACTCAACGAAAACTTAACATTTTAGAAAAATGGCCATTTCGGGGGCATTTGTGTTTCACAAACACATCTTGTTTCTTTAAGAAAATATTGAGAGAAAAATGCTTGTTACTTGTACATTTAGATGGAATGAAAAATTTGTTTACTGCCAGCATTGTTTTCCTTTTCCACAAAATTTTTCACCCTATCAAATGAGATTTTTTATTCGGAAAATCTGATTAACTTTGTCTTCTGCAACACCTTTGAATTTTTACGCGTGCAGAACAAATTCTGCCATGAATGTGGGAAAGGATTAACGCATTACCAAACAGTGATGCACTACAGATAAAAGCTTTGGAAAACATTGCGGATAATGAAGAAATTGCTTGTGACAAGCAATTTCTTGATTTTCCACAATGTTTTCTATCTAAAAAAGACCAAACAATTTTAGATTTAATTCATTCAAAATTGTGATCTGCAACATCTTTTTTAATTCATTCCAGCTTAAAAAGTTGTCATCTGGTAATGGGTTAATGAATGTCATCAAGAATGACTTTATATTTCTGGGTTCATTCTGATTATTTTGTAATATAATCTATGATTGTAATATAACCTTTGATAAATCTCCTTTATTTGATTAAAGTCGATGTTACAGCAAAACTTGGTAACTACAGGTTGATTAAAGCTGTAGTTACGAGGTTTTGCAATAACACCAACAATATAATCCCTATTATAGGCATTATAAGTACTAACCCTTACTACAAGACTTTAAATTATAACTATAAACATCATTATTTTCTTCTTTGGTCTCCTCTCAGTTTCCTGATAGCTTCTCCCTTGAAGAAAAGATACCAATCACAGTATCCTTTTTATCAGTCCTAAGAATTACAGCAAGCGCGGATCCAGGAATTTTTCCCAGGGGGGGGGGGGGGGGGGGGGGGGGGGGTCATCCAATCTGGATCCGCGCATACAGATACATGTCATACCACGAAGGACTATATATAACAAAGGTTTGTTGTGGCACAAAGGGACAAATGTTGCAGCTATTTTGGGACATAACCAGTAATCTTTTTGATAACCCCTTTTTTCGCCAAATTCCAGGGGGGGTCATGACCCCCTGACCCCCCCTCTGGATCCGCGCATGTACAGAGACAAGTAACAAAAATATAATATAATAATAATAATGATAATGATATGATAAATATAACATCAATTTGGAAATAAGACATTGAGTGAAAAAGGAGCAAAATGCTGCTTTTTATCTCAATTTTTCTCAATGTTTCGCGAGCTTTTTCTATTACAGCTTTTAGGCATCAAGTTAAGGATTCGGTTTTGGAAATTTATATAGATTCATATGAGCACAATTATACTTGTATCAGTTTTATGATTATCAATTTGTTTCACCTAAAAAAGAATTATTCATAGAGATAATAAGTATAATTAGATATTCAAACTTTATATTAAATCATTAATAATAATGAGCTCTTTGAGTAAACCCTTTAGAAGATAACTAAATTTTTAATTAATAAATCAAGAAATGTTTGGTGCTGATAGTATTCTTCTTTATAATTCTTATTGGGCAAGGCAATAAAATAATTTATGTGCCCTTTCCCAAACAAGACCTAGTTTTAATGTTTCCATTTAATAAGGCTTTTCAAAAACAAAAAACATTAAGATGAAAGAAGAAAATGCTGATTTCAAGCGTTTTCTCCCTTTGCCGTGATATTTTCTGTGGGTATTTAACATACAAATTCATGCTATTTTCATCAACATCCATTTTGTCAACTGAAACAGTTTTCTAACCGGAACAGTTTTTAGTGTTTTTTTTTTTTTCAGTTTTAGAAAGCGTTTATCAAGTTCCTGGGTTTTTTGAAGACCTTTGAAATACATGTATCGAAGGTGCTTCTATGGGTTGCTTGGGATAGGATCAACCCATTCACACATGATGCAGCTTTTTGACGTACCCAACATTTGAATTTTGACTCGGGAAGCTTGTTCAATAGACGCTTCCATGCTATGTTTTTACTTTATAAATTTTCCTCCGGAAGCCTTTTAGCACATGCATGAACTTACACTAAATGTCTTCCACTGATATAGCGGACGAGAATTGACCTGGCAGAGCATTCCATTTGATAAGCATGGGCTCCTCTTCCAGGTCATTTATCGTGAGGTATACCAGTACTATTTTGTGTAATAGTAAACACAAAGTAGTATCATTGGGCTAGTAATTAGTCAAAGTTAGAGCATGCTGCTGCACTAAAAGGCTTTTTGGAGGGGGGGAGATTGTCTATCACCTTACCAGACGGTAAAATTTTAGTCTTCTACAAATTCAAAGACGTTGCAAACGGCAATTTAAAGTGAATGTGACTTATTATGTTTAATCTTTTTGTGTAGAAAATATTATGGAAAATGAAGAAATTGCTTGTCACAAGCAATTTCTTCATGTTCCACAATGTTTTCCAAAGCCATAACTTTGTGGGGAGTCAAAAAGCGTCACTGTTTGGGAATGGGTTATAGTGAAAGAGTCTTAACCCATTCCCAAACAGCAAAATTTTAGAGTGATCCTCTTCAGAAAGTTATGAAAACGACAAAATGAGTCTAGATTAGGATCAAATTTGTGTACAGTATAGCATACATGATACAAAATATTGAGGCAAAAGGAGAAAATGCTGATTATCAGCATTTTCTTCTTTTGTCACAATGTTTTCCAAAGCCATTTCTTTTAAGGACGTCAAAACCAGGTCTTATTTGGGAAAGGGTTAAATTGTCTGAAAAAGTTATGTGAAATTGATTGACACCTGAGCGGCAGCAGTGAAATATTTGCTTATAAATAGAAGTGCCTCTTCACACTGGGAACAATTGATTGTATCCTGAATTATAAAATCTATAAACTATGAAAATTCAATACACACTTTGTAATTGACCTTGTCATCAATTTCTTAACCCTTGATTACATCTACTGACCCGATCATATATATAAAATTTACGGATAATCACTGCCCGAGCATGTCCATGAAGCAGATTCTGTTATATACACACATCAAATACACACATCAAGGCAGTGTTTAAGACATACTAGGGCAGTGGTATAGAAGTGTCAAGACATGGACAGAAATCGGAACCACCTTTGATGTGGTTTAAAATTTTGATTGTATAAAACTTTTATGTTCGATCACTGCTAACAAACAAAGACAAACAGTAGAACATATTTAAGAGTAACTGTAAGCAGTGTTCCAGCAGTGATGTAGATACTGTTACAGCCTGACATCTAACAGCCATGGTGCATTTGTTTTGAAGCTGTTGAGGGATACACTCACCACATACATTCCCTGGCCTACAGACAGGCTCTTACCTCCGTCAGTTACTACCAAAACTCATTCTACCCGTCATCAATAGTGACCTGGAATAGACTCCCACATATAATCTGGAATCCTTCAAAATCATAGTCTGGAAGATCAACCATTTGACACCTTAAAACAAACCAGTAGTCTCTTCTTTTGCCTCAATATTTCCCAAACCTTTTCTAATAGGGACATCGTAACCAGGCCTTGTGTGAGAAAGGGTTAAACTACTAGAGCTATTATTTGATTGATGTATTGTGTATGAAAGGCAATAAGGAACAGATTTCAATCTGATATGTCAATATTTTAGTCTAAGGACTGAATTTATATTAATGTCCACTTTTTCAACCAGTAGTTATTAAAAACTGTCGGTATATTACATTTTAACCTTCTTTCGATTGGTCATTAAAATACTTATTTCATTATATTTAGTTTAGAGAACTTGAAATGAGATCAAAAGCATGCCAGAATACGGAAAAAGGGTCCTTTTAGCATTTCAGTTTTTTAGCTCCACTGGCCTTTCAGGCCAGCGGGCTATTGTCATGGCAATGTGTCTGTCGTGCGTCAGTGCGTCTGTGCGTGCGTGCGTCCGTAAACTTTTTCTTTAAAAATCTTCTTCTCAGAAACTACTGGATGGATTTCAACCAAACTTCACAGGAATGATCCTTGAGTGACCCTCTCTCAGATTCCTTCAAAGAATTTGGATTGAACTAGAATCACCTGAGTTATCTGCCCTTGAATGTCAAAAATAGCTGATTTTGACTTTATTTTTACTCTAAAATCTACAAATATTAACCAATCAAGACAAAACTTGGACAGAATATATATCAGCATTATATCCTGCCTGGGTGTAATTTTCAGCTTAATCAGAATTTTACATCTTGAGTTATGTGCCCTTGAATTTGACAAAATTGCCATTTTCGACTTTGTTTTCACTCTAACAACCATAATTGTTAACCAATCAAGATGATATTTGGACAGAATCTAGTTGACAACAAGATCTTGCTTATGTGTAATTTTCAGGATGATTGTATCACTACAATCTGAGTTATGTGCCCTTGAAATTGACAAAATTTCAGTCTTAGACACTTTTTTCACTTTTGCGGCCACAATTATAGACTAACAATGACAAAATTTGGACAGAATGATGCTGACCATAACATCTTGCACAAGTTTAATTTTCAGCTTGATTATAAACTAACATACTGAATTATGTGACCTTGAATTTGGCATAATTACAGTTTTCAACTTTATTATCACTCTAAAAATCCCCAAAATATTGGTCAATCATTTACCTTCTTTTCGCTTTGACCACATTATTGCTTCTTTTTACTTTGATTTCGCTCTAAGAACGACAAGTTTTGAGAAATCTAGTTTTTCTTTGACCGCATTGCTGTATAAAACTTTGTTTCTGCTCTAAGAACCACAAGAATTTAATAATATATAAGTTTAAGCATTTAGATAAATTTGTCAAATTTTTTATTGTAAACCACAAGAATTCAGGCCTGTGGAGCGACTCAAGACCTTCAGGTCTTTCTAGTTTTTTCATTTTTATGCTCCCTGAAAATTTTGGGAGAAGGGGGGGGGAGCACAATACATATGTAGTTGTCATGTTGTGCATCCGTCTATCTGTCAGGTTTGTCCAACTGAAGCCACTTCACAACCCTATGGAAACCCCACCGTTTTGTTCTTCAATTTGAGGCTACATCATTGAAAAAGGGGCCTTATTGATTTAACCCTTTCCCAAACGACAAAATTTTAGGGTGATCCACTTCAAAAACTGATACAAAAGACAAAATGGTCAAATCCTTGTCTTGTTTGGGAAAGGGTTATATGTACAAATCAGCTTGTCTCTAATTTCTTTGGATCTAATGGTCAGATTTTAATGAAACTATAAATTGGTAATAAATCAGATCTATGCTCTAGACCATACACTATTATATATTCTAAGTGCAGCAGAAAACCTATTACAGGAAAAAAGGGGCATAGGTAATCTGTAATATTTCTTTTTTGTGACAAGCAATTATTTGGGAAGCATAACCTGTCTATGATGGCTCTTGTTCACAGTGTAGGAGCGGAAGTGTGTGAACACTTGTCTTTGAGTGATAACTTGTGTGTCTGTACATCGAGAAAATGCAACTTGGTAAACATCAGCGGTTGACATTGGTAAGAATTTATGTTTTTTTCTGGATAAACACAACACTTTTATCAGATCATTGTACTAATCTCTTTATTTATTATTCCCTGTAACATTTATAGAGCAATCGGAGCCATTGGTTCTGGATTTAAGTCATTTTAGGCCCGATTCACTTGTGCATGAACTAAAACGAGTGGTTTAGCTGTTACGAATCGCAGTTTTCGCTCGAATAGATGCATACATAGCATATTTCGCAGAAAAAATTTTCATTCACAGCTCGTGCATATGTGTGTGTTGAGACTTATATAATTAGTTGGTTAGGAAACCGTCTAAAACTTCCCATTTTTGCCGTTTAGAAAAAATAAATTTTGTACAATCAGTTGTCAAGTCCTGTACAATAGCCTGACAAGAAATACTTACTTTTGTACAACGGCTTGAATTGCATATGTGACATATTGGTTGTAATAAATGCATCTTTACCTCTTTTTGTATTATATTCGACTGATATTTTCATTATATTATGCTCGCCCCATAAAAGATACAGAGAAAAAATGTCGGGAAAATAAGAAATTTTTGCATGATGGAGAATCGCGTGACATAATTTTATAAAATCTTTCATAACTAACCTAGTATTTGATTTACACCGACGAAATACTATACTAAAGTATAATTGAAGTCTCAATCTTTGTCAATCTGCTAAAATCCGGCTTTAATCGATATCAACATTTGACAGGGACCAATTAATAGTCATCATCCATAACCCTGTAAAATCCAAAATAGATTATTTTTACTGTAACCAAACAGATATCCTGTTTGGATCTCCTGTTATATATAATTTTACAAAGCACAATTGTAAACAGACGATTTTGCACTGGAATGTGATTTCATCGAGGCATTCCTAACGGTTTTTAAAAGTGCGTAGCATGGCGAATGGCACAATCAAATGCGCGTACTGTACACTTTATCCCACCAAATCCGTTGAGTATACACGCGGTATAGTCACGTGACATTTTCCATGGACAGCAAGCTGAGTATTGTCTTTTGTGGTGTATATGACAACGACCTGTGAATGATGAAAAAATTAGCGAGTCTAAATTGGCGGGGAAAAGAGGGATTTCTTATTATAGAAATACATGTTTCAAACCCACTATCCTTAAATAAATCGACGTAATACTATCTGTAGACAGCTACTGTACTATCACGGCCACAGCAAATGTGTTATTATTCACCATCTTTCAGTAAGAATTATGCTTCTCTGCCAATTTATATATATTGGAATATACAGTAACCTTTCGTCACGGCACATGGTTCGATGTAGAATAGGGCACAAGTATATTTAGTAAACAGTGACATAATTTCGGTCAAACAATATTATTTCGAAGTTATTATTACATAATCTCGTAACTACGGCTTGATTCTAGCCGTAGTCAAGAGTTTTCAATCAAAGTTCTGAAAGTACTGTTGGGAAGCAAATCTGTTAATAATGTAGGCCTGTCCAGAAGTAGAGTACTTTGATTAGCTACTATGATTATCCATTTGAATACATTGAATACTTTGATTGGTAGAGTACTTTGATTAGGTACTTTGTTTATCCATTAAATATCTTGAATACTTTGATTCGTAGAGTACTTTGATTAGATACTTTGATTATCCATTTGAATACCTTGAATACTTTGATTCCATTCATCTATTTATAGCTTTGAATTTTCATAGTTCAGTAAACTTGACTGACCCATTTACAAGGAAGGCCATTGGACTGATCTTTGAACCATAATAAAGCAAATTACTACGCCGGTCTTTTCTTCTCCTAGAGACATGATTAATTGAGTGTTTCATTTTCAGTCACACAATTCAATATCTACACATAACTTCAGACTTAAATGTACATATTGAATATTTGAATGACTGTTACCTCGCCAATCTTTGCTTTTGATAGAACTACACTCACCGTCATAAAAAAATAGCCACTTTTCAAATAACCCTAATTTTCACAATTCTTTATCTCCTTTTGTGTTTACACATTCATACGCATTCCCAATGATTCCTTTTCACACCTCAATGGTTAAATGCTTTCAACATGGCCGGAAACATGTTTAGTTTTAATATGGGTTCAAAACAGTATTTTAGGGTACAAAGATCAATTTTGTTTACTTATAGCTATCATTGTCTGCATAAATTTACGCTGTTGAAACACAAACAAAAATCTCATTTCAATTTTACAGTCAATTATTCTGTTAAGATGATAGAGGTCTATGAAAATCTAGCACTTCCAGTATAGCATGTCTCAATATTAAATGTTTAATAATAACCGGAAGTGGTTGGTAGATAAAGTAAAGGAAAACATTAACTTATTTTGGAACTTGCTAAAGACCAAACAGAAGCAAAAATTCAATGAATTAGAAATTGGGGGTTGGTTGGTCTAAAACCGGAAACCGCAATTTTGCAAGGATCTTTGGTGTATTGAAAATCACTAATCATTTCGAATAAAAACAGTATCATAAACACGTAACCTTATTCATTTTTGGTCCGTTTCCGGCCCTAAATATGGCCGCGAATTTCACTAGTGTGTTCCGTATCAGTTATGGATTTCCTGGAACTACCACCAAGCTACCATAGCTAATGGGGTAATTCGACTGTTTTCGATTCTCTCACGAAAGCGGTTTTACTTGCCATGTTTCAATGTTTTGTATTTATTTCGGTACGTTTATGAATAATCCTAAAATTGCAGATCATTTGCATTAGACAAGTGGCTACTTTCTTATGACGGGGAGTATATTTATAGTGAGGAGGACCGAAAGATGTGATGTATGCAGAGAATGGTAAAGTGCAGAAAAAGGCGGCTGTAAAGAGAATTTGCTTCCCAAAAAGGCACCGACGGTTTATCAAAACATAACGTTTGGCAAACCAAGTCTACACGTTTAGCACAAAATTCGTTGCTACATGTATTATATAAACTCATTCATCACTCTAAAATGAATTTTGAAATATAGCTAAAGAAAGAAGCATATCCAGTGGAACATATATTGCATGCAGGATAACAAATTAAAGAAGATAAACCGAAATTTCGTGTTTGTGTTGATATTTTAATCCGTGTGAAATATAGGTAAGTGACATTACAAACTGCTTGTAAGCGATTGTACAATGAATTCATAAGGGAATTGTTATTAGCCAAACGATTGTACATAAAAACTGTCAAAATGCGGACACTTAAATCGGGAATTTTATTGGAATGGACATCATTTCGTCTGAATCATGTTCTTAGTGAAAAAATACATACATAAAGGCATTTAATTTTGGGAATAAACAATACGATGAATGTTTAAAAAGCGAAAAAAATGGCAATTTTATGTGGTGAAAACCATGCTCCAATTTTCCCATCCAAATGATCAAGGCATTTTGTATGGTTTAAACAGATCAGACCGGGCGCATATGAGGACAATGCCTTCCATGTTTATTCAAGATTATGACATTACAACAAAATATAAGATATATGTTGAAATAATTATCAATCATAAACTTTTTCTTACCTATGTCAACAGCTGGTGTTTACCAAGTTGCATTTCCTCGATGTACAGACACACAAGCTATCACTCAAAGACAAGCGTTCACACACTTCCGCTCCTACACTGTGTTGTTAAGTAAAGAAAACTATATCAAAACAATGTCACACGATTAGTGCCCATGTACAAGGCATTTGTACTTGGATTGGGTTAATTCATGGTCCATGCTACTCTCTGAGATGTGCTACAAGTAATAATTGTAGCTATCAGAGAAAATGATCATGGATCTTGGTCAGACTGTGTGTGCACACAGTGTGATCAGGACCTATGCAGTTCTTTTATACCTTCTACATAGTCTGTAGCAACTGTAAGAGAGCAGCATGGATACTGATCAGGCTACACCAATGTGCATCAGATGATCATTTGAATACAAAAATGATGTAAAGGACCTTTTTCCACATCTTGATTATTATCATTTCTAAATGGTTCTTCTCTTGCAGCTACTTCTCTACAGACTACAAGATGCCAGTGTTTAAAGATATGAGAGAGTAGTCCGTACATTTATACTGGATTTGGCTTGTTGGGAACACAGTAACTGACAGAAAGGATGGGTGGATCACAAAGTCTGACGATTTCTCCGCTACCAACGGGCAAGACAGTCCTGATTACTGGAGGAAATACTGGTTAGTAGTTGACCCATTTCAACATTTTGGTGCCTTTTGATGTCAAATAAGCTCAAAGCTTTGGAAAAAATTGTGGAAAATGAAAAAATTGCTTGTGACAAGCAATTTCTTCTTTTTCCACAATGTTTTTTTACTAAAAATTGAAATAACAAAAATCATAAAACATGTTTGCTTTAATTAAATAGTTCTCAAAGACATCTTTGAATTTTTACAAGTCTAAAACTTTGCCATCTGGTAATGGACTGATTAACCCTGCCAATAGTTATCATGAAAGCTGATTATATACCATGTAAAAAAAGTTTAGCAACACTGACTTTGTTAATTGAAAAAATGTATTTTCTGTGATATTAATTTCACAACCGTTATATATATTTTAGCATATGCATTTACGCAGAACATTCAAAGGTCGCTTTGTGGTAACGTTAAATATTGTGCTAGAAACATTGTCTTGACGTAGGCGAGGGGTCAAAATAAAAAGTTACAATAGAATTCGGTATCGACTGTGCGGCCATTTTCAAGCAAGAACAACCGTGAAAAGTTTTCTAATCCATTTAAATTGTTTGTACACAGTATCAACATTCACTACTTTATCAAGAGATTGAACGTCATTTGCGTCAGTACGATCACGCACACGTCTTCCTTAAATGCACCGTATGTGCTCTATGGGTGACAAATCAGAAAGAAATGGATGATAATGGGAGTCCATCAGTGTTGTATACGCTTAATTTGGCTTAAAGCATTTAGGACTCTATACCAGTCAAGTCTGCTGCATTCATGGTGTAACGTCAGGGAAATTACAACGTATGGTCAACATCTAGTAACCGTTCATCTGTGGAGACGATCACGGATGGTAAGTGTGGATACTCTATATTGAAATTCTTGTGGAAGCCACTCGTAAGTTTTGGTCTTGATAAGGAACATCTTTGCCGTGA
Source organism: Fragum sueziense (assembly GCA_963680895.1). Lineage (NCBI taxonomy): Eukaryota > Metazoa > Mollusca > Bivalvia > Cardiida > Cardiidae > Fragum > Fragum sueziense. The sequence continues at coordinate 8,050,023 of OY804595.1, read as the reverse complement.
CGTAACGAAATTATGACGGTCATCTTCTCGTGGCCTTTTTCTACGACGTCCTTGACCGGGACTATCTCAAACCACACATATTGGCTCACATAGCATCCTCAAATTGTTACTTATGCTTTGAGATGCGCAAAATTCAAAAAGGCATCTTATTCGCCGGTTCTGCCACGTAGAAACACATTAGCGATATAACGTCCTTCTAACGTAAGTCCATGGCGTAGTCCCACAGCGTTGCAGAAAATTCTTTTCAGTGGCCTTTTTTATGCTGGGCAAAGACAATTACGTTCACACCTAAATATTTTCTAGAACTATGCTCCATACACATGAATACCATGGCAGACATGAAAACCGGAAATGCGCACCTGGAGTGCGAGACGCACGCGATTGCGGTATAAAATTCGTCTGTTTGTGTTCTCTAGCTACAATCTATTGTGTAAACGTTTGATTTTATGTTAAAACAAAACTATTTTGGTTACTACAGATATTTACATTTTGTTGCAAAACTTTTTTTATTATGTATATTTTGAATTTTGGTTGGAGAAAAGCAATGGAGGATCACAAATTTGGAAATTACGATCAATATCCTGGCTTCGGACTGCCTCGACTATTACTATTTCTTAGGACAATACAGGTTAATAAACCATATTAACCTTTGTCTGGCAACACACTTGCATTAACATGTACCTGTCACAAAACAATGGTAATTACATGGAGAATAACAGGTCAGTTAACTTGTAACCGTACAGTCAGTGGTCAACTGATTAAACAGACTGATTCTTATAGGGATGTCAGAGAAAATTGAGAATTACAAAATTACAAATTACAACACTTTTTAGGAATTTTGAAATGTCAGGACTTACTGAGCTTGAGTGTGTGACATGGTAATCGGCAAATAAATATTGACTTCTGACTGGAATTGAACCCCATAACCTAGAGCTCTGTCCCTAAGCTAACACTGTGACATGTAGCTATAAAAATTGACTGCTTCTAGGACTAGAAAGTATAAGTGCCCCTTATACCACAGCCATCTACATTTATTTGGAGGAGAGAGGGAAAGAGGGGAGAGAGGAAAATGGGGGTGGGGTTACTAGTCCTCTTAATGACAGTTTTTGTTGATATCTGGCATTATTCTTGTTCTCAACCTCCATGATGGTAATAAACACTGATAGTAATACCCATTATGTAACCTTTATCCTTTTCCCAAACAATACCTTGTATGTTTTAGTTGACTAGTAATTAGTAAAGATTGGATTTGTGTACAAAATAGCATAGAAAAAATTGAGGCAAAAGGAGAAAATGCTGATGACAGCATTTTCTTCTTTTGTCTCAATGTTTTCCCAAACATATTTTTATATAGATGACAAAAACAGGTGTTGTTTGTGAAAGTGTAACTCTAAAGTCTCAAGACAAAGTTGGATCTAAATCAAACTGTCATATTTGACTGACAGAAAGGTTAGATCTTTCATAAAGTATGGCAGGTTTCCAGTCTCAGACTTAATCCATTACCAAATTGTCAGGTGTTATCGCTAAACCTTGTAACTCCAGCTTTTACATGAAGTACATCTGTAGGTCCTTTCTTGTGCAGGGCCATCTTTGCCCTCTTGTAAAAGAAAATCAGAGAATAAAATAAGGCAATGTATTATCCCATTGCAACATAATGAGTTTGAGTTTGTTGGGGTTTTACGCCACCCTCAACTGCTATTGGTCATAGCGCCGCGCTGGAGCACCTAACCATGGATTCCTGTTGTTTCTCATACCAGTACTACCACAACACCCTAACCTAGCCTCCAGCTGCTCGCCCACATAGGTTCATCATATCAAGCCATTGATGAGTGACATCATTGTCAGAAAGGGAACTTGCCGCGGCAGGGTATCGACCCGGGACTCCAACATAATGACACTTTTTTGCTCCAAGATAGAAGCTTTGGAAAATAATGAAGAAAATTATAAAAGTGCTTGTGACAAGCAATTTTTTCATTTCCCACAATGTTTTCTTCTCAGAAAGACAAAAACAAATTAAAACATTGTTTGAAATTTTCTTCTGCAACATTTTTAATTTGAACCAACCTTGATTTTTGCCATCTTGTAATGTATTATGACTGTAGGCTCTACCTAGCCGGACATGACAAGGGTAGGTTGTTTGTAAGACCATCAACACTATTCTATGTATGTTGATTGTTTGTGTAAGCTAATTGGCACTCTCCGCCTTAATTATGGGTAAGTAGGTGTATTTCAAGACTTCTAATAAATGGCATTCACCAGGGGAAAAGGAGCACTGCTTTGAGATTTGGAAGCATAGAGCTTTAAGAGATGTTGATAGAAACATGATCGGCTTTAATTCCGCTTATTGATAAACCTATTTCCAAACAACAAAAATTTGCATAATGTCCAAAGTAAAATGTGTTGCACAAAGTCAATGTTTGTAAAAGCTGAGGATTTTTCATTGCAATTCTATGAAAAAAAACCCATTTATTTATGACTGGATGTATAATTAATGAACACTTCAATGGAACATGGAATTTATATGATTAATTATACCTGTACTAACTCATTATTTTGCCATGAAATTAGCTGTAGGAGATTCTTTATTGGATAAATATTACATGAATTAGCTATAAAAACAAAGTTTTCTGATGAGAAAAGTAAACTTTATTTCACCCAAGTTCTGGAAAATGGCCTATATATATGGTAACATTTGATACCAACAAAGATCCCAATCTACCTGTGCATACAAACAGTCTGATCAGGATCCATGATTCTCTCTTTTAGCTCCTTCATCTACTGTAATAACTGAACAAAGAGATTTAGAACTAAATGGATTCTGACCAGAGTGCACTTAGGTACAGGCTGATCTGAATCCATGGTAAAAATGCTATAATTGCCCCTGTTCTTGGTCTTGGCACAGTATAGTCTTTCATTTGAAAAGGCCCTTCCTCAAACAAACTCTGCTTTTGACATCACTCATAAAAGAAGCTTTTGAAAACATTGGCAGAAAAGAGGAGAATGCTTTGATACTGTTACAACAAATGGGTTTAACCTTTCTCTTGCTAAGCACTATATATCTGTCTGCTTGTTGGATTGACATGATTATGCCTGTTTGTTATTGCTAACTAATAGATGAGGATGAAAAACATATGGGGGAGTTATGTTAACCCTTTTCCAAATAATTCCTTCCATTTGATGTTGTTAAGAAGAAAAAGTTTTGGAAAGCATTGAGAGAAAAGGACAAAATGCTGGCATAAACCAGCATTTTGTCCTTATCCCTCATTGCTTTCCTACCATATTGTTTTCCTTCTATTTTATATCATAGAAATTTTGATGTCTAATGTATTCTTTAAATTTCCTACAAAGTTGGACGATTGTTAATGGTGACATGTGGGGAAAGGTTATAATGTTGATGTTAATGTTGAGAACTGCACCAGAAATTATATTCCGTTTTTATTCACCTGAAAGGGTATGGCTAAGTAAAGAGGTTATTCGACGAGTTTACTTCTCGATACCTTGGTAGATATAAGAGAAAAGCGTGCGGCACGAGCATGAACATATTTCGAAATTGAAAGGATGTGCGATTGTAAAATGTGTTGTCATAAAACCTCGTAACTACAGATTGATTGACGCTGTAGTTGTAATGTTTTGCAACAATACCGACGATTTACCGCTACTCGAGAAGGCTGTTTCTCCCAAGCTTAAATGGAATGAACCGTTTATTAGGCTCCGCCCTGTCTCCCGAAAAGAAACAGAATATACCCTGTATTTTCATACCTGTAAGGTGTAGTTACTGTCATAACTCATCTATATCCAGGCACTAACTGAAGGTTAGATGAATGTTAATTGTGACATGTGGGGAAAGGTTATAATGTTGATGTTAATGCTGTGAGCTGCACCAGAAATTACCCTGTATATTCACACCTGTAAGGTGTAGTTACTGTCATAACTCATCTATATCCAGGCACTAACTGAAGGTTAGATGAATGTTAATTGTGACATGTGGGGAAAGGTTATAATGTTGATGTTAATGCTGTGAACTGCACCAGAAATTACCCTGTATATTCACACCTGTAAGGTGTACGTAGTTACTGTCATAACTCATCTATATCCAGGCCTATGTAGCTGAATGTTGGATGAATGCTAATTGTGACATGTGGGGAAAGGTTATAATGTTGATGTTAATGCTGAGAACTGCACCAGAAATTACCCTGTATTTTCACACCTGTAAGGTGTAGTTACTGTCATAACTCATCTATATCCAGACACATGTAATTGAAGGTTAGATGAATGTTAATTGTGGCATGTGGGGGAAGGTTATAATGTTGATGTTAAAGACGATCGCGGGATTTAGATTCCTCTGATAGGACTTTTTTATTTTTTGATATTTTGTAGATTAAAGTATGCTGATTTCAAAAATGAAAAGAAAAAAAGGGGTCATCGAATCAGATTTTCTGTAAAACGTCATAGAAAGACATGGGTATAGAGCCAATATTTGCCAGATATTTACGCGAATTTTCATTTCTAGGTATTGACATAAAACTGTAACTCAATGGAATCTACGTGTATAATTCATTACAATTTTTATTTCAATTTCAAAGATTTGAAATAGTTTGCACTGAATATAATACATAATTGTCGATTGGAAGGTAAAAATTAGGAATTTTATCGTATTTTCCTCCCTTGAGTCAAATCTGACTTATCTAAAATTCACTCGAATATTTTCAAAATATATTACTTTTTTTCAAATTCCGAAAAAACGTTCTGATACAAAATTTTATTTTTTCTTTATTTTGTAGATAATTATATGTTCGGTTGATATTGCTATAAAAAACATATGGTCATCGTGCTACTTTTTTTGAAAAATCGCAAAATTCTAGACCACCCTGCATTGACAAAATGGGGAAAAATCAATTCAGAGGGGAGTTTGTTCCATATAAATTTTATCCAATGATTTTTGTCGAGCCCGCTTGCGGTGAGCTCGACATAGTTGTCACAATGGCGGTTCGGTGTATGTGCGTTAGTGCGTTAGTGCGTGCGTTAGTGCGTGCGTGCGTGCGTCCGTCCGGATGGAGCTTGTCCGGGCCATAACTTCACCATGGATGGAGGGATTCAGAAATAACTTGGCACAAATGTCAAGCTCAGTAAGGCGGAGTGTCGCGTGCAAGAACCAGATTCCAAGCTCAAAGGTCAAGGTCAAACTTGGAGGTCAAATGTCAAAAATGAGAAGATTTTTGCTTGTCCGGGCCATAACTTCACCATGGATGGAGGGATTCAGAAATAACTTGGCACAAATGTCAAGCTCAGTAAGGCAGAGTGTCGCGTGCAAGAACCAGATTCCAAGCTCAAAGGTCAAGGTCAAACTTGGAGGTCAAATGTCAAAAATGAGATGATTTTTGCTTGTCCGGGCCATAACTTCACCATGGATGGAGGGATTCAGAAATAACTTGGCACAAATGTCAAGCTCAGTAAGGCAGAGTGTCGCGTGCAAGAACCAGATTCCAAGCTCAAAGGTCAAGGTCAAACTTGGAGGTCAAATGTCAAAAATGAGATGATTTTTGCTTGTCCGGGCCATAACTTCACCATGGATGGAGGGATTCAGAAATAACTTGGCACAAATGTCAAGCTCAGTAAGGCGGAGTGTCGCGTGCAAAAACCAGATTCCAAGCTCAAAGGTCAAGGTCAAACTTGGAGGTCAAATGTCAAAAATGAGATGATTTTTGCTTGTCCGGGCCATAACTTCACCATGGATGGAGGGATTCAGAAATAACTTGGCACAAATGTCAAGCTCAGTAAGATGGAGTGTCGCGTGCAAGAACCAGATTCCAAGATGAAAGGTCAAGGTCAAACTTTGAGGTCAAATGTAAAAAATGAGTTGATTTTTGCTTGTCCGGGCCATTCCTTAACTTGGCACAAATGTCAAGCTCAGTAAGGCGGAGTGTCGCGTGCAAGAACCAGATTCCAAGCTCAAAGGTCAAGGTCAAACTTTGAGGTCAAATGTAAAAAATGAGTTGATTTTTGTAGAACCAGATTCAAAATGAGCGGGCTCGACATGTTGCCCTTCGGCATCTAGTTTCTATTTAAATAGAAATTGTTTTCACACGAAATGGCATATCAATTTATCAATAGCTATATATTTTTTAACCTTAAGCCTGCAACTGATTAAAGTTTGCAAAATTGCGGTTATTCTCCAAGTGTCCTAGTAACTGGACAGCACTAATTACCAGCAGTATTTCGTGTTGTCCTTGTGTCACCTTAATATTCCGTTCCCCAAAAAGGGATTATTGCCTATTATGATTTATAAAAGATGAATAAAAAATCTACCAAATGAAAATGCTTGCATTATAATTTATTCCGCGTCAATAATTCTTATAATAAAAATGTGTTGTTTTATGTAAAAATTGGTGAAAATTGGGAAAATGCTATTTTTTCAATCAATCAGTTTTTTTAGCTCACCTGAGCAACATGCTCAAGGTGAGCTTTTGTGATCACCCTGTGTCCGGCGTGCGTCGTGCGTCGGTCGTCGGAAGTCGTCAACAATTGCTTTAAACATCTTCTCCTCCTCAACCACTGGGCCAATTCTTTTCAAACTTGGCAGAAATGTTCCTTGGGTGACCCTTTTCAAAACTTGTTCGTGAATTTTTGATTCGTCAAAAAATGTGGGCGTGGCAGGGTGGGGCTTATCAGACTTAAAGAAATCATTAGGAAATTCTTCAAAAATCTTCTCCTCCTCAACCATTGGGCCAATTCTTTCCAAACTTGGCAGAAATGTTCCTTGGGTGACCCTTTTCAAAACGTGTTCATGAATTTTTGATTCGTCAAAAATTGTGGGCGTGGCAGGGCGGGGCTTATCAGACTTAAAGAAATCATTAGGGAATTCTTCAAAACTCTTCTCCTCCTCAACCACTAGGCCAATTATTTCCAAACTTGGCAGAAATGTTCCTTGAGTGACCCTTTTCAAAACTTGTTCGTGAATTTTTGATTCGTCAAAAATTGTGGGCGTGGCAGGGCGGGGCTTATCGAACTTAGAGAAATCATTTGAAAAATCTTTAAAAATCAATTATCAGGCCAATTTGAATCAAGCTTGGCAGAAATGTCCCTTGAGTGACTGTTTTCAACACATGCTCATGAATTTTTGATTCGGTGAAAATTGTGGGCGGGCCAGGGCGGGGCTTATCAGACTTAGAGAAATCGTAAGATAGTTATTCAAAAATCTTCTTCTCCTTAACCATTGGGCTGATTCTTACCAAACTTGAAAGGAATGTTTATTGGGTGACCCTTTTCAAAACTTGTTCATGAATTTTTGATTTGTCAAAAATTGTGGGCGTGGCAGGGCGGGGCTTATCAGACTTAAAGAAATCATTAGGGAATTCTTCAAAACTCTTCTCCTCCTCAACCACTAGGCCAATTATTTCCAAACTTGGCAGAAATGTTCCTTGAGTGACCCTTTTCAAAACTTGTTCGTGAATTTTTGATTCGTCAAAAATTGTGGGCGTGGCAGGGCGGGGCTTATCGAACTTAGAGAAATCATTTGAAAAATCTTTAAAAATCAATTATCAGGCCAATTTGAATCAAGCTTGGCAGAAATGTCCCTTGAGTGACTGTTTTCAACACATGCTCATGAATTTTTGATTCGGTGAAAATTGTGGGCGGGCCAGGGCGGGGCTTATCAGACTTCGAGAAATCGTAAGATAGTTATTCAAAAATCTTCTTCTCCTTAACCATTGGGCTGATTCTTACCAAACTTGAAAGGAATGTTTATTGGGTGACCCTTTTCAAAACTTGTTCATGAATTTTTGATTTGTCAAAAATTGTGGGCGTGGCAGGGCGGGGCTTATCAGACTTAAAGAAATCATTAGGGAATTCTTCAAAACTCTTCTCCTCCTCAACCACTAGGCCAATTATTTCCAAACTTGGCAGAAATGTTCCTTGAGTGACCCTTTTCAAAACTTGTTCGTGAATTTTTGATTCGTCAAAAATTGTGGGCGTGGCAGGGCGGGGCTTATCGAACTTAGAGAAATCATTTGAAAAATCTTTAAAAATCAATTATCAGGCCAATTTGAATCAAGCTTGGCAGAAATGTCCCTTGAGTGACTGTTTTCAACACATGCTCATGAATTTTTGATTCGGTGAAAATTGTGGGCGGGCCAGGGCGGGGCTTATCAGACTTCGAGAAATCGTAAGATAGTTATTCAAAAATCTTCTTCTCCTTAACCATTGGGCTGATTCTTACCAAACTTGAAAGGAATGTTTATTGGGTGACCCTTTTCAAAACTTGTTCATGAATTTATGATTTGTCAAAAATTGTGGGCGTGGCAGGGCGGGGCTTATCAGACTAAAAGAAATCTTTAGGTAATTCTTCAAAAGTATTCTCCTCCTCAACCACTTGGCCAATTATTTCCAAACTTGGCAGATGTGTTTATTGGGTGACCCTTTTCAAAACTTGTTCGTGAAATTTTGATTCGTCAAAAATTGTGGGCGTGGCAGGGCGGGGCTTATCAGACTTAGAGAAATCATGTGAAAAATCTTTAAAAATCAATTATCAGGCCAATTAGAATCAAGCTTGGCAAAAATGTCCCTTGAGTGACTGTTTTCAACACATGCTCATGAATTTTTGATTTGGTGAAAATTTTGGGCGTGGCAGGGCGGGGCTTATCAGACTTCGAGAAATCGTAAGATAATTATTCAAAAATCTTCTCCTCCTTAACCACTGGGCTTATTATTACCAAACTTGAAAGGAATGTCCCTTGGGTGACCCTTTTCAAAACTTTTTCGTGAATTTTTGATTTGTCAAAAATTGTTGGCTTGGCAGGGCGGGGCTTATCGGACTAGGAGAAATCATGTGAAAAATCAATGGGGGGTATGATCACTTTCAGTGATATTCTAGTTTACAATAATGTAATTTGACATAATACTGACATATATATTTGTTTACAACAAAATTTATATTCTACACAATCAAATACACGAAGAACTCAGGTGAGCGATATCAGTGCCTTTCAGGCACTCTTGTTTTAAAAAAGAATTGATATGTGCCACTTTTCCCGATCTACATCATGATAGATCTACTTGTTTGTTGCAAACACATGTTAACAATTTTGTTATTTGTGTCAGAAACCACATTTTAGCTGGCCCGGGACGAAAGTCTGTTGTTTCTTGTAGGCCTACAAATCGCTAAAAATTGGGACAAAATGTACAATTTGCACCAATCATGTTTTTTGGCCTAATTGCCTCTTAAAACAAATCAATGCGTGTGTTGCAAACGGCGCTTATCGATTTAAATGTGTGAACCGCCACGCCTAAAGGAACCTTATAGGTACATGTAGTATGAAAATGATCGACATAGTCAGTCTGCGAAGTCTGACTAGGATCGAAGCTTTTCACTTAAATATGATCTTTTGAATGTAGAATGTTTCCCCTATCTTTCTATGTGTTCATGTACAAAATACATCTGGTTGGCCTCTGCTAAGTCTGATCCATTTCTCCAAATTTGCCGGCCGCGGTAAATACCCTGTCTGACAAAATCGTCACCCACCAATGGGTTTGAAATCGTTAACCTAAGTGAGCAAGCGGCTGGAGGCTCGGTGAGGGTGTTGTGGTAGTACTGAATTGAGAAACTACAGGATCCATCAGTAGGTGCTCCAGCCGCCGAGATATGACCCTGGCAGTTGAAAACGGCGTAAAACCCCAATAAACTCAATTTTCCAAATTTGTATTTCCCACAATGCCCCTTTTAGCGAGACGGATCACATTTGTCAAAGTTTTTTGTCTACGACACAGACGCTGATGCAGACACTAAAATTTGAATATGAACTAGATTTGAAACTTCAAACAAGATGATGTAGATTATGATCGTTTTCTCCTTCTATCTTCTACCTCAATATTTTGCTCCCTACTTCTGCAACATATCATTTTTTACCGCAGTACGAAAATAACAAAATACTGATTTTCAGCATTTCCTCCCCTTTCCCACTTTATTTTCTACCACACATCATGAACACATGTACAATTTCTCTGTTCATATCAATACCCAAACCTTATCTCAAACAAAACTTGGTTTGACATCCTTGACCGAAAAAACACGGGAAAACAATGACGAAAAAGAAAGAAGAAAACATTGATAATCAGCATTTACTCCTTTTGCCTCCATATTTTTTACCATAGATCTATGATACACAAATTCCATCTTTATTGACGTCTATTTTGTTATATTTCTTTAATTCTCTCGGTATCTTCTCAGTCGTGACTACATATCTTTTAACTATAAATCTAGTAATACTAATTCTATTGACTGCAACTTCTTGAAAGCATGGAAAAACATTGAAGCAAAAAAAAAAAAAAAGAATTTTGTTGATAATCAGCTATTTCTCTCTTTTCATAATCATTAATTTTGGTCTTTGCTTTAGATAACGTATGCTACACAATTTACATACCGGTATTCACCAACAACAATTTTGACGCCTGCAGCAACTTTCAAATTGGACAACCCTAGTAGATTTATTTTGTCATTTAGTTTGGGATCAAATTGGAACCACACATACTTCTGTTCTTAATTCTGTCAAAAATTAAAACATTGCCTAAACAAGTATGTATTTGAAAGACCTCAGTGGAAAAAAGCCTAGGAAAACGCGGACACAACAGAATAAAATGTTTTAACTTGGTCTACTTTTTTCTGCTCTTACCACATTATTTTTTGTTATCTGAAGTACCTTTCAAATACAAAGAGTCTAAAAGCAGTGTATCCATGTTGTTACAACGTAAGAGACGCGCAATACCAAATAAGATAACTTGACGTCCATTGAAAGGCGGGAACGTCAACGTCGCTGGAACGTAGAAAAACGACGTTGACTTCATAATTATGATGCGCAAAACGTTGCGCACGATTGAACCACCGCGATCGTCATTAATGTTGAGAGCTGCACCAGAAATTACCCTGTATATTCACACCTATAAGGTGTAGTTACTGTCATAACTCATCTATATCCAGACACATGTAACTGAAGGATGGATGAATGTTAATTGTGACATGTGGGAAAAGGTTATAATATTGATGATAATCTTTAGAACTGCACCAGAAATTACCCTGTATATTCACACCTGTAAGGTGTAGTTACTGTCATAACTCATCTATATCCAGGCACATGTAACTGAAGGTTGGGTGAATGTTAATTGTGACATGCGGGGAAGTGATATCAGTGGCAGATCCAGGATTTCTGAAAGGGGGGTTCGAATTTACAATTAAGGGGGTTCGTTTTCCTATTGATATACAATTTTGACTTAATTTCTGCATGAAAATGAAAGAATTAGGCTTCAGAGGGGGGTTCGTTTGAACCCTCCGAACCCCCTCTGGATCCGCCACTGGATATATTGTTGATGTTAATGCTGTGAACTGCACCAGAAATTACCCTGTATATTCACACCTGTAAGGTGTACGTAGTTACTGTCATAACTCATCTATATCCAGGCCTATGTAGCTGAATGTTGGATGAATGTTAATTGTGACATGTGGGGAAAGGTTATAATGTTGATGTTAATGTTGAGAACTGCACCAGAAATTACCCTGTATATTCACACCTGTAAGGTGTAGTTACTGTCATAACTGATCTATATCCAGGCACTAACTGAAGGTTAGATGAATGTTAATTGTGACATGTGGGGAATAGTCCGGCAGATATTCCCCATTTTTTAGCTGAACCTTGCAGTGGAGTATAAAGTTTTTTTCTTTGCTGATTCCTGGAGTAGACATCCTACTGTTAAAGATTCCGACGGGTGACATCGTGTCACCCTTTAGCATTTTGAGAAATTCAAGATGGCCGCCAAGATGGCGGAAATTACTTAAATAATCAATGTAAGGGTTTTAATTTCATTTGAGAACTGATTTATTTTAGGTAAAATATTTAATACACTTATTGTTGCTCTAGGAATGAAAAAAATAAAGATAAGACATATTTCTACCATTTCATTTGACATTTTTGTGCAATTTACGTTACATTATGGGACAATTGTTTCAAATATTTACTTATCCACTATAATATGGACATAACTTAGTCAAATACAACAGCGCGTGGTCTTGTTATCAATTCATTCACTTTATATTTTGTTGAGAGCCAAATATGGGTGGTATGAATGTATTTCAGTTGATAATTTTGTGTAACTTACGTTACACTATGGCATAATTGGCTTCATGTATTCACTAGAATACTACCATTTGACCATAAGTCTTTTAAACACAACGGCAAAAGGTTTGTCTATCAATTTCTTTACTAAACACTTTTTTCAACAAAAAAAATCCAAGGTTTTATACATGTATTATGTAATTTACGTTACCTTGATATTAGCACATTACCTTCTTTTATTTACTTGTCTACTATCATGTGGCCACAAATGTGCCATAAATCATTGAAACACAGCAGTGAATAGTTTGCTTATCAATTTTTTATTAGAAGATTATGTCAAGAGTAAAACAGCAGGTTTTATAAATGTATTATGTAGCTTACGTTACCTTAATTTCATGTACAGTTACATGTACTTGTTGTAGCCACTGATGCACACACTATGCTTTATACAGAGCAAAGTAGTGAACTAAGTGCACACAATCGTGAAAAGTAGGCCACAGCAATCTGGTTCTGGTACAATGATACACGACAAAGCTTTGGGTCACGGTGCATCTACACAACAAATTTGGCGTCACTTACATTAAACAGTACATGAGCTATTGAGCAGGAGAATTTTCTAACTAGGAGCAACCAAAGTGAAAAGTATGGGATTGCAACCTACTTGGTATGGGACACACATCAAAATTGGTCTCTGTAGGTCAAATTGTGTACGAGATATGGAGTGGAACAGAAGCGGGCAGACCCGGCAACCTTACGCCCCGCCAATTGACCAGACGCCGTCTGTCAATCAAAACCATCGATAAACCCATGGATGATTAGAAAAATGTCATACACCCATTGTTTCTCTTAAATTCTCCATTAGGCGGGGCGATCTATCGATTGGCGTTTTGTCAATTAAGCTTTATACGTTTAACCAACCATACATTTCTTACCAGTTAAAACGTTTGCTTTCCATAAAGTGTATTTCTGGTTTCCTACAGTATTCAGTGTTACACAGCACATCTCTTCGGCATGTGCTTTGTAACATCCCAATCTATCCTTACCTTAGCACAACTGCATTTAGTAGAAAACTAGGTCCATCTCTTCCACACTGACATTTTATCATTTTGAAGAGTTAGATCTTCAACTTCGAGGTCAATCAATGATACTAGTATGCTACTTAAGCTGTATTGTCACGTTGCATGCAGTACTTAGTTGGTAGCATGTCAAAAGCTGGTATCATTCTCTCCAGATACAAGAAATTTAATATAATGATAAAAGGAATCAAGCACAAAATTGGAAACCCACTCTTTCACAAGATCAACTAGACATGGGATCAAGGGATCAAGTCTTAGTACAACTGATTGGCCCCAAGCCGAGTGTGTAGCTCTAGCTCCTGGTAATACTGATATCTCGAAAATGATAAAATGGCAGCGAGGAAGTGACGGACCATATTATTCAACTAGATGTAGTTGTGCTATGCTAGAAAGGGATGTGCATTGCTTAGAAAATGCCAAGGAGGAGTGCTATGTAACAATGAAAGCATAAAAACCTAGAAATACAAATACACTATGAAATCTATTGTTTAATATAGAACATGCATGCAAGTTTTGGCCGCTTAGCAATGTACCACGGGTATTATACAAAACTTTGATGGAGAAAAATAAATATCATCTTTTAATTGGCTTGGTTTTGTTCATTGCAGTTTAACGCCATTTTCAACTGCTATTGGTGCACCTTACCATGGACTCCTGTCGTTTCTCATACCAGTATTATCACAACATCCTAACCAAACTTCCAGATGCTTGCCATATAGGTTAACGATAGCAAACCATTGGTGGGAGACATTTTGGTCTGAAAGGATACCGGTATTTGCCGCGACTGGGGATCGAACCCTGGACTAATGGAACAATGTAAAGAAGCGCCTTACATATTATACACATCATTTACAAAATATGTTAATTTTGATCAGCTGTTAGGAATTGATATCTAATCTTGCGCAATTATTTAGTTTCTTCAAGTCGTCAAGAAAAAATGCTGGCAAGGGGTATTATCGTATACTCTTTGTCAGGCGATGGGGCAGCCTGCGAACGTTTCTGTTCCGCTCCATATCTCCTGCACTATTTTACCTTGAGAAACCAAATTTAATATAAGACGCACCATTACCAATAGAAGCAGTATGTACCAAAACGATGTCACTGTGACCTTCAATGCACTTTGAGTCTAATTTACTTACTTTGAAGTTCCCTTCTGTTTCATTTCTAATGTACTGTTTGATCTAGAGACACAAAATTTAATGTGCAAATGTGCAATGACTTAAAGCTATGTCGTGTACCGAAATCAGGATAGAATGACCTACTTTTTGTGCTTAATTTTGAAAAACCTTTCCATTCCATTTCTCGTACCGTTTGACCTAAAGACACAGAACGTAGTATATGGATGAGTCATGACTCAGGCAATGTTTGTCATGCACCAAAAGTAGGTCACTATGCACTTCTTATTATGCTAGTCAAGGGATTTTCATTTGCCAATACTAGTCATTGTGTCCTTATTGGATACGTTTGATTCACTATTCTTTTGTGTCTAGAACATGATGGGTTTGTGAATCAGAGACTACAGGTGTGTCTTGTTTAAATTACTGTTAACTCTATTTTAGCCAACTATAACCAGCTGTTTAGGGTATTCTGTTCCATTTATGATAATTATTTTTTATAAATAAGTAACAGTACACGAAATAAAGGTGACGTAAATTACATGATTCAATTATACAACTGTTGTTTTGCTCTTACCAAAAGCCTCAAGTAAAAAAGTTGGTAGTCAAAATATTTACTATTGTTTTTCACGACTTATGGCTAAATATTAGTAGAAAATGAATAAATGAAGCTAATACGCTAATATTAAGGTAACGTAAACTACATAATACATTTATACAACCTGCTGCTTTGCTATTACAAAAAAACTTTAAAGGGAATGAATTGATAACCAGACCATACACTGTCGTGTCTAAACGATATATGGTCAAATGATAGAAGATAAGTGAATGAATAAAGCTAATATGCTAATATCAAGGAAACGTAAATTACATAATACATTTATACAGCTCTTATTGTGCTCTCACCAAAAGATTCAAGTGAATGAATTGATAACAAAACCACTCATTGTTGTGTTTGAATGACTTATGTCCAAATAATAGGGGATAAGTGAATAAATGAAGCAATTTTCCCATAATGTAACGTAAATTACACACAAATATCAACTGAAATGGTAGAAATATGTCTTATCTTTATTGTTTTTCATTCCTAGAGCAACAGTAAGTGTATTAAAGATATTTTACCTAAGATTTATCAGTTTTCATATGAACTTAAAACCCTAACATTGACTATTTAAATGATTTCCGCCATCTTGGCGGCCATCTTGAATTTCTCAAAATGCTAAAGGGTGACACGATGGCACCCGTCGGAATCTTTAACAGTAGGATGTCTACTCCAGGAATCAGCAAAGAAAAAAACTTTATACTCCACTGCAAGGTATAAGTGGATATCTGCCGGACTAGAAAGGTTATAATGTTGATGTTAATGTTGAGAACTGCACCAGAAATTACCCTGTATTTTCACACCTGTAAGGTGTAGTTACTGTCATAACTCATCTATATCCAGACACATATAACTGAAGGTTAGATGAATGTTAATTGTGACATGTGGGGAAAGGTTATAATGTTGATGTTAATGCTGTGAGCTGCACCAGAAATTACCCTGTATTTTCACACCTGTAAGGTGTAGTTACTGTCATAACTCATCTGTATCCAGACACATGTAACTGGAGGTTGGACGAATGTTAATTGTGACATGTGGGGAAAGGTTATAATGTTGATGTTAATGCTGAGAGCTGCACCAGAAATTAGCCTGTATTTTCACACCTGTAAGGTGTAGTTACTGTCATAACTCATCTATATCCAGACACATGTAACTGGAAGTTGGATGAATGTTAATTGTGACATGTGGGGAAAGGTTATAATGTTGATGTTAATGCTGAGAGTTGCACCAGAAATTAGCCTGTATATTCACACCTGTAAGGTGTAGTTACTGTCATAACTCATCTATATCCAGACACATATAACTGAAGGTTAGATGAATGTTAATTGTGACATGTGGAGAAAGGTTATAATGTTGATGTTAATGCTGAGAGCTGCACCAGAAATTAGCCTGTATATTCACACCTGTAAGGTGTAGTTACTGTCATAACTCATTATCGGACGACACAATTTTAGACCGGTCCAAATTGGAAGGTGTTGCAGGCAACAATATCAAGTGACTAGATTTTACATTTTTGGGTGTTAGTGTGCAAAGAAGAAATTGCCTGACTAACAAAATTAGAATACCTGCAAAAAATGCCCATCCGGACCTTCAATCGACCATGTTTCTATTAACCCTTTCCCAAATGGCAAATTTTCAAAATTTTCATTTCAAAAGCTGCTGCAGACGACAAATGGAACCTTGTTAAAGAAAGAATTTGTGTACAATATAGCACAGAAAATATTGAGACAAAAGGAGAAACTTCTGTCTCAATGTTTTCCCAAGGCATTGCTACCAGGGACGTCTAAACCCGGTCTTGTTTTGGAAAGAGTTAAACACCCTAGAGATTACTTAGGTAACTCAGGGTCTGGTACCATTTCTGTCATACAGGATAGGCTAGACCAAATTTTAGATTTGATCCAGATGTCTTTCATCTATGTATTAGAACTAGCCTTAAATTTTGCTTTTTTGTAATGAGTTAAAATTTGATTACAGGAATTGGATATGAGACTGCCAAGTCGATTGCATTTATGGGAGCACGGGTGATCTTAGCTGTCAGGACAGAGGAAAGGGGAAAATCTGTGAGTTCATTCTTGTCTTGATGACTTTAACCCTTTCCCAAACAACAAAATTTCAGGTGCTGCTACAGGTGATTTGGATTTGTGTATAACATAGCCAGGAAAATATTGAGAAAAAAAGAAGAAAATGCTGGTAATTAGCATTTTCTTCTTTTGCTTCTATGTTTACCGAAGCCCAACCTATTTGTGACATGAATGCCAGGTCTAGTTTGTGAAACAATTAATTTTTGTTTCAAACAATTTATCAATTTAGTAACTTTCGTTGAAATTATTTTAAGATTTTGCCACAAAAAAATGATAAGAAAGCAGGTGACATATGCGAGGATCAGACGTCATGTCTGTGTAGTCTGATCTTAGTCTATACTGCCTGCTAAAACATAATTCACTATAGGAATATGACATGAACAGCACAAGAAGGGTTAAAATAACACTACTATTAGCACAAGGTAGAATAGATAGAGATTAGCAAGCACAACTATGCAGACTAAGATCAGTCTTTAGAAATGTGCAGACTAAGATCAGTCTTTAGAAATGTGCAGACTAAAATCGGTGTTTAAAAATGTGCAGACCAAGACTAGCCAGGTTGGCTTTAACTTTTATTTTGTATTAGATATTAAGAAATTTAATTTTGAACAATTCCATACTGTTCAACTTTCACCAAAATAGTAAATTATATTTATACCCCTGTATCAAGAGATCGGGGGCATATTGTTTTACTCGTGTCTGTTGGTCTGTCCGTCCGTCCATCCTTCAGTCTGTCTGTGTGTCTGTCAGTCCGTCTGTCTGAAAACTTAACCTTCGCCTTTTCTCCAAAAGTATTTTACAAACAAAGCTCAAATTTGGTATGCAACTTCCTTTCAATGATATCTATCTGTTCCATGCAATTTGGCCTTCCTCAAGGTCATCCCTTAACCCTTATCAACCCTTTACTCTATGAAAACTTAACCTTTTAAGTTTTACTCTGAAAACTTAACCCTTGCCTTTTCTCCAAATGTATTTTACATACAAAGCTCAAATTTGGTATGCAACTTCCTTTCAATGATATCTATCTGTTCCATGCAATTTTACCTTAATCAATGTCATCCCTTAACCCTTACCAACCCTTTTCTCTACGAAAACTTAACCTTTTACTCCGAAAACTTGACCTTTGCCTGTTCTCCAAAAGTATTTGACATACAAAGCTCAAATTTGGTATGCAACTTCCTTTCAATGATATCTATCCTGTTCCATGCAATTTGACCTTCCTCAAGGTCATCCCTTAACCCTTAATAACCCTTTACTCTACGAAAACTTGACATTTTAGAAAAAAATGTCCATTTCGGGGGCATTTGTGTTTCACAAACACATTTTGTTTTACCTAAAAAAAATTAAACCATTCCATATCAGGGCATCATTCTACTAACAAAAATATGATTATTTGTTCTGCAATTACTTGAAACAGCAAACCTGATTGGCCCAATCTGATTTCTTGTGCAATCAGTTATCTTGTTACACATTTTACTCAAAAACATGGTCGTTGGATCATTAGTAAAACGGGGCCCAGATCTTGTTAAGAGAGGGTCAATCTATCAATTTTGCATTGCAGGCCATTTCCAAGATGGACGCCGAATTCCAGGAGACAAAGAAAACCCAGACGTACGGTATCACACATCGGGACAAACTTGACGTGCAATATAGGGTGTGTGATCTGTCGTCACTGAAATCTACCATGGAGTTTATTAACTGGTTCAAATCTACAGGGGAGAAAATTCATGTCTTTATTTGTAATGCCTGTACTTATTCACTCAAAGAAAGTAAGTCCCAGTAGTGTGAAGTTTTTGCACCATTTTTGCTCAGAAATCATTTTAAAGATTGTCAAACTTGGTATTGATTAATTGCCAATTATTGTGATATTTATGTATGAAAAAATATCATAGTGGCATTTCTTTTTCACATTTTGTTAATGTACATTTCATAACAGTTTTTACTTCTCTGGAAGAAGAGTTATTTAAAATAAGCTGTTGTAATCATTCCATCACTCTCATATGTCTGTCTGTCCATGATTTGTTGGTAACATTCGAAGGTCTACAAATATAATTGATTCATGACTCTCAAGTGAGCAATATATGAGCAATATATCATGGTCTCTATTTTAGATAATGAATGTCTAATAGCCCAGTCTATACTTATCTTCAAGTTCAGCTTGAATTTCTCTCATTAACCCTTTTCGAAGCTGCTGCAGTCAATAAATCACATTTACTATACAGCACAGAAAATACAGAGGCAAATAGAGAAAATGCTGCATTTTCTGCATTTTCTTCTTTTGCCTCAATGTTTTCAGAGAAAATGCTGCATTTTCTTCTTTTGCCACAATGTTTTCCTAAGCTTTCATACTCTTCGAGAAAAAAGATAAACAAATGATATTTCCTGTTCAGGTAAAACAGAAGACCAATGGGAGGCCACATACCAAGTCAACTATTTAAGCCATTTCTTGATGGTCGCTCATTTCCTGCCCATCATGTGTAAGTCGGGGGACGATTGTCGTATCGTGATCATCTCAAGTGAGACGCACCAGGAGGCCGAGTTTGATCCCGAGTATGCCAGTACTAGTAAAATGCAGAAATATGATGGCTATCAAAGTTTTGCCAACTGTAAACTGTTTCAGGTAAGGTCATTCAAAAGATGTATACATTCTCATGCTGTTCAAGTCATATTGTTTTTGTGAACAGAGATTTGGCAGGCAGTATAGACTAAGATCAGCCTGCACAGATGTGCAGTCTGATCTTAGTCTATACTTACTGCTTTCTACTTAGTTGTACATGTAGTAGCAAAAACTTGAAACAAACTGATTGAAATGTCTCTTAAATGGTCAAATTGTTTCAAACAAAATTTAAGGTTAACAGGACAAGCGTTAAGAAGGAAGTATTTGATATGATTCTACTCTTTCATTGCTTTGAAACATTATTTGTGCTATTCATGCGATATATTTATATATTATAAATCATGAAGTGTCATGTATATAATGATAGGTTATAATTCTTAAGGTAAGACCTTGGTAATGCACTTCCGGTATAATCATTATATTTCGACTTATTCTGTGACATCCGTAACTCCGAGCATTTTTAAAGAACCGTTAGATGCAATGTCGCCTGTTTTCGTAACAAGGTATGTAAGCGTGCTCAGATTTCTGGGGAATATTCTAAACAATGTTTGTGAAAATGTTTCTAAATTGTATGAAGAGTAGGCAAATAACCTAACTTAAGTAAAATATTCAAAATTTGAGAGCAATGAAAATTACCTCCCTTGAAATTGTCTGTTTGCACCATACAGATTTCGTTCCATAACTGGTCACATAGCCCATTACCCAGGTCTTACCTTAAAAACAAAGTTGTAGCTTGTTTATATTGTAGATAATGCACATGTACAGTTTAGACCGGGTGCTAGAGAAGATTCCCACAGTTGATGTTTTATGCACACATCGAGGGAAGCTGGACGCCCTCGTGTTTCCCAACGATCCACAGTCAAATCAGGGATTTAGTTGTAGACTCAGCTGTATGAAATGCTGTGGTAGGTAGTCAGTTACCCCTCCCCAAACATCAAACTTCTAAGATATTCCAATTCAAAAGCTGCTGCAGAGGACAAAAATGATGATAATAAAGACATGATTTTTAGCTCGACTTTTCGAAGAAAATGAGAGCTTATACTGTCACCCGGGCGTCGGCGTTGGCGTTGGCGTTGCAACCAAGGTTAAAGTTTTTTCAATCATCAATAACTTCCATAATATCAAAGGGATTCAATCCAAACTTGGAATACTTATTCACCATCACACCCTCTACCTTACTATTTGGGCCCATGACCCTGGCTCCACTATATTTGGAGTTATGCCCCCTTTATACTAAGCAACTTAGAAAGTCGAGCGCACTGTCTTCGGACAGCTCTTGTTGTAAAATATGGCATAGAAAATATTGAGACAAAAGAAGAAACTGCTGGTTATCAGCAGTTTCTTCTCTTGTTTCAATGTTTTCCCAAGCCTGTTCTATTAGGGATGTCAAAACCAGGTTTTTTATGGGAAAGGGTTAAGCCTTTCCCAAATGACAAAATTTGGTTTAGTCCAATTTGAGAACTGCAGCAGTCAACAAAATGCATTTTGTTAAGGAAAGTGTCTGTGTAAAATGCAGCATAGAAAATTTTGAGGCAAGTAGAGAATTTAATGGTTATCAATGTTTTCTCTTTTGTCTCAATGTTTTCGAAAGTTTGTTTCCTTATTGAAGTAAAGTGAAGAACCAGTAGTTGAAGTTGAGATCTCATTTATTGATAGGTTTTTGGCAAAATTTCGCTTTAGGAAATGAACATAGGATACAAATTAATGTTTTAAATTAGATAATGATATAAGCTCTCCTTTTTTACCTCAATTTTAAAAAAATGCATTATCTTCTTTGTTTTAAATTGTTTGACCTTGGTTTTACACAATATATTTGCCAAGTAAGGAAATGACCAATGTGAAATTTGAAAAGCTTATGTGTCAAAATGATGAAAATGTACAATGGGAGGTAATCATGTATTGGATTTTAATGTTTAAATTGGAGTTATTGTTCTTGTTAGCTGTCAATCAATGTAAGTATCATCAAACGCACCTAACAAATGATTGAATGGAAAACCTTATAATGTGCTTAAGATCTAGCCAATAGTTTTTTATGCATAATGTAATACAGACAATTAAATTAGATTATAAAATCACATTACATGTACTTGTAATAGGAATAGATTTCTAACATAAATTATGTTGATAATGAGTGGTGGATCCAGAGGGGATTCAGGGGGTTCAAACAAACCCCCGTCTGTAGCCCAGTTATTTCATCTTCATCCAAAAATTTAGCCAAAATTATATGATATTGGAAAAAAGACCCCCATTTGTATTTTTTCGAACCCCTTACAAAAATCCTGGGGCCTGTTTCATCAAAACATGTTTTTGACTTACCAATGTCTTAAAAATTGCTTAACCCTTTCCCAAACAAGGCCTGGTTTTGACGTCCCCTATATAGAAATGGCTTGGGAAACATTGAGACAAAAGAAGAAACTGCTGATAACCAGCAATTTCTTCTTTTGTCTCAATATTTTCTATAGGCCTATTCTACGCAAATGTCAACTTTAATAACTTCCTTTTTGTCATTTGTGGCAGTTTTTGAAGTGGATCGCCCTAAAAATTTGCCGTTTGGGAAAGGGTTAAAACAACAATCGCATAACTCAAGACTTGATAGATTGGCGAAACACGTTTTTTGTCATATAGATCTAGTCATGTTGTAAGTCATTGGTAAGTCAAAAACACGTCTTAAATATTTTGATGAAACTTGCCCCTGGATCCATGTCAGATGATTAAAAAGAGTATCATAATTCAAAAGTTTGACGCAAAACTAATGCAAGTCTATTGTATTAACATGAATTTACAATCATTTTGCACATATTATCTCAACTTCTAATTTACTACCCTTTATGAATTTATATTTTGTGTATAATGTTTCTAATCAAAAATTACAAGTTTAACTTAATATAGACAGAGAGCTAGAATATTCTAACATAAAATGATCTAATCAGTGTTGTATATTAACTGTAGAAGTGAAGGTAGAAGTTTTATATAAAAAGCTTATCTTGTTTTTAGTGGTACAGTCTTCTTCTGGCATTAAAGCTTTGTTCTTTTTATCATTATGAAATGGCAATAATAAAAGGAACTATGCTTTAGCACCAGAACAAGAACATTACTGATGATCATAAAGTCAACATTGTCCTGTAAGGTTAAGTATCACTGGAGTTGAACAAGTCAATAAGTTCAAAATATGAACATTTTTACTGCTATGAAATTATAAATTTTTTGGTACAATATTCTGAAAAAGAATACTTACAAGTAAACAATTAACACTTTTAAGACCTTTTTAGGAAGGTCAAAGTAAAATACATGTAGATCTAAATGAGACTTCACTTATGTAAGTCATGCATCAGCTTTTTAGCTTGCCCGGGACGATAGTTTCGGAAAAGCTATCGTTATACCCCCGGATGTCGGCGTCAGTGTCGACATCAGCGTCCGCAAAAACTTTAACATAGCCAATATCTCATGCCCTATTAGAGATACAGCCTTCATATTTCACCTGTGGGTACCTCTAACCAAGACCTTTAATTTGAGACCATGACCTTGTGACCTTGACCTTGGAGTTTGGCCCACTTTTTGACCATTCTAAAAAACTTTAACCTGGCCTATATCTCATGCCCTATTACACCTACAGCCTTCATATTTCACATGTGAATACCTCACACCAAGACCTTTCATTTGAGACCATTACCTTTGACCTTGTGACCTTGACCTTTGAGTTTGACCTACTTTTAAAAAAACTTTAACCTGGCCTAAAAAAACTTTAACCTGGCCTATATCTTATGCCCTATTACACATACAGCCTTGATATTTAACATATGGACACCTCCTACCAACACCATTCACATTTGACCATGGCCTCGTGACCTTGACCTTGGAGTTTGACCTTCTCTTTGACCGTTTTAAAAAACTTTAACCTGGCCTATATCTCATGTCCTTTTACACCTACAGCCTTGATATTTCACTTATGGACACCTCCTACCAACACCGTTCTCATTTGACCATGACCTTGGACCTGGTGACCTTGACCTTGGAGTTTGACCTACTTTAAAAAAAGATTAACCTGGCCTCTATCTCATGTCCTTTTACACCCACAGCCTTGATATTTCAAACATAGGCACCTACCAACACAGTTCGCATTTGACCATGACCTTGGACCTTGACCTTGGATTTTGACCTACATTTACAAAAACTTTAACCTGGCCTATATCTCATGTCCTTTTACACCTACAGCCGAGATATTTCACACATGGACACCTCCTACCAACATGGTTCACATTTGACCATGACATTGGACCCTGTGACCTTGACCTTGAAGTTTGACCTACTTGTAAAAAACTTTAACCTGGCCTATATCTCATGTCCTTTTACCCATACAGGGTTGATATTTCACACAATGACACCTCCTACCAACATGGTTCACATTTGTCCATGACCTTGGACCTCGTGACCTTGACTTTGGAGTTTGACCTACTTTTACAAAAACTTTAACCTGGCCTATATCTCATGTCCTTTTACACCTACAGCCTAGATATTTCACACATGGACACCTCCTACCAACATGGTTCACATTTGACCATGACATTGGACCCTGTGACCTTGACCTTGGAGCTTGACCTATTTTTAACAGACTTTAACCTGGCCTATTTCTCATGTCCTTTTACCTCTACAGCCTTTATACTCCACACATGGACACCTCTTACCAACACGGTTCACATTTGCCCATGACCTTGTGACCTTGACCTTGGAGCTTGACCTACTTTTAAAAAATTTCATGTTGGACCATGACCTTTTTACCTTGACATAGGAAATGACTTTTCTTTGTGACAAGCTCTTGTTAGGGTGAGCTTTATTGTCCGCGGACAATTCTTGTTATGTTCTTTCATCTATAACAATTTTCACTGGCAATTTAACCCTTTTAAAAGTGATATAAGAGGAGTACTGGTATGTAGTGAAGAATAAGGTTATACTGCATATATTTGCAAGAGTTAAGACTTGGGACTGTTTGGGTATGTATTTACCATTTTCGGGATCGCACAAACTTAAACAGTTTCAAATTCAAAAGCTGAAGCAGACGACAAAATAGATATTAATGAAAACAGGATTAAATAAAAAGATATTGATGAGAAAGGAGAAAATGCAGTTTTAGATAGCCACTTCAGAACAACATGGATCTTGATTAAGCTGTGCACCTACAAAGGCTGATCTACATCCGTGTTGGTCTCAAATGTCCTACAGGGCTGGTATTCACCAACTAGTCCAATTTCAAGTTTACCTTTAAAATTGCACAACAAGCCATCTGATTGGCCGAGACATATGTCTCGTCCAATCAGATGAATTGTTGTGTAATTTTGACAATCTTTTAAGAAATGTCCGTGACTATCATCACAGGACCTTTTACCAATGTATTTCTTGTATGTATATATTCTGTAGGTAAGCTGACGGATGATGCAGATGGTGCTGAGACTGCTGTGTACGCAGCGCTGGATCCCAACTTGAAGGGTATCAGTCGGGGTTACTTCCTACGACCTAGAGATAAACCAAGATGGCCCAGTAAAAGTGCCAGGTTTGCTACTTTCTCATTATATGGTGGCCAGTTATGCACGTTAATGTCCTAATTGAATATAAATGAGCCGGCATCTGGAAAGAGGTCCCTTATAGCATTTGGAACAGTCATGGTTCAAGATCAAGTTGTGCCTATGTTAAGTCTGACCTAGATCCATGTTACTCTCATGTGGTTGCTACGGACCATGATGACCATATAGGAGAACAATAAGGTTCCTGATCAGACTGTATGAATGCGCGGGCTGATCTGGAACCATGTTAGGCTCAAAAGCCTTTACCCATTACCAAACAACAAATTTTGGACTGTTCCAGATTCAAAGATGTTGCAGACGACACTTTCAAGTTAGGGAAATTTAAAGATATTTGGTCTTTTTTGGTAGAAAACATAGTGGGAAATGAAGAAATTGCTTGTCACAAGCAATTTTCTTCATTTTCCACAATGTTCTTCAAAGCCTTTATCTTGTAGGGAGTCAAAAAAGAGTCATTGTGTGGTAATGGGTTAAGGGACCTTTTTCCAGATCCTTGCTCTATAATTCTTTGTGAACCTGCAACAGTTTTGTACATACTAGTCCTCTATATTTGTCACTTCAACTCTTAATTATACAATCATGAAAATGACATGTTTAATCCATTACCAGACTTCAAAATTTTAGAATTTTCCAAATTTAAAGATATCGCAGATGACAATTTGACTGAATGAAATGTAACATGTTTTGGTCTTTCTTAATAGAAATAGAAAATATTGTCGGAAATGAAGAAATTGCTTGTCACAAGAAATTTGTTCCATATTCTCAATGTTTCCCAAGCCCTTTCACTGGTTTGGCGTCAAAAAGCATCATGGGCTTACCCATTTTTTAAGTGTTACTTGATGACTAACAATAATGTTTTCATTTCAGTAGAATTTGAACAGAAAATCAGATCATTTGAACTCAAGATAACAACTTATTTCTCCTTTCAGAAATAAAGAATTACAAGATTACCTCTGGAAGAGTACGATAGAGAACCTATCAGACTATATGACTCCAGATGTGCTAAAAGTGCTCAATGAAATGTAAACTATATATCAAAGCTCAGAGCTGCAGATAACCCTTTCCTAAACAAAAATATTTCAGGCGTGTCCAATTCAAAAGCTGCAGCAGACGACAAAATTGGTGTTGAATAAAGATTGAAATTGTGTGTGATGTAGCCAAGAAAACATTGAGACAAAAGGAGAAACTGCTGGTTATCAGCAGTTTCTTCTTTTGCCTCAATGTTTCCCAAGTCTTTTCTATTGGGGTTGTCAAAAGCAGGTCTTGTTTTGGAAAGGGATAACCAACAGGTGGTATGGGCTTTAAAATTCAATATTCAATTCTTCATCAAACCCTATATTGTGGGTACACATTGAGAAGATTCAAATGAGTACCCACAACATAGGGCTACTCATTTGAATTATCTCGATGAGTACCAACAACATAGGATTTGGATTCAAAATAACAAAGTAAGAATGCCATTACCTCCTTTTATTTGTTGCTGTGGCAAATTAAGAGAAATATTGTGAATTATATTATTTTATTCTTGTCATTATTAAATGTGTAAGGCAACACTGTGCTATTGTCATATATCTCATAATATATGTCCTTTGATATTAACCCAAAGAAGACCTGGTTTTGACGTCCCTAAAAGACAAGGCTTGGGAAACATTGAGGCAAAACATTTGCCTCAATATTTCCTATGCTATATTGCACACAAGTCTTATCTTTATAAATATTCATTTTGTTATCTGTACATAGCAGCTTCCAAATTTGATTACCCAAGTATTTTGTCATTTTTGAAAGGGTTGATATGTTTCCCATTCATGTATGGACTTTAATGATTCCAAGGGGTGAAGATTTTGGAAACATTGATAGAAAAATGAATGTTTTTCCGTATTAGCTTACCTTGGCATGAACTGCTAAATCTGAGCATTCATTGTCAATGTTTGGCTTTTGTCTGTTGACCTGTCTGTCCATCCAACTACAGTGATATCGCTAAAATAAAGTTCTTGGAAAATACTTAGGTAAAAAGATGAAATTGCTGGTCTATTTTCATCTGCAGCTTTCTGATTGAAGCTGTCTGTAATGTTGCCATTTTGTAAACGGTTAAAGGGTAAAGTACATGTCAATTGTAATATCATTGGTTTAATGTAATATTTATTTATTTCACATCATTTATTGTATGTAGTATTTGTGACTCATCATGCTAAAAGGGACCTTTTTGGAAGTAAAATGGTCAACCAGATGCCAAAATTGGAAAATAAACATATAGTAAGATAGTGAAATCACTCCAGATTAGGAAAATCATGTAAGAGTGAAAAGTATTGACCCTCCTCAGTCTGCCCTGACTGCACAGACTGACTGACTAGTGTTGATACTTTTCACACTTCCTAGAAGATTCCTTTAGCATGATGGGTGACATTTATTTTGGTGTTAATAATTTCAAATGTGATACTCATTGATTTATTGATTGCTGTTGTTCTCATGTCATAACTGACTGTAATGTTGTAATGCTTAAGTTTTGACTTTTTATGCCCCTGTATTGAAAGATCAGGGCATATTGTTAAATACTCGTGTCTGTCTGTCCATCTGTCAGAAAACTTAACATTGGCCATTTTGGGGGCATATAACAACACCTGCAGATATACTATCGTTTGTACAAAATTAGATCACAGTTAATTCAATAAAATTGTTCCCTATTGCTCTCTTACATGTTGTAACATGCTCTTTTCCCAAAGTAATGAACAAATTATGTTCATGGGATGAAGAATTTGTTGCTCAAATTTGTCTTTGTGTTTGTACTGGTATTAGAAATGCCAGGACACATGACTAGGTGCAGCAACCGCTACAACATGAAGAAAAACTTCTTGAATCAGAAGTTAGGCCCCATTAACAGACAGCAAAATTCTAGACTGGTCTGTATTTGAGGATGCTGTGGTCCTTATTCAAAGATGCTGGAAACGACATATTCAAATGAATGTAATTTGACATGTTTTGGTCTTTCCGAGTTGAAATTAAGAAATTGAAGTCACAAGCAATTTCTTCGTTTCCACAACGTTTTTGCAAGCTTTTCCTTATGGTGTTTAAGTTGCCAGTTGTTTATTCCATTCCCACACATTGACTCTTTTTGACTCCCCAAAAGATAAAGAGTTTAGAAAACATTGTGGATGATGAAGAAATTGCTTGTCACCAGCAATTTCTTCATTCCACACAATATTTTCTATCCAAAATGGCTAAAAAATCTAAAATATCATTCACTCTGGAAATTGTCGTCTGGATCAGTCTAAATTTTTGCCGTTGGTAATGGCTTAATTAGCCCATTACTGCACAGTTATGCCTCTTGACTCCTTCCCTTGGGAAAGGGTGGTCAAATAATTCACTGTAAGCGTACAGAGAGATAATACATGTATGTTCTTTGTATGGCTTTGATAGTGATAGTTTCTTTATAGCTTTAATAGTACATGTAATAATTACTTCTATTTAGCTTTAAACAAAGTATATTTATATTCTATTTATAAACTTACAATTTACATATATATTTATAATATTTCCTATTAATGAAATAAATTCAACTTAAAGTATTTAAAACCTTTTTATGCCGTCCGTCCATTTTAATTTATATTCAAAACCTTTTTATACCGTCCATTTTATCTGGAATGTTTTTGAAATGTTAATGATTCATTAAAGTACTAATTTACCATTATTATGTGCTTTGTTTTATTCAAATCATACCCACACAATGACACATTTTAATGCATCCTAAAGAAAATCAGGAAATCGCTTTTGAAAAAAATATTTTATTTGTATGCCCCTTTTGAAATTGGTTGGGCAGTCAGTATGTCAGTCTGTAGAGGGCGGCAAGAAATTCCCAAATCTACCCAAATCTTCACAGATCTAACCCAAATCTACCCAAATCTTCACAAATCTAACCCAAATCTTACCCAAATTTTACCCAAATCTACCCAAATCTATGATATTTGCACATCGAATGAATGACTTAAACCATTTGTAATACTGTAACATAATACATAAGAATGGTGTAAGTCGAATGATATGCTTCTCCTGAAATACCAAACAGTAAGAAATATGATCTAATTCGCATTTTATTATTATTGTTATTATAGATCTTTACCAATTTACATGTATATTCTATCTTGAATATATTTTAAGATCTTTTTGATCTTAAAGAATTAGATCGGGTTTCATTAAAAGTCACAACAGACGAGAAAATAAATGCTTCAGAAATAGAAATCTGCTGAATGATTTGAGAGAAATCGTTGAATGAAAAGAAGAAAAAATGTTGAAATTGTTGGAAAAGGATTAGGCCTCGAATGACAAAAGAGAACCGAAGGACCATGCTTATATAAAAAATCAATAATGTTTGAGAAAATCTGATTGGATTTGGGTAAGATTTGGGTAGATTTGGGAAGATTTGGGTAGATTTGGGATTTAAATGGTGCCGTCTGTAGATTAATCTTGTCCAGAGAAAACTCAAACAGTATGCAAGGTATAATAATGAAATTTTATAGGTTGATTCTAATCGTTTTTGAGAACGGCAGTGCACAAGAGCCATAACTCTACCGATCATATTAACGGAGTTAATACGCTGTGTTGATTTTCATACTTGATTTTTGTCCGGAGCATAACTCAGAAAGTTTGCAAGGTAGAATCATGAAACTTTTTTGATCATTATATCTCATTATTGAGACGTGCAGTGCATAAAAACATATATCTGCTGATCATATTCATTTCGTTATTGCCCTTTGTCGACTTTCATACTTACATTTGTCAGGAGCATAATTCCAAAATCAACGCTTGATTTGTACAAGTTACGTGAATGTGATAAACGAAGATGTTAAAAAAGGTAAACACATGTCAGCGTCAACCCCTTGGATAGGTCTTAGCCTACCAACCAATTACCGCACAATGACTCTTTTTGACTCCCCTCAAGATAATGGCTTTGTAAAACATTGTGGAAAATGAAGAAATTGCTTGTAACAAGCAATTTCTTCATTTCCAACAATATTTTCTAATCAAAATGACAAAAAAGTTTAAAATTCGTTGACTTGAAATTTTCGTCTGCAACATATTTAAAGGACTCGTCTCATTTGCCGTCTGGTAATGGGCTAAGAACTGTAGAGTACAAGAACCTTAACTGGGCAGCTCATGTTTGTGGGTATCGTCCTTTGTTGATTTTCATATAAATACAATGATTCGCTGGGTCTGCAATTTTAAAGCTACGGATGACGTCAGCTCAGAATCCCTGCTTACAAAGCTCGGTATTAGGGATCTAGTTGCAGTCCTACGTACCAACATACTAAGGTGGTTTGGTCATGCGGAGGTCAGTACAAGCTGGATTTCCCGAATAAGGACGCTGAAAGTAAATGGACAGAAAAGGTCAGGTAGACCCAATAAATCTTGGGATGAAGTAGTGTCAGATGACAGATGTAAACTAGGAATGATTTCCACTGACCCTCAAAACCGGTCCGAATGGAGAGAACGACTGCGAAGCAGACCTGTCAGCCAGGTTCAATCCTCGGTAGAGAAAAGCGGACTTTAAATGGATATGTATGCATGTATGTATTCAATCTTGTCAGAAGAATTTTTCAAAAGGCATGTAAAGGAAAATCATGAAATTACATAATATGGAGAGATCTTTATCAAGGAGAAGTGCAGTGCGCAAGAACCATAACTTTTCCAATCATCTTTGTGGAGTTATAGTCCTTTTTTGGTTAATTTTCATGCTGAGTTTTTGTCTGGAGCTTAATTAAAACGTATGCAAGGAAGAGTCACAAAGCTTCATAGGTGGGTAGATCTGATTATGGAGAATGCAATGCACAAAAACCGTAACTCTACTGCTCATATTTGTTGAGATATTACCCTTTGTTGATTTTCGTACTCGATATATAGTAGCATTCGACTGCTTCAATTGTTGGATGACCGTAGGGGACATACATGTTTTAAAGACACGTGTTCACAATGTTTTCTACCAAGAAGACAAGTAATACACAGTTTTGCTGAGCCCATATCTTCGCTAGCCATGGTTTAACCCACCTATGTTTGTATTCGTATACTGACTGACTTTAAAAACGCATCACTTATTTTTCAAAATATTTTCGTAGTTAAAGTCAATAGGATCGAATTTGTACTTCTGATATATATTTCAACCTACATCCACGATATCCAATAAAAATTATTGCAGGCAGTTACCACGTTATTTCGCACGACGTCAACGTGCAAAATATGGATAACGTTTACGTAACAACACCTTAGGTGACCAACTGGATTTTTGTTTTCATATTCCATATCCAAATGGTAAGGAATTATATTTATTTCTCAATCAATTTGATTAAACAAAAAATAAAGCCAAGAGACCAAAGTTCGTTGAGCGCACACAAATTGTTGAAATATTCTAAGCGGGTATTTGTCAACAAGAATGGGCGAGACGTTTAAATGTAAACCAATCGACGATTTTTCACTTTCATTAATGTAGCCAATCTACAGGTACTGCTGCTGAGCATCGGCGTCCTGATTAATCGTTTAAAACGAGCTTACGCCAAGGTAATAACATACGTCAAGGTCAATAACGTAATTGGCTTACAACAACGTTTTCAACTGCAATTGTAAAACAAAAATGTTGCTACTGACAAACTCTTGTCGTAACAGTGAAATAATGAATAAGATATTGTGGTTTTCACTACTGGCGATTATGCCCGTGACAGATACTTACAGAAAGTCATCATCAGATCAGGGTGCGTTGGGCCTAGACATGGTGAAAAACGGACGCCAAAACTTTTGAATACTCTCCAGCAATATAAGGTAGATAATTCAAGCCCAATAGAATAAAGATTTTGTTTCAACTCACGTGTCAACGAGGTCACGATTGTGGAAGTTTTTTCATACTCAGAGCGGAATTACTTGTTATTAAATAGAGAAAACTGTCAAATTCCTCACACCCCCTCTCTTAAGATGGCTATATCTCAGTCATTTAATCGAATTTTTGTCTGAAATTTTCAGAAAGTGTTGGGAAGATGTCAAGCTGTTGTTTAATATATAATACGACATAATTGATTTTGTGTTTTGCATATGATTGCCGTATAAACTTCAGTGATGCGTTTATAAAGTCAGTCAGTATATATAGAAACGACGTTGCGTCGTAGATTTCACCCTTGGATCGCGAATATGTCTATTCGGATAGCTTGATATAACTTACTGATTACCTCAAGTGTATGTGTGCTAACGTGTGCATGCCAGCAAGGGTGGATAGTCTGTTAAGTCGTTAACCCGGCGAACATAACTTGGAGTCAGACATAATCAAAATGAAACAGGACTTTTTATGATGAAAAATTTATTACTATTATTATGAACAGTTTAAGTAACAAATGTCTTGTTATACTCCTAATACAATGTATTACACTAGTCTCGAAACGTAAAACATAAAGACACATTTCTGTGAGGCGTATTTGGTGTTCAGTATTAAAATGCATGTATACGAAAAAGAGATTGGGCCTATCAGAGATCACTAAGATTTCGCATTTCGAACACGATGGTAATTGTAATTAGAGAAAATCAACTATTCAGTCTGCGCTTTCGGTGTACTTTTTCACATTCCTCAAATGACCCCTTTTTGCGAGACGGGTCACAAACATTTAAAAACCTAACCACAAACAATTATTAGTATACGAGTATACAGATAAGCATCTAGCCGAACTAACAATATTAGTATTATTGTTTATTTCATTCAAGCACATTTTTACAGACAATTGGCTAAGATTGTATCATACATCTTGATTGGATGTCACAATGTTTTACAATATTAAGTGTAATAGTCTAAAGTATATAACCGTTTGATATTACCATACCAAAAAACTGTATAGGCCCTAGCCGGTAAGATGTCTTAAATGAAAGCCCGAAAAAGTGTATTTAGTGACTTTAAAAATATTTTATTTTTTTTTAATTTTACATTTAAAACATCTGTCTCTGTCATTATCTTAACGCATTGGCAGATGGCAAAAGTTTAGACTGTCCGAATTCAAAGATGTTGCAAAAAATGGAATTCTGCATTTTTGGTCTTTCTTGGTGGAAAACATTGTGGGATATGAAGAACCTGCTTGTCACAAGCAATTACTTCAGTTTCGTGATGTTTTGCTAAGTCTATATCTTGTAGGACGCGTCATTATGTGAGAATAATGGATCGTGATTAGGATTAGGATTATGCAATATGCAGTAAAGCCCTACGAACAGCTGGAAAAACATCCAAGTTAATTACATTTACCACCTTTACAGGCCTATCTCGATTGTACTTTGTCAGAACAACATTGGTACATGATCAGAAAAGCCGAGCCACGATAGCTCAGTCGGCAACGTCGGAGTCTATTGATCAAAGAGCAGTGAATTCAAATTTCGGCTCAGCCAACAGCCGTTCTGACAATTGACAAGTCATTTGTCTCTCACCAATTTTAGTGAATCATCTATCCGAGAAAGCAGCTGGGAGCTCGGTTTGGATGGTGTGGTAGTACTCTGGTACTGGTGAGAGAAATACTAGGAATCCACGGTTAGGTGTTCCAGCTTTCGTGATATCGACCAAAGCAGTTGAAAGAAGCGTTAAACTCTGTACGATCAATCGTAATTACGAGTTTTTGACCTTCCACCAACGCTATGTTTGTTAACTTGAAATATGAGTAAAAGATATCTCTTCGAATAGATTGAGATCCTAATATTTTGACGTTCCGACCATTTACGATGATATCCCTGGATATCTTTACCATCTAAGATAAGGTAATATTTGGCAGCCTTGGTCAATCTAACACCTATTTAACTGTTTTGTATTGTAGTGGTGGGAAATAGACTAGCCCTAGTCGTTTCTGTTTGCGTTATTTGTAAAGGGGAGCATTATTGTTTTCAAGACTTGCCTCTCTAATCCATATTTCAATGTTTTATCGCTGACAGAAACCTAGTATTCTAGACTAGGATGTCATTTAAAAAGGGTCTTTGCTTTTATACTATAACCTTAATACTAGGGTCTGGGCCAGACTATGGTGGGAAATTAAAGGGCAACACACAATTACGCCACCTAAAGGCTAGTGATTGTCGAACAAACAGATAGATAAGTACAATTGTATTTACGGAAAACTAAGTACAAAACTAATGTAAGTTCGTGTGAATGTATGAATTTATCGCTGCTTTTCAACAAAAACGTCGTAGCTGCAGCTTATCTTAAGCTGCAGTTACAAGGTTTTGGTCGAAAAGCGATGAAATATATTTACAGTATTTTTGCAATAAGCCATCGAATATACCAAATCATATATGTTTCCTAATTCACACACATTTACTTTCTTTAAACAATCGGCAATATTCTGCAAATCATTATCGTTATGGTATCCCACCCATCACTACATACAAAATTATGCAAATACCCTCGTCAACTTCCGAGTATCATCGGTGGCAATGGGAGACGCCCGAAGTTGCACGTAGTACATGCATTTGGTATCTAATGATGGATGGAATACCGTAAGATGGCTGTACTCCGTTACATTAGTTGTCCTCTGCAACATTCAAATCGAAGCAGTATCACTTGTTGTGAACTCGGCCAAAGCGAGGGACGTTTTTTCGCGATCAATGTATTCCGTCGGTGTTGCTATAAAATATCGTAACTACGGCTTTATCGAAGCCGTAGTTACGAGATTTTATAACAACACCGACAGTTTGTCAATACAAAACGTTTGAGTTTATTGGGGTTTTACGCCGTTTTCAACTACCAGGGTCATATCGCGGCGGCTGGAGCACCTACCCATGGATTCCTGTTGTTTCTCAAACCAGTACTACCACAACACCCTTACCGAGCCTCCAGCTGCTCGCCCACCTAGGTTAACGATTTCAAACCCATTGGTGGGTGACAATTTTGTCAGAAAGGGTATTAGCCGCGGCCGGGTATCGAACCCGGGACCTCTCGAATGAGGGTCAGATGCGCTACCAACTGCGCTAAGGCCGCGGCCCTCAATACAAAACGGTAAACCCGGTCTGTTTTTAAAATGTACACAACCAAGACTTATTATAGCGGACGATAATTCACCTGGCAGAGCATTACATTCGATTAGCATGGGCAGCTCTGCCAGGTCGATTATCGTCCGCTATAAACGGCTCTTGTGTTAAATGTTAAGGAAGACGTTTGGGCATTACAAGAAATGCCCTTCTCTCAATATTTTCTGTGCTGTATTGAATGCAAATTCTATGTGCATCAACATATACTCGTATTTTGTCGTCTGCATCATCCTTCAAATTAGAACAGTCAAAATTGCCGTTTAGAAGACAGTTTAAGGGTGGGTGAATGGTAAAGCCTTAACACCCGTATATAACAATTACATGTTATTCCCTACTGCTTTGAGCGGAGGTTGGTC
This sequence comes from Fragum sueziense, assembly GCA_963680895.1. Taxonomy (NCBI): domain Eukaryota; kingdom Metazoa; phylum Mollusca; class Bivalvia; order Cardiida; family Cardiidae; genus Fragum; species Fragum sueziense. The sequence continues at coordinate 8,014,483 of OY804595.1, read as the reverse complement.
AGGCCTAATTCACTCAGGTATTTAGGACATTTAAATCGTTTGATCGGCTTTAAACGCTTTCCCACCTACAGATTTCGATTATCAAATTTTGTAAATAGTGTGAGAATGGGAAAATGTGGGTGGTTGTAGAGATATAATCGTTTATCTATTTTCGTGAAAAAATGGCTATTTCAGATCATGGAATAATAAACAACACTGCACTGACTGTTTCATATACAAAATTGTTCTGCGTAAATCGGGCTGTACGGATATCGTGGTAAAACGATTTGATAAATGCATTATTGTAAAAGCGTTGGACTGAAAATAAATAATACGGGTATAAAAAGTTAAATGCCCGAATAATTATAATCACAATTAATCAAGATATGATAAAAACGGATTATAACTAAAAGCAGGTACAATTATTTTTCATATTATCATTTTATTTTTTTCATCAATCTGCGCAGGACTAGTTCCGGCTATTTTCATACAATTTATAGAAAATTAAAGAAATATGCATACGATTTAAACCTTGAGCAAACAATCTTTGTTTTGCATTCTTTGATAGAAATGACACCTTTGAAAGCACAGCTCCAGGTTTTCCACCTCTAATTTGACTCACGCGACGTCAGAATTATTCGGGCGACGTCTTAAGGTTTACGAACTGAGAATGAAATGCAGAGCCAGAGGCGAAATTTGAAAAGTGCCCGTAATTCCTAAACTGTGTTAAATTTCCATTCCAAATACAAACATAAGCATTTTGTATGGTTTAGAATTTTGAATTAATGCATACTTATGGAAATATTTGACAAAAATGTTCAAAATTACCTCCCTTGCATATGAACAAAGAGTAAAATGATATTTGTAAATTATCTTCTTCTTGAAGCATAATCTTGAAATCCGACCTGGTGAATCAACTTATGTGAAGTGTATTTACAAGTGTGTGTAATTTGGTGCATTTCGTATGGCTAGAAAGTGGTGTTTTCATTCTCAGTTCGTAAACCTTAAACGTTCGGCAGTGGAACGTTCCACGAGGAAATGCTGGAAACCAAAGTTTTCTTTAGTTTCTGCTGCAATTTTAATTTTTACCACCCCCAATTTTGTTGTTTTGATTGGAGTTAAATTTCTTGCAGACCTTAGTTTATATCATTTAACCCATTCCCCAACAAGACCGGGTTTTGACGTTCCTAATAGAAAATGCTAGGGGAAAACATTGAAACAAAAGAAAAAACTGCTGATAACCAGCAGTTTCTCCTTTTGGCTCAATATTTTCTGTTCCCTATTTTACACAGATCCTATCTTTACTTACATCCATTTTGTCTTTTGTAGCAATTTTGGAGTGGATCACCCTAAAATTTTGTCGTTTGGAAAGGATTAAACGAAGTTCAGTAAAGAGATTTGACGTCCATAAAAAATGGAAGTCGTGAGGAAATTTATAATGTGGCAAATAATGTAACTGATAACCAGCATTTCTCCCATTACCTCAATATTTCCTGTGATTACTTTTGAACAATTTCAAAGTTCCCTTTTCAGCCCTATTAGTATCATGTTTCTGTTTCCTTATCATGACGTATTTGACGTTCACAAAATAATGACTTTGGGAACTAAAAAAAAATGCTAACCGCAAGCAATACATCTATTTCCCACAATGTTTCTCCTGAGAAAGCAGTGAAATACTAAAATTCAATTAACTTGGAAAAGTCGCCTGCAACTTCTTTCAAACTGGGACAGTCTGTATTTTTGCCGACTGAAAAGGGTTAAGACGATTTTTAAGACATTTGTTTAAAATTTTGACAAAAAAAACTCAGTAAAGAAAGAAGTTGCCCCACATAAATTATGAACATGTACATACAGAATTCATATGCCATAAGTAGGCATACTAATATAAAAAGGTCATTATTTCTCATAAATTCTAAATCATGATGTCCAATAAAACGTTTAAGGACAGATCCTCCAGTTGTTACTGCGCAACTTACTGCGCATATCCTAAATAACGAAATAAAGCTGTTTCAGTAATTGGCCTTTTTCAGCAAATGTATTTTTTACATTTAGTTAATGTTTGGTTGATAAATGAGAAGACCCTTTTCGGTTATTTCAATTTTCTCTGTTTGGTCAATTAAAGTGTAATAGTACTCGGATGGTACGTTTCGCTTTTTGTTACACGTTCAACATGTTGCGTTAGCGATAAGAAACGGAGCAACAAAAGCAAAGTGGTGTCTTTATGAGCTAGTCCGCTTCAGATGGACACAAAAGATGACACTTTTTATTATCTAAAGCTGGTAATAAGGAAGAAAATGGATAAAAGTAGTGAAACAATTTCGGACAGAGCTGCAAAAAGTAAGCCAAATTTTACTTATAACTAAGAAAAACGCTTGGTTTGATATATTTTTCTTTCTTTGTTTTTGTAGGTATGACCAAGCACTATGTCTATACCAAAAAGGAAAAAATTCTTACCGCTTGAATATTTTTTATTATCAGAAACGTTGCGAAAAAAAGAGTAATTTCAGCTATTTTGAAAGAATATTTTACTAAAAATTTCAAAATCATCACTTAATTTTCCCATATTGATACTCATTTAGACAGAATAAAACATATTTAACACAATAAAGACTTATTTATGTAATCCTAGTCATTTCAAACACCTTTTTTGTGGGTATTTAAGTGATACCTTATTTTTGCAATTTTAGACAAGAGTAGTCTCCCTTGAAATCCAATAACTTTTTAATTCGCTTGGTGACCAATAGTTTTTAAGTCATTTTTTTACTTCTCATATATTTAAATATCAGTACAGAAAAAATAAAAAAATTCTTACCGTAGGAAATAAATGGAGGATCTGTCCTTAAAACCATTTCACAAACGACAAAAAAGGCTTTCAGACCGACAAAAAAGCTGTTGCAGACGACAAACGCAGTGTAAATAGAAATGGATTTTGTAAATATAGTGAGACCTATGATATAGGAAATGACAAGAAGGGGAGATATTGCTGATCATCAATAATTTCTACTTTCCTCCAATATTTTCATGAACCTATTTCTTTTAGGGACGTAAAATGTAGGTCTTGTTTGAGAAAGGGTTAAACCATTGACCAAAAATAAATATGAATACGCGCGTAAATCAAAAGAGCAGATCAAAGATAAGAATATTATTAATCATACAATTTTATATGAAAATTATGCCAAATGTACTAGTGACTTTAGTCATGAAAAAAATCAAGGACCCTTTTTCTATATTCAGTCTCGAATATCGCAAGTGGGGGATAAAAACCTCGTAACTACCGCTTCGTCAAGCTGTAGTTACGAGGTTTTGACTACCCACTAGCGTTATGCTGATATCTGTAAGAGCGTGGAGCATGATTAGACTTACGAACACTATGTTGTGGGTACTCATTTGAATCATCTCGCTCATACTAGTTTGTAGGCTACTCTAGATACGCGTTGATCTCAAAAGCAACAAGGACAGCCTTTTCTGTAGCCTTTACAATCTTAATGAAAAATCCCAAAGGACACCATTTGAAAGCTGCCGCAGACGAGAAAAAAAATGTGACCTTATCCGAACTCCAAAAATAAAAATTTTGACAAACATGTCAGATTAAGCACAGGTCAACTACAAATGTAGTTACTGCATGCAAAAAATGAACATATAGTAAGGTAGGGAAAACATTCCGGACTTAGAAAATTACATAAAAGTGAAAAGTGTCGGCCCTAGTCTGGCTGCACAGACTGACTAGGGTCGATATTTTTCACACTTCCTATAAGGTACCTTTTAGCGCGACGGGTCACAAATAACACATCTATGCCAAGCTTTATGTACAATGACAAGTATGCATCAAGAACACTCGACTTCTATATTTCAGGTCAGTTCCAGTGATCACAGTTATCATGGCATTTCTTTGTCCAAGCGGACTAGGACGCAGTAAACAGCGCAGAGGTAGGTGTTCATGACGCCTCCTTTCTTTTGCATGGTAGTTGGTAGCTGGTGAGACTCTAATCCGAGTTTTCTCTGATGAAATTCGCTCTTTGATATATTGGTGTCGCTAATTTAGATGAGCGACATCAAAATACCAAAGAGCGAATTTCATCAAAGAAAATTCGGATTGGTGAGACTCATATTCAAGAAGGGGTCTCGGGTTTTTATCCCGGTCTCCCATCGATGGGCATCTTCGCTAGCCAAGGTTGAGCCCACAGGTCTACGTTTGCACATATTCAGAATACAGAAACGACGTTACGTCGTAGATGTCACCCTTGGCTTGCGAAGATGATCGATGGGTGGATACCCGTAAATCTAAATGGGATTAGGAATTGCAGGCTCGAACACGAAGTTGTGGATGTATTGGTCAGAGAGAAATACCAGAAATCCGCGGTTAGGTGCTCCAGCCGCCAATATATGGATGAAATACCATTTGAAAATAGCGTAAGACGGCATACATTTCAAAAAAATATATAGATCATAGTCAGACTGCACAAATGATGGGTCTGATCTGTTGCTCTTGTGATGGAATATTGTGATCTATTGCAGTCTTTACCGACATTCCATTTGTTCACCAAATTAATGTATTTCAAACTCTCTTTAGGTACATGTAGGACTCGTACCCGTGATTTGTTTAGCTGAAAAGTATGTCAATTATCAATATTAATTTTGGAGATGTTCATCGTCTCGCATTATAAAACCCTTTAAAAGTAATCCAGAGTTAAATTACAAAGGATTCTCAAAAATCTTTGCGATTTATTCTCAAGACAGAAATAAAGTAAACTTTATTTAACGTTCATGCCTCCATGGGTGGTCTGTGCATTTGAAACAATTTTGAAATATTATGTTTATCATGTATCATTTTTTGCTATTTTCTATTGCAGAACTTCAGTCCAGTATTCTGGAGCGTATATACGACGGTGTGGAGTATGATCCCATGCTGCAGTTTGAGGTTGGCAAAACTAAATCCCAGAATCCAGATGCTCTGCGTATTGTCCTTCATAACTTCACGTCGTGTAGTCGGGAGGAACTAACCGTGAGACAGGGACAGAAGGTACACATTATATTCAGGGAGGGGGACTGGGTGTATGTAGTGAACTCAGATAAGAAAGAAGGATTTATACCGTTCACCGCCTGTGCTAAAATCGTAACTGCTCCATCGAAGAAAATACAAAAATCCAGTGAAGAAACGGTTGAATCTAATAAATCCCGACAAACAGACCGCGTAAATAACAATACATATAACGTAAAGAAGTCTATGATTGTCCATCAAGAACCAAGACCAAGTTTGGATAACTCATTCTACAGCGAATTTACTGACGATTCCTTCATAACATCAGATTGGTCTAATCATACAAATAAACATAATGGTGTGACGGACAAACATGGACCTCAGTCTGGGGAACGATATGACGACAACAAAAACATCATCAAATCATTCTTTGAATCAACGCCATATGAAAAACTTCCCAAATTCCTGGAGATATTCAGTTCTATACCAACGTCAGAAATTGTGGGACAACAATCATCGGAAGAACTGTCTCCCCGGGACAGGAACTGGTCAAGCGATCCTAACGAGAGTTCATTCATCAGCGAGGGGTCTACAGAATATTTAGAGGATACGTACATAACCCTGTTTGACTTTCGAGGCAAGTAGCATAATTATGTGCATCATATTACAGAATCTAAGTTTAATACAAAAATGAATTCCACTGAGTCAAAATATAATCATAACAACAAATTGGATCCTAACATAAAAATGACTATTAAGATTGGTATTGTTCCCATCACACAACTTACTTACGCAGTTCTTTTATTGTTTAGAGGCTGCAAATTAGTAAGAAGCACATGTATATCTCTCATGGCCATAGAATACATTTTGTAGATTAACATTAACATTTGAACGTTGAAAACGTCAACTATTGTCTTTCTTAGGCTCCGTTTCACTATCAAAAACCTTTAGAACATTGTTGTCGTATTTAATCTCCATTGTTTTACTGCAACTAACATACTACCCCCTCCGAAGTTAAAGGTCCTGCTGCTTTAGAAAGTCGGGACCATGTTTCCTTTGAAATCACGATATCATCGTTTTTCAACATAACCCTCGTAACTGCAGCTTAACACAAGCTGCAGTTACGAGGTTTTTGTCGAAAAGCGACGATACACATGTAAATGAAATATGAGTTTGGTATCTGTTTGCAGGTCGACACCATGATGACGTTGATATCAGACAGGAAGAGATGATTACAGTGCTGGACAAGTCAGACCCCTTCTGGTACTGGATCAAGAAACAAGATGGCGGTGAGGGATACGTACCCAGTAACTATATAGGGCATACGCACGGTATGTATAGGCCTACTTTCGTAGGTACACGAATGTATGATATAAACAGAACAAATTTATAAATACATGCGAATGTATAGGAATTAATACATGCGAATGTATAGGAAATGGAAATAGACATACAACATCATTGTTTGAGCTGAAGAGTAATTATTATACTAACGATCATAGATTTATCAATTCTTTATTTTGATTAAATAGTAATTAAGTACCTATGCGTCAAATCTATGGACAATTTAATTTTCAAAACAATCCTATAGATAATTGGATATATGGAATGGATAAATCTTCCTCCTTGTAATGTCGAAATATGTTGAAACATTAGCAGAAATCTTCTTTCGTCGCTTTTAAATAGAATTGTGATAAAGCAATGAACTTATTTCAACACTTATTTGTTGATTTCCAATCTTCATTTCCTTTTTTTATTTATACAGATCCAAAGGTAGCAACTTTGATAGGAAAGAGAAGAAAGAAGAACGACAGTACGGGAACTCAGGACCAGATGAGCCCTCGTAGTGGTGATTGTTATCATGGTTCACCCCTGTCAGAAACATCGAGTGTTACATCATCAAACTTGAACAGTGAGACTAAACAACGACCCCCGAAACCCCCTCGTACACGCAAACAGACACCAAGAGACTCTGTGAAGACAAATCGTAAACAGTCATCACAAGATCACCAGCCTAGCCCGACAAGTAAAAGAGACTCCAGGGGAAAATCTAGCAGCGCTAAAAACTCTTCCAAACTATCAGCTCATCATTTATCACTGGAAAATATTTCACTAAAAGCAAAGCATAATACAGAACATGGGACCAAGGCTGATCCAACTGGGACGGCGGCTTTAAAATACAGACGGAACACATCGAGTAGACACAGGAGACCAAACTATCGTGAATATAGGTCAAACTCACAACGTTCATACACTTTTGAAGAATCTAATGATTATTTCGATGCTTATTTCTGTGATGAGCCTGATCCGAACTTCAAGAAAGGTTCTACAGATAAGGATGATGTCATTAATGTCTCTGAAATACTCAAAAGTAGAAATCCTCCTAGTCCCGGTTTACTTAAAAGTTCATCACACAAAAATACTTGGGTGAAAAGTGGATCGAATGACCACGGACATAACATTCTAAATTTGAGACAATTCATGCAGACGCTTCCCTCAACAGAAATAGGTAATGATAATAATACAAATGCTGACAAATCTGATCAAAACCTCAAATCAAACGCCGATAAACACTTACATGCTAACCAAAGCAGAAAAGTAGATTGGTCCTTTGGTTATCCACGGAAAATCAAATCCAATCAAAATTCTATCAATTCTTCATCGCAGGCCATACATAAACAAGAAGGTGCGAAACTCCGTCTCTCGGAAAGTTCCTCGGCAATTCAAACCAAGAAACATGCTATAAAACAAGACAATTATGTTGTAGAAAATATTACAAGAGAAGTGAAATCAGTTGGCAGTCAGACTGACCTTAATGATATCAGCGTACAAGTACCGGACATGGACAACCCGAGTGATCAAATGTTTCTGGATTTACTGAGTGCGACAGACAACTTACTGGAGGTGTCGGAAAAGATCCTCACAGATAGGAAAGCCATGAAGAGAACCAATGTCAAGATTTATGACACTGGAGGTGACCGGCGATCATCCAGCAGTGAAACAAACGATGATGTTGATGAGAAATGTAGCCACTTTATTATGAATCAGGTTATAGATACGGACATTGGACAACTAACAAATAGAAGTGAAGAAAGTGTCAATGTTTTGTCAGACTATAGTGAACAAATCGACAGTAATTCTGAGGTAACAGAACGTACAAATGAAGTATTTTCAAGTGTGGCTGATCAAAGTACTGAGTTGTGCAGTAACGATTCAAAACCTGCATATGAAGATGTTGAAACGGTAATATATGCAAATATGCGGACATCTTCTGGTGATGAACTAATCCATAAAGTCTCCGAAAAAAGTACTAGTGTAATAAATGAAATAAGAAACAACAGTAACAAATCGAGTACCAGCCTAAACCATGGAGTTTTCGAAAAATCTACAGATGATTCGCCAAAGACGAGTGACTCTGATTGCGTTTTTGACAATGCTACAAACGTTCATGGTGTTACAGAATTTGTTGTTCAGTATGACTATGAGCCGGATTCAGAGATGGCACTTCCAATATTAAAGAATGAAATACTTCACATATCTCTAGACATTCAAGAGGACGACCATTGGTACTGGGCGTATAGTCCTAGACTCAGATGCTACGGTTATGTCCCAAAACAGTACGTGAAAATACCGCTGGTTACGATTATATAAACTGAGTCTGGAGATTGTTCGTGTTGTATAAGGTCTATAGCTTACAATAAATGACCTGGCAGAGCAACCTTACCAAAATGCTAGGGATGCTCTGCCAGGTCATTTATTGTGAGCTGTATTTACATATTATAATATACGTATGTTAATAAAAATAAAGAGTTAAGATAAAACTATTACATTTGAAAATGTATTTGTGTCGAAAACAAGTATTTATGGTTATACACCCCAACACTGTTCAAGGCTGTACAAGATATGTTCGAAAACAGTATTCAAAAGGATCAAATGCTTGTACAGGTCGAGGAGCCCGTTACATCAAATCATTTAGGAAGTATTTTTGTCAATTGTCTTACCAACGATTAGGACTAGAATATCGTACCACCATTATCTGAAGACGTTGGGAAAACGATTTTGGTTCTAAACGTTGGCAAGGCATCAATTGGTAGTACAAAACTATGTTCTAAATGCTTTGATGAAACTGGTTCTTGAACAAGCATTTACTCCTCTTGAAAACTGTTTTTGAACATTTGCTTGATTTTCATTTGTGTATAAGGAGGAATTGCTGATTATCATGCAGGTCCGTAGGAAACAATTTAATATTGCGTGGACTCGAGTCCCAATGTCTGAATATATGGGGGGGGGGGCTAACAATTCTCACGGAGTGACCGCCATTGCTCTTAGATTTCGTGAATGAAATGAATGCCTTGGACATCACAAACAGATCTTGTTTGGGAAAGGATTGGTTTGGTCTCGTTTCTTTTATAATCGTGACACAGACCAGCATTTGAAGTTAGGCCTACAGATGCTGACGTCCTACCAGGACTCTCTCGTCGAAATTAAGGTTTACAGACCCTGAAAAAATCACCCCTTTTTAGCCATACGAAATGCATTAAATTACACACACTTGTAAAACACTTGATATAAGTTGATTCACCGTGCCGGATTTCAATTTTATGCTTCAAGAAGAAAACAATAATTATCAACAGGTATTATTTTACTCTATATTCATATGCAAGGGGGGTAATTTTGAACATTTTTGTTGAATATTTCCATAAGTATGCATGATCAGTTCAAAATTCTAAACACGTACACAATGCTTATGTTTGTATTGGAATGGAAATGTAACATAGTTTAGGAATTTTTTGCACTTTTCAAATTTTGCCTCTGGCTCTTTGGTGCTTCTGAGGGGTTGGATACTTTAATAGCCTACTACCTCAAACGACTAAAAATATAACTTTTTCTCTCGAACTCTTTCCCGAAAAACGCAAATTTTGACTGTTTTCATATAAAAGCCGAAATAAATTTTGTGAATTTTGGATTTTGTGTAAAATGTAAGATATTTAGGCAAAGGGGGCACTGAGAATTATTGTTGATAACAAAAAAAAACTTAAGTACATACTCAACCGTGCTCAAATCGCACGAAATCCACATGAACTTCAATTGAATACCTTTTAACGTTGGAGTGTATTCCTTTGAAGTTGAGCATGTTCTCATGAGTATGTACTTAAGTTTTTTTTTGAGAAACCAGGGTCAGTAGCCTACATACTCATGAGTACATTCTCAACTTCAAAGGAATACTCTCCAGCGTTGAAGGGTTGAAGGGCATGTTTGTTTGATACTAGTAGGGCTGAAACTGGTACAAACTTTCTACCCATGTAGTTTTCGTACCCGTCCAACAATGACCCACGGATATCCACACTAACGGATATTACATGAATTAACCGATTCAATCCTATTATGGTATAGGACGTAGGAGCAATACACCATTAGACACATGCAGTCGAGTTGATTCGGTCGAGTCAACTCGACTGCATGTTCCTATTGGTGGATTTTCCCCGAATGAGCAATCGATGCCTAATGTAATCACTACCGACATGGTATAAACTATTTTCCGTAATGGCATAAGTTTTGACTCTCTAAATATTAATGCCAAAATTCATCATCGGGTAATAGGTAGGCCTAATAAATTCGTATCCGGGTAGTCCTTAGCATTTTTGTACCCTACCCGCGGGTACTCGGTTACTCCTTAGAAGGACCTTTCGGTCCTAGATACTAGTCATGTCGATATAGCTACATTATCATCGTGAGATCTTAACCAAATCTCAAACGACTGTTCTATCTTGGATTTTTTCCCGACGATATTTACAATGACATGGGTGTAAATAAACACGTGATTCATAAACGTTCTAGTGCAGAAATGATTGCTAGCCTACAAAAGGATATCTAAATCTATCATTTGCACACCCTATTACCGGCTATCACTACAGCAGTTGCTAACCTTGGGCAGTATCATCTATAAATAGCGGGTGAACTGGGTAGGTCATACTTTTTCCATATTTGTTTTGTGTAAAAGCGTTTCTCAGCTATAATTTGTAGTGCCCTTGGCTTGCCATACATTTGAGCACCTACATGTCAAATATTAGCACAGAGAGTCCTCAAACCAAAAAATAATTCACCAACAAAGTCGAAACTTCACATATAAAATTCATCTTTCCATGCAAATAGCAGAAAAACACAGAAGCAAATGTTAGAAATTTTATTACAAAATGGATATCTAGTATATTATCTACCAACTAATTGCTTGTGAAGACAATCAACTATTCCGTTATGTCGTTATAGTCAAACAAAGTTTGGTGAGCTACAATTTTATGCAATCACGAACAGCACATAGGGGGATCACCGACAGGAGATTCGTACTTGAAATAGGCAATCACAGACAGCATAAATGATACTATTTTAGTTGTCTATGTACAATTCTTTTTCATTATCCAAGTGATCATGGTGTGAAATATTTAAAATTTGCCGATGATAATTACAACAATACATGAATGCTGTTACTTTTGTTTGATAAAAGAGCATCAGATAAGAATAAGCTATATATGAAGCAAGAACTTCCCAGGAATCCACGGTTAGGTGCTCCAGCCACTGCAATATGGCCGTAGTGGTTTAAAACGGCGTTACATCTCATGAAATCAAATCATAGGCCAGATTGTATCAACGCTGTTTAGCACAAACAAAATATTTCACTGATTTGTTCAAATTTTCCGATGTGAATAATCGAAAAATAACCGAAACAGATGCTTGGCCATTTGGTTAACTCTAGCCGGCGTTTATAAAATCGGGCACAGACTAACTTTAAAAATTTACCTTCAACATTAGATCCTATGCTCAAAAATACCATTGCGTTATTCGTCTATTATAGCAATATAAATTTAAGTTTTTAAATTGTGAGTTTCCACTTTATTTAATTATTGCTTAAAATGAACTCGATTATTTGCAGGGGAATTTAATAAGAGTTTTAATTATGAACACTATTTGGAGGATAATTACTGACCTTGACCGGGTAATTATACTAGCCAAATATCAGAATGGTCATTTATATTGTCCAGTAAGATTAACCCGAGACATCTGCATATGTAATGACCCTACTTGTTAAGGTTAAGGCACTCAACTAACGGACTTTGCACACGAAAATTAAGTTGTCCCGGGTTAATTTGGGTGGACAATACAGCGATGTCGTTGTTATTTATTTGATATTAAAATCAGATAAATGGAGAATGTTTTTATCCAGTTAACCGTGGCGCAATTTTGGTGAAACAATAGTGCATCGTATGTGTTGTTATAAAATCTCGTATTTGGCCATAGTTGCGAGACTTTATAACTAGGCCTACACTGACGGTTTGTCAATACATATAACGGTAAATCTAGTGTACTTTTGGCACAGAGTTCATTGCTATTGATAATATAGGAAATGGAATCTTATGGTTAATAGGGTTAAATCTTACGCTATAAATAGAATGGCCCAAACGGTTTTAGCTGTTAAAAATCTCGTAACCACGGCTTCATTCAAGCTGCAGTTGTGTGGGTTTAGAATCATACGGACAAAGCACTTTTGTTTGTCCGAGATTCCGTGCGGTTTGCTTTATAAAGACTTAAGAGTATTTGCTGCAACATGTATCTGTTTAAGCCGAGTCCAGTTAACGTCGGAGTCTGTCAATCCAGGGGTCGCGAGTTCGAACCCAAGGCCGACCAGTATCCATTCTTACATTTGACAAAAGTCATTTGTCCCTCACCAATGGGTGTGAATCTTCTATGTGAGAGCGCAGCTGGAGGCTGGGTACTTTTATTGAGAGGTCTATTTGTCCAATGACCACTCGGCTTTACTTCACAATGCAAGGTGAAACATAACACAGAATAAAGAAATAAACATTTTTAACCATTTCCAAAAAATGCCTCTTTTTACGCTCCTTTTAGAAAAAGCTTGCTATCTTGTACAAAGTTATATTCTTGTCAGCATCTTCTTTGTCTTCTTCAACAGCCTGTCAATTTGGGCATTCACAATTTTGTCCGTATACATTTTTGTAGTTATGGTCCAATATAAAAATGATAATCTTACAACCCTAGGTGTAAAGAACCTCTATGGATAAGGCGAGAAATCTCCCTAAATGGCTCAGCTCTATGGGTCAATTTTCAAAACTTACAAATTGAGAAACAAAATATAGCTTTATGGTTAGGTAGATAAATAAATGAAGTGAATACCGATTGTATGCCATTTAAAAAGTTCTAAGTGTGCAGATAACTCTTGATTATTTTACCCACCTAAATGGTTTTCATTTTCTTACACTACCTGTATTCATAGATGTAAAATGAAGTTTCTTTTTGTTTTATTCCCAATTTAATTTCTACGGATACAAGGATAAATGGTGTTGACTTTATATGGCAGCTTTGGTTTTGTCCGTATTGTGCATACGCACCACTAAAACAACCTTAAAAACGCACTTTCCCGCCAAAAACCGATGAATACCTACCTTCCTTTGGCTGACAAACATCGTTCCCCCCCTTGACCCAGCTTCCCATTGACATATATTTTGTCACTTGACTTCCTTGGTAAAAAGGATTTCTTGGGTCACTGGGGGGAACATACTTTTATATCAAAAATAGTGCTCATATACCAATTGCCATATTTTGGCAGGAAGATTTCGCCTTTAAACTCATTTCAATGGTGCGCATGTGCACTAAGGACAAAACGAAAACTGGTTTGTGATTTCAAAACCAATTTTCCTTACATTTACAAAAAAATTATTGCTGATAAAATAATAGAAAACTTAATTCTGGTTAATTGAATACCGGTGGGGTAAATATGGGGAAAATATGATTTAAGGGGTAGGTACAGAAACCAAGAGTTATCTGTACATGTCGAATCGTTTTGATTGTACAAAATCAATTTTCATATGATTTAGGCATAGATCTAACAATACAGCTCGAGATATTTATCAATTTTCATGTTTTGAAAATTGACTTTTCCATTTGAGACGTTTAGGGAGATTTCTCGCCTTATCCATAGAGAACCTTACCTAGCTGACAGATCTTTGATCCTTCACTAGTTTCTGTATTCACTTACCTAGGCTAGTTGCAATCATGTGCTTTATGCAGACAACCATGATGTTTTATCGACATCAACAGATTCTTGCTTGATAATCCGTTATCACTGATATCTCTTCTTCGTTTCGCAATGAGACCAAAACGCTGAACATTGATAGCGCATCTGTCTCTCATTCGAGAGAACCCGGGTTCGATCCCCGGCCGTGGCAAATATCTTTTCTAACTAATGTTACCCACCAACGGTTTGATATTGTTAACCTATGTGGGCGAGCAGCTTGAGGCTCGGTTAGTCTATTGTGTTAGTACTTGTATGAGAAACAACAGGAATCCATGGTTAGGCGCTCAAGGTGCCACGATATAAACATGGCAATTGAAAACGGCGTAAAACCCCAATAAACAAAATCGTTTCGCAATGAAAAATACAAATTTGCACCACGCAAAACATTCGATCGAAATGTTTGAAGATTCATTGACCGACTTTGAAATAGCAGGATTCATATACATGTACATATATTTGCGTGGGTTCCATCTATTTAAGTTAAGTCTGACTAAATGAAATTTAACCACATTAAAAATATTACAGTCATATTGTGTGCCTGAAACAGCGACGACATGATGTAAAATCCACAATTTTCACTGTAAAGTATGTGTAGTTTTTTTAAGGTTTGCAACCCATCATTAGCACTAAAGATCAGAGGTGAATTTGATAAGTGCCAGTAATTCCTAAACTGTGTTACATTTCCATTCTAGACATAACCATTTTGAACGGTTTAGAATTTTGAATCAATGCATACTTACGGAAATATTTGACAGAAATGTTCAAAATTACCTCCGCTGCATATGAATATAGAGTAAAGTAATATTTGTAAATTATTTTCCTTTTGAAGCATAATCTTGAAATCCGGCACGTTGAATCAACTTATAAGAAGTGTATGTACAAATGTGTGTAATTTGATGCATTTCGTATAGCTAAAAAGTGGTATTTTTAATGATAGGATGTATACCTTAACCGACAAACTATCATCTTTAACTAATGGTTGCATACGTCCTTTGTGTTACTCAGCTTCAACCATATCTAGATGAAAGGAACTTGCACGATTTCTATGTCTATAATTAAGAAATTGGTTAGTCTACCAAGAAATGGTGTTAACTCATTATTTATGCTCCTTCCAGGCAACTTCTTGTTGAAAGAGATGCCGCTTTTCCAACAATACATATTGTTCTATGTTGCCATCAACTAATGTCCGGGTTTGCCATTCAAATTTTCAATATGCTGTTCGTGATAGCCAAATCGGCATCAGTGTTTAATTTTAATCAGTCAGTCTGAAGTTAATTCAATTCAGACAGTTTTCTAAATTTACACAGTGTAAGAAAATTGATTGACTATTTTAATAGTTATATTAATTCTAATGATCGTCGTATCATTTTCTCATTATATGGACTGAAAGTTGGATTTTACGTAAAAAATTGTGAAGTTACGACTTTGTCGCTGAATAATTTTGTTGTTTAGAGATTCTTTGGGCTAATATTTATCATGTAGGAGCTCAAATGTATGGCCAGCCAAGTGCACTACAAATATAGCTGAGAAAGGCTTTAACACAAAAACAAAGATGGAAAAAGTATGACCTACCCAGTACACCCGCTATTTATAGATGATACTGCCCAAGGTTAGCAACTGCTGTAGTGATAGCCGGTAATAGGGTGTGATTTGTAGGCTTATTACATTTGATACTTGTCAGGCTTACTTGTTTTTAATAGAGGCCTTCGTCTAGGCTATTGTCTCTTTAGCCCATTTATGTTGCCCTTCTGTATTAGAAATGTTTTCCCACACTTTTTTTCTGGTGTAGAAATTATTCACCCCAAAGCCACCATTACATTGTTTGTGAAATCACCAGACGTCACTTACATAGGGGTTTCATTCTTTTCATCAATAGGTCCTACATCTCGACCACACGTTTGAAACTGTTCATTAAAATGAGCCAGGATCTGGAAAAACGTCACTTATATAGCATTTCTAAAAATTGAGTTTCAAGATCAACCTGTTGTCAAATGTAGTCCAATATGCACCCATGCTTCTCTCTTTAAGTTACTACAGGTCACGAAGAAGCTATTCGAGAACAAAATGGATCCTGATCAGACTGCGTGTATACTCAGGCTGATCTTAAAGGGCCTTTTCCCAGATCCTGGCTCAAATGTTTTAACCCATTACCAGACGGCATTATTTTAGAATTGTTCAAATTCAAAGGTGTTGCAGATGACAATTTTCATTGAATGAAATTTAACCTTAATAGGCCTATGGGAGAGCGAGGTATCATGAACCACTTTTTGATAATTTTCAACTAGAGTTTTCTTAGTTTCACACAGAGTGTTCTGATCACCACCATATTTAAGATCAACATCTCTCGCATTTTTCTAAACCTTTGACAGATATTTTCGACATTCAGAATCCACAGAAAAATCATTTTAAACAGAGCTGGTGAAATGGTTCATTTAACCCCTTTGACGGAGTAGGTTGAACCAGTACAGGGGCAAGTTGAACCAATGGGCATGTTTTTGATAATTATTCACACTGAAGAGAGAATTAAACACGAGATTTCATTCATAATAATGAATAAGGGTGTTACCTGCAATAATATCATGAAATTCCATACAAAGAATAAACATTTTATTCCAGTTTCCAGATAATTCCCTAAGTCATACAACTTGGCAGACACTTTAATAGATCCAGGATTCTAAGTACATTTTGGCACTCATTTTCATAGTGGTTCAACTTACCCCGGTGTACACCATGGTCATAGGCCTACTAAATTGTCATTTGTGAAGAAACCATCTTACTATGTCAATAACGGAATGCAATATTACATTCTGAAGAATTAGATGTCATATATATCATGTCAAGAATATTGTTGAGATTTGCTGTGCATCGTAGTACGAAGGCGGAATAGGCCTACATGCATGAATTGTGAAAACCAGTTTTAAGGTCGAAATTTCGTTCTTTGGGCATAAATTCCACTTAATAGGGGAGACCGGGGCAAGATGATACACGGGGCAAGATGATACAGCGCAATTTTAAGCAATATGACGCCATGTATGACACCATATACATTCTATGTTGTAGCGTCTTTTTGTCATCTATATTTGGCAAAAATATCTCAGGAGTACAACAACACATACAGAAATAATACAGAAATATCGTTTTTCGGGGTGTTTTAGTAATTTATTTCATTTTTACTAAATTCCTTCTGTAACGTTAGAATACGAGATTATTTTTTTGAAATATTTTCAAGATTAGAACATGTCATTTGAACGTTTATTTACCATTCTTATTTTCATCTATATGTTGTTTGTTTTTTAATGATATGAGTTGAAAGGTAACGAGGTGTCACGGGGCAAGATGATACAGCATAGTCGGGGCAAGATGATACAGACTGCCATCTTGTGCTGGTGACTGCCATATTTTGCAAAAGATATATTCAACCCATAAAAAACAGTCCCCTAGAACTTATGGTGGTCATATATTTGTTTCAGAGTGGTTCTGCTGGTAATTCTGATGTATATACCATATTTGTCAAACTTTTGAATTCGAGGATCATTCGTATTTAGAATTCGTTAAGAGTGGCTTTATATGTATGATATTAAAAGGAATTCAATTCAATTAATATTTTCAAGAGAGAAAAGATTTACTAGGCTATATTCTATCAAGTTACTTTAATAGTGGAATTCATAATACGTGCGCTCTTTTCTTTATTATTTTTGTTTTATCATTATAATTATATTTTTTGAAACATTTTTTTCCTATCCATAGATAGATATTTTGACTATGAAACCATTTATATCCTTGCAAATGTTAGTTGATTCAGAAAGAAAGAGACCATTCTAATGAAAACGTAATCCATTTGGCATCTTTTCTAGTATTTGCTGACTTGATTATACTGAGTTTTAAATATTTTCGACCATTTCTGTATAAAGACACGAAAACAAAAAAATAAACCATTCCAGGGCGCCTTACGGCATGGTTACTTTCTTATTCCCACATCTTCGTTAAAATAGATTAATTTCTTTATTGTTTTGACATGAAACATGCCCCTTTATAAATTCTGAACAACCTCGTAGTATTTTTCTCATAATTAATGTATTTTATTAATAGTAAAACGACGTTGTATCATCTTGCCCCACCACCTGTATCATCGTTGTTGTTGTTGTTGGTGTAAATTCCTCCACTGTCTGGAGAACCACGTTTCCGTGTTGTGAACTTCTTTCTTCTTGTGTGTCTGTTCCTCTCGCGGTACTTCACACAAACTTAACACAAAACACTAAACACTTAGGCAACAAGTTCAATATGGTTTGACGTGACGGGAAAAAAATAAACAAAAAATCGGTTTTACTGTAGATTTGATATTATGCACTGTCGTCTATGATTAAGCGCCCAACACATTCCCCTCGTCAGCGATTCCAAATTTGATATTAGTTTGTCAGTGTTTCTAACATGAAAAATGTCAGGGTTACAGTCTAGTATTGTTTTTATAAGAAAGTCACTTTTTTCTGGCTCACTACTTGGTATTGTTACTTTGTTCTCATTCAGGAATAAGGAAATGTCTTTCATAAAGGGTGCGCGTATATGTCTAAGGGCATCACATCTCAGTAGAAAGTGTCCGATGTCCTCATCCGCAGCACAGCATAGGAGACATGTTCTGGATACAATATATTGACTGAATTTACAGCGGTCTGTCTGGAAGATGTATGCCCCAACAAGAAGTTTTGCCTTGACACATGCTTTTAAAGTTGCTATTCTTTCTGAGCCTGTGAATCTCCATATGGGATGAACCTGGTTGTAGGTAAGCTTCTGTTGTAGATATTTAAGTGAGGACTTGTCTTGCACAGACGAGTTGATCTCTCTAGTCCAGTACAGTTCGATTGTTTTATTAACTTGGCGTTTCCATTGGGTTTTTGTCAGTCTAGAGTTCAATAGGACATCTGGATCAGGTAGAGAATACTTTATAAGCAGTGTCCTGATCCATGTGAACCAGCTATTGGAAGTGGCGTCTTTAATGGCTAACTGTCGGGTCGCAATGTCTCTTTCGATGCAATCTGCTCTTATAATATTACCAAACATAGTAAGTTGCTTCTTGTGTATTTCCATTTCAAGAGGTAGACGTCCGCTCAGTATATAGACAGCCTCGTTGCTGGTTCTCTCTGGGAGATGCATTACATGTTTTAGAAATTGTTTGTGGTATCTTTCAAGCTTCCCAATATCTCCTTTATTCAGTATTAATGTTTCCATACCAAAAAGCAGTCTAGGTAATATGTATGTTGTCCACAGCTTAATTGTAGTGTTCAGGCATAATCCGTTTAGACCATGAAGACCAGCCCCCATGAGTCCATATGCGGTTTGTCTCGCAGTAGTGATTCGGTTATTGATTAGATCTTTATGGTAGCCACCAGGGGTTGCAGCTCTTTCAATACCTATGTGTGTGTAGTCTGATGCAACCTCAACCGGTTCGTCGTGCAGTTCCCAGAAGTTGTGCTCCTTCAATATGGTATCACTTCTAGTTGGATTAAAAATCATGACTTTTGTTTTACTTTTACTGATTTCATATTGTTCTTTAGTAGAATAACACTGTACAGTCTTAATCCCGAGCCCGGGGCAAGATGATACATGTTACCAGCCTTTTTCAAACGCAAAATTCCATATGTTGCAAACATTTCATGAGTGCGGATTTCGGTCTAAATAATAGTCAAGAAACCAAGTTTTCCTTTCTGTCCTAAATTTAACAGCAGAGCAAGTCATGGAAGGAGAATTTTGAAAAATTCGAAAAAGTGTATCATCTTGCCCCGGTCTCCCCTAAGACAAAATCTCACGATATTTTCACCGATGAATACTTCAACATCCCCGCCTCGAATATTTACACAGAAGACATGGAATTGAAAATCACGCCTGAGAAAATTGAAGTGGTTCGTTCATTTAACCCGTGGCTCATATAACCCTGGTCTCCCCTACTTTTTTTAAGATAGAAAACTTTGTGAGAATCGAAGAAATTGTTTCCTACAAGCAATTTCTCCCCCTTCCACGCTATTTTCCATTTCTTGTGGAGAGTCAAAATGCGTTCTAGATAACTAGTAGGCCTACAAAGTTAGAGCCGACATTCTCAAACCGTGAAAGTTTCAGTCAGATGAAACTTTTTCTCATTGGGACCAATTTATCGGTTAAAGAAATTTTAGGACACCGGTATGAAGGTGAACGAGATGCTGCGATTTTAACCGCAAGACGCAATTTTCTCTAAAATTTCTTAAAATCGCCTTACATTTTTGAGTTAACAACTCTAAAGCAAGTTAGAGTAAAGATTCGATAAAACATTAACGCACCTCTAAATGGAAATTTATTTTCGCTTTGTGTCTTTCTCCAGCATTAAAATTGAACGCCGGTGACAGTTGCTGTCAACTAGGTGGGTGGGGTAAGTTATTCTGAATTTTCTGCTTTTAGATAAGATACTGATAGTATAAGATAAGACTAAGATTTATTTGAATTTCGGAAACGGTTAACCCTTTCCCAAACAAGACTGAGGTTTTCACGTCCCAAATGGAGAAGACTCGGGAAAACGTTAAGGCAAAAGAAGAAAGCGCTGATAGGGATAATGAGCATTTTCTGCTTTTGCCTCAATATTTTCTATGCTATCTTGTACATAAATCCTACCTCTATCATCATCCATTATGGCCGAAGCTTTTCAGTTGGGCAACCATTAAATTTCACAGTTTGGGAAAGGGTTAATATGTAGAGCATTTGCCTCAGGGTTAAACATCAAACTTCCTCCTTACACATCTAGGATAACTCTTATCAGATAAAGAGATAAATGAGAGACCTGTCCAAACAGAATTCAATATACACTCATAAGTTTGTTTGATTCAAGTTAGATGGATTTGATATCCATATTAACCCCTTTTACGAAAAAAAACCCTTCCTGGATGCGGCAATTTTAGAAGCAGATTGATCCAATATTCCAATAGGGTTTCCAGAAACCCCATGATCCCCCAGCCCCACTGGCCAAGTTTTTGTAAGCAGCCTTCTATCATTCTATGTTTCTTATTGAGGGGGGCACAAGCATGCAAACTTTTTTTGCCACCACGTTTGATTGAAAGTCAGTGGCAACCCTGTCCAAGTTTGGCAAATTAATGAAAATGGGATTTGTTTCATTTGTAGCATTGAGAATATTGAGACAAAAGGAGAAAATGGTGGTTATCACAGACTTGGTGAAAAAACATAAATCTTTGTCAGAATTTTGGTCTGATAGTACCGAATAATCTGTCAGACTGAATGAAATTTTGTCAGACAGAACTCTCACTATCTTGACCAGGGGTCTCGTTTGTCAAAATTTGGGGCCGTTATTGGGCCCCATTCCCAATGGCAAAAAGTATCTTTTTTTCCCAATTCTCTGGTGAATATTCCCAATGAGGACCCAGAATGCCCCTTTTTAAGACCTCATCTTCATTTACAAACATTTTGAAGAATTTCTAGGGTAGATTCTTAAACAAGAGTATATACAAATGCATTTTACATCACTACAGTCTAATTTGCAGCTGATACTGAGTGACAGTATGAATACAAACTTGTTTAAGTTTCTCCCAATTTAGGTAAAAATGTCGCTATTTTTCCCAATTTCACTTGCCCCTGGCCCCAAACAAAAATTGGTAGCAAGACCCCTGTTGACAGACCAAAAGTAGTGTCAGACATTTGGACTGACAGTAGCAAAAAAATCATCAGACAAAGAGATATTTTATCAGATATGTCTGATTGTCTGACAGTTTTCGCCATGTCTGTTATCAACATTTTCTACTCGTATCTCAATGTTTTCCAAATCCTTTGTGATAGGGACATCATAACAGAGGCGGATCCAGGATTTCTGTTAGGGGGGTTCGTTTTTTCAAAAGGGGTGTTCGTTTTACAAGTATTGCACAATTTTGACTGAA
Source organism: Fragum sueziense (assembly GCA_963680895.1). Taxonomy (NCBI): domain Eukaryota; kingdom Metazoa; phylum Mollusca; class Bivalvia; order Cardiida; family Cardiidae; genus Fragum; species Fragum sueziense. The sequence goes on along the minus strand of OY804595.1, from coordinate 7,992,534 downwards.
TTTCTGCATGAAAATGAAATAATCTGGCTGCATAGGGGTGTTCGTTTGAACCCCCCAAACCCCCTCTGGATCCGCCACTGCATAAGCAGGTCTTAGTTTGGGAAATGGTTAAAATGCCAGCGTTTTTTCTCCTTTTTTGGACGGTCCGTAAAAAGGACCCGTTCCCAATGCCAAATAGGGTAATTTTTTCCCAAAATCTGGAAAGAAAATTCCCAATGCAAAAGTTATTCCTTCTTTTTGAATGAAATTTCAATCATTCCTTTCATATGTTGAGAAAAAAGTATCCAGAGACAAACTGGAAGTCTTTTCAGTTGATTTCATATAGTTAACTATGCACAGGACTCAATTTTTGTTGGAGTCTGTGATGAAAATATTTTCCGAATTTTTGACAAAGCAACGCTGTTTTCCCAATTTGCCTGGTTTCGGACCCGTTCCCAAAAACTACGAGAACAAACACTGAATGCATTCCCTCACAGCTAAGATTTTTTATGCCCCACAACAAAAAGTGTTAAAAATATTGTGGCAAATGAAGAAATTTCTTTTGACAAACAATTTCTCCATTCTCTACAGGGGTTTCAATAACTTTTTGGCCACCTGAGCCGGAAGCTAAAGTAGGTGGGGGATTTTCTATGTACTCCCTATTAATCCCATACAAAATTTTCAAAAGTAGCAGGGGGATTGTACTCAAATTCAGTCAAATAGGAGGGGGAAATCCCCGCCCCCCGCCTCTCAACCCTTTCCCAAACAAGACCTTGTTTTGACGTCCCTAATAGACGTGGCTTGGGAAAACATTGAAACAAAAGAAGAAACTGCTGGTGACCAGCAGTTTCTTCTTTTGTCTCAATATTTTCTGTACCATCTTATACACAAAGTATATCTTTAACAACGTCCCTTTTTAGCTCGACTTTTCGAAGAAAATGAGAGCTTATACTGTCACCCGGGCGTCGGCGTTGGCGTTGGCGTTGGTGTTGGCGTTGGCGTTGGCGTCGGCGTTGCAACCAAGGTTAAATTTTTTTCAAAGATCAATAACTTCCATACTATCAAAGGGATTCAACCCAAACTTGGTATACTTATTCACCATCACACCCTCTACCTTACTATCAGGGCCCATGACCCTGGGACCACTCTATTTGGAGTTATGCCCCCTTTATACTAAGCAACTTAGAAAGTCGAGCGCGCTGCGCTGTCTTCGGACAGCTCTTGTTTTCATCTGCTGCAGTATTTTAATTGGATCATCTTATAAGTTTGCTGTTTGGAAACGGTTAATGAAACCCCTGTCTCTACCTAAGTCCTCGTTATATTATACTGTAAAATCAGATATTTTCGCTGGGCCAAAAGTTTACGAATTTTTAAATTTGAAGTGGTTCGCGAGGGTAAAAGTTTGCGAAAAACAAAACCTCTGAACCATGTGGTTTAATTTTCACGAAAATAAAATCATCAACTATCATCAACTATCGGTTTTGTGTTTTATTTTTACAGCCGGTCTTCATATTAATAACACGATACGTAAAAAATACCAGATGCCCCTACTTGTTTAAAAAGATCTCACGTAATCCGTAATCATTTAATCCTTTAATCATGTACGTGAATACATTTTCATACCAAACACTGTTCATCTTCTGTAGATTAATAAAATCATATCGCGATAATTCAGATCGAATATATTCGGCAGTCCGTATTTGTCCAATAGATCTTGTCTAAAGTATTGAAAACTGCATAACATAACTGTTAATTGCTGACAAACAATGGCTGTCAAAATCGTATGTCGCTTTATTGACCAAATTTCACACCTTTTGTTACAGGTGTAACCAAACAGCCCTGGTGATATTTGATGTATTCAAGGCCCATCGCAGCGAAGGTTTATTGGAAATTTTGAAGAATGCGAACATTAAAGTCGTTTGTCTAGTTTGATTGCATTATTTACTCGATTTACATTGTACGATAAAACCAAAACAATTCCGAAAATCAAAGTAATGGCGGACAGACGGTGCGTTCTTGTAGTATCATTGCATTTGCTCCCAGGCAATATGCTCATGTGGCTAAATGTTTACGAATTAATCATTGCATTTGCTCCCAGGCAATATGTTCACGTGGCTAAATGTTTACGAATTTATTGGATTCGCGAACATAGCGAAGATTAATCCCTAGCGAACATTTCTGATTTTACAGTATATTGGTCAAGTTTAAACTTTTGTCGTCTGGCAATGGGTCAGCCCGTTACTGCATGATGACACTTTTTGTGCCCTACAAGGGAAAACATTGTGGAAAATGAAGCAATTTCTTTATTTCACACAATATTTTCTACTCAAAAAGGTAAAAAAAAAAAAAATACAGTGATTTTTTCCCTAAAAAAATGGTCTTTATTGGGCCCTTCCCCTCTTTGTGGAATATACTTTTTTCCCCCTTTTCAGATCAATTTTCCCCTCCTGAAACTAGTTTTTTTTGTTGCAAAGAAAAATCTAAATCATATTTAAATTCTAGGAATCTCTAATAGTTCAAAAGGTTGTTTCAATGTCCCATTATAATACAAGCAATTTAAATGCATTTATAACACTGTATTTGAGAGTATAAGCATGCATAATTGAAACATCCCCTTTTTCGGCGTTCACGCCCAAATTTTCCCCCACCTATGGGTCCTGACCCCCTTCCCCAAAAATTAAAAGTAAACACTGAAATATATAATTTCATTCACTTTGAATTGTCGTCTGCAACAACTTTCAAATTGGAACAGTTAAAAATTTTGCCGTTTGGTAATTTATCACTTAATAATTTCAGAATCTAAGAGACACCTGTATTGAACGATGTTGGAAGGACTAGCAGCCTGGGTTCTCAACACATATGTGGGAGAATATGTGGAGAACTTGAATACACACCAACTGTCTATTGCTCTGCTGCAAGGTCAGTCAGGGATTAACCCATTTCCACATAATGATGCTTTTTGATGCCCCATCATGATAAGGGCTTTGGAAAACACTTTGGAAAATGACAAGCAATTTCTTCATTTCTTACAATGTTTTCTATCCAAAAAGACTGAAAAATATAAAATTCTGCTCAGTTGAAATTGTTTTGAGCAACGCCTTTGAATTTGGAACGGTCTAAAATATTGGCTGTTGCTGTCTGGTAATGGGTTAAGTTAATGGGGAAATTTTAAGACTTGTCCAAATTTAAAGCTGTTGCAGATGAAAATTATTATGGTTGATTAATATGAAATTTGTTTACCTGAAAGAACAGAAATATTGAGGGAAAAGTTAATTAATTTAAACCATTCCTTTTACCCATTACTAAATGACAAATTTTGGACTGGTCCAAATTCAAAGATGTTTCAGACAACAATTTTATGTGAAAATAATTTAAAGATTTGTTTTCTTTTTGGACAGAAAGCATTGTGGAAAATGAAGAAATTGCTTGTAACAAGCAATTTCATAATATTCCACAATGTTTTCCCAAGCCTTTCTCCTTTGGGGAGTCAAAAGAGTTATTGTTTGGGAATGGATTAAACAATGAATATTCATGTCAAAAGATTGATGGCATCAGTACTCCTGTCTGTCTGAAACTTAACATGAAACCTTAACCCATTACCACACAGTAGCTCTTTTTAACTCCTTGGTCTTGAACAAACAGTAACTCTTTTTAACTCCTTTCATTTTCAACCTTGAAAAAGTATGGCAATCCTTTGAAATTTAAACTTTTCTTTTATATGATTAGTAAGTTTGATTTATTAGCTTTTAAGTCCATTAAAAAAATATGCACTTTGTTCTTTAAAAAAAAAGAGTAATTTGCAATTAAACATGACTGGGGTCTGATAACTTTTTCAAACTTGCTTGAAAATTACTATGGAAATACATCTAATCAAAATATTTTTACATCATTCATTTCCTTAATATTGTATTTCTTTAAAATAACAAAAAAAAATCTTAAAAATATATAAAATAGTTGTTTTATTTCTGTTTGAAGAAAAATAAAATTCAACACCAAACACGAAAGGGTACTGTTCTGCAAAGTCATTTTTTGTTAAAAGGGCTTATTTCATCTGCTTCAAAGTTATATCATTGAAAAGGTATTTAAATTCTCTAAAAACTTTACATATATCAAAAATGTCTAAAATAATCAATTGTGCATCTTTTTTACAGTTGTTTTAAGATCAGGTGCAGAAAGGGTAAAAAACCAATAATTCTTATCAACATCTGTTTGTTCAAAACCATTCACCCTTGATGCTGGCTGAGTTGTAATGGGTTAAGGTATAACACATCATCATTTCGGGGTTATTAGCTCACCTGAGCACGAAGTGCTCAAGGTGAGCTATTGTGGTCACTTTTTGTCCGTCGTCCGTCCGTCTGTCCGTCCGTCCCTCCGTCCATCTGTCCGTCCGTCCGTCCACAATTTCTTTCAACATCTTCTCCTCCTAAACCATTGGACCAATTTTGACCAAACTTGGCAGGAATGTTCCTTGTGTGACACTTTCCAAAACTTGTTCGTGAATTTTTGATTTGTCAAAAAATGTGGGCGTGGCAGGGAGAAAAGGGCTTATCAGACTAGAAATCATAAGAAAATTCTTTAAAAATCAACCATTGGGCCCAATTTAATCAAACACGGCAGGAATATTCCTTGAGTCACTCTTTTCAAAATTTGTTCACAAATTTTTATATTTGTCCAAAAATGTGGCCGTGGCAGGGAGAAAGGGGCTTATTAGACTTGGAGAAATCATAAGAAAATTCTTTTAAAATCAACCATTGGGCCAATTTGAACCATACTTTGCAGGAATGTGCCTTGAGTCATTATTTTCAAAATTTGTTCACAATTTTTTTCATTTGTCAAAAATTGTGGCTGTGGCAGGGAGAAAAGGGGCTTAATATCAGACTTGGAGAAATCATAAGAGAATTCTTTAAAAATCAACCATTGGGCCAATTTGAACCATACTTGGCAGGAATGTGCCTTAAGTCATTCTTTTCAAAATTTGTTCAGAAATTTTACATTTGAAAAAAAAAAACATGGCCGTGGCAGGGATAAAGGGGCTTATTAGACTTAAAGAAATCATAAGAAAATTCTTTAAAAATCAACCATTGGGCCAATTTGAACCAGACCTTGCAGGAATGTGCCTTGAGTCATTCTTTTCAAAATTTGTCCACAAATCTTTTCATTTGTAAAAAATTGTGGCCTTGGCAGGGAGAAAGGGGCTTATCAGACTTAGAGAAATCATAAGAAAATTCTTCAAAAATCAACCATTGGGCCAATTTTAAGCAGACTTTGCAGGAATGTTCTTTGAGTCTCTCTTTTCAAAATTTGATCACAGTTTTTTTCATTTGTAAAAAACTGTGACTGTGGCAGGGAGAAAGGGGTTTATTAGACTTAGAGAAATCATAAGAAAATTCTTTAAAAATTAACCATTGTGCCCAATTGAAGCAGACTTTGCTGGAAGGTTCCTTGTGTGACCCTTCTCAAAACTTGTTCGCGGATTTTTGATTCGTCAAAAAATGTGGGTGTGGCAGGGAGGAAGGGGCTTATTGGACTTAAAGAAATCATAAGAAAATTCTTTAAAAATCAACCATTGTGCCCAATTGAACCAGACTTTACTGGAATGTTCCTTGAGTTACTCTTTTCAAAATGTGTTCACAAATTTTTCCATTGGTCAAAAAATGTGGGCATGGCAGGGAGGAAGGGCTTATCAGACTTAGAGAAATCATAAGAAAATTCTTAAAAAAATAACCATTGAGCCAATTTTCTTTTTCCCTTATCTGTTGCTCTCAGGCTGGCCCCATGTTTATCTTATGTAAACAAATAAGAGATTAGCTTTAGCTTATCAGATGGTAATGATAATCTTTCACTATATTCTATCAATCACAGACAAAATCTTGTTAATTGAGCCTATCATAAATGTTCAATCTCTAACAGATCAGTATGCTTTGAAAATTAGCCCTATGTTGTATATTGCGAAATCATGAAATAATTGTTGAAAATTAACTAACTCAACAATTGTGCTAATTCATACCCAACCTTACAGGATCGATTGGAACAAAATTATTTCTTAATTGTTTCCAAACAGAAAGTCCTTATAAGTTTCATGCCTATGAACTTGACAAAATTGCCATTATCACTCTTGTCATCTTGATTCAGGTGAGCGATTTAGGACCATCATGGTCCTCTTGTCTGTATTACACAAACATATCTTCTTATAAATATTTTGTTGTCTTTAACTATTTTGTTGCCATAAAAACATATACATGTTTAATTATACACATTCAATTCAAACAACCAAGATGTTTTCTTGGCTTGATAAGAAACACTTTGATTCTTATTTGAATGTTGTTTTGTTTTACAGGGGCTGTTGAGTTAGAGAATCTACCTCTGAAAAAATCTGCCTTGAAGAGCCTTGGACTACCTCTAGAAGTGAAATCAGGTACTCTAGTACTTAGTTTAGTTTAATCCTTTCCCAAACAAGGCCTGGTTTTGACATACTTAACTCTTTCCCAAACAGCAAAATTTTAGGGTGATCCACTTCAAAAACTGCCACAAATGATAAGATCGAAGTTACTAAAGATAGAATTTGTGTAAAATAAAGCACAAAAATATTGAGACAAAAGGAGAAACTGCTAGTTATCAGCAGTTTCTCCTTTTTAGCTCACCTGAGCACGAAGTGCTCAAGGTGAGCTATTGTGGTCGCTTTTTGTCCGTCGGCCTCCGTCCGTCCGTCTGGCCACAATTTGTTGTTAACACTCTAGCATCCACAAATATTGACCAATCTTAACCAAACTTGAACAAAACATGTATGACCATAAGTTCTCGGATGACTTCGATTTTGGGTCAGATCGGACCAGGAAGTCGGGAGTTATGTGCCCTTGAACATCAAAAATAGCTACTTTTTAAATTGTTAACACTCTAGCATCTACATATATTGATCAATCAAGACAAAACTTGGACACAATGTTTGAGACCATAAGATCTGGGATGAGTTTGATTTTGGGTCAGATCGGACCAGGAAGTCAGGAGTTATGTGCCCTTGAACGTCAAAAATAGCTACTTTTTAATTTGTTAACACTCTAGCATCTACAAATATTGATCAATCAAGACAAAACTTGGACATAATGTTTTAGACCATAAGATCTCGGATGAGTTTGATTTTCAGTGTGATCTGATCAGAAAGACAAGAATTATGTGCCCTTGAATTTGACAGAATTGCCATTTTAGGCTGTTTTCGACCTTGTTTACCCTCTAGAATCTACAATTATAAATCAATCTAGACAAAACTTAGACACACTGTTTGGGACCCTAAGATCTTTGATGAGTTCAATTTTCATTCTGATCTTTTTCAGAAAGTTGAGAGTTATGTGCCCTTGAATTTGACAAAATTGCCATTTTCGGCTGTTTTTGACCTCGTTTACACTATAGAATGTACAAATATGAATCAATCAAGACAAAACTTTGACACAATGTTGGGGATTATAAGATCTTTGATCGTTTGGATTTTCAGTCTGATTTGATCTGAAAATCGAGAGTTACTTGCCCTTGAATTTGACAAAATTGCCTTTTTCGGCTGTTTTCGACCTTGTTTACACTCTAAAATTTACAATTATTAATCAATGAAGACAAAACTTGGACACAATGTTGGGCACCATAAGATCTCGGATGAGTTCGATTTTCACAACGTTGTTGACCATAAGTTCATTTTCAGTCTTAAAGTCGTAAATATTAATTGAATTGATCAAAATTGTGGCTTATATCATTTTGGTTCAGGTGAGCGATATAGGACCATCATGGTCCTCTTGTTTTCAATGTTTTCCAAAGCCTTTTTCAACAGGCATGTCAAAACCAGGTCTTGTTTGGAAAATGGGTAATAGTAGTTTTGTGAAAACCTTTTGTCAAATGAAGAAAATGCTGATAACTGTTTGTTTATGCAAAGACAGTGTAACATCCATGTTAATCTAATGCACTTTAATCTTTTCTCAAACAAGAACTGGTTTTGAAGTCCCTAGCGAATATAGATCAGGAAAAAATTTTGAGAGAAAAGAAGATATTGCTAATGATTTTCTGCTTTAGTCATGAACTATCATGTCATAAGCAATAGCATTTTAATTGGAGCAGTACATTTTTTTTTACGGTTTAAGAAAATGTTGAAGGCCATTTCTTGTTATCTGACCACTTTATTTTTGTCTTGTTACAGGTTTTATTGGTAAGATAACTCTACAGGTCCCCTTGAGAAGGTTACACAGTGAACCCTGGGTAATCTCTATAGAGAAACTCTATCTTGTAGCTGGACCACAGTTACTGCAGGAGGTAAATGTTACAGAGCAATAGAAGAGAGGAAATGAAAAAAATGTCATGAAATTTTTTAAAATATGTTATGTGTACTGGAATTGACTTATTTGGATAGCAAAGTCCAGATAACTCTATAACATGAGAGTCTTTCAATCCAGGGGTAGTTGTTTCAAACCCAGCTTGGCCAATATCTGTTTTGGCATTTGATAAAGTCATTTGTATCTCATCAATGGGTGTCAATCATCTAAATGAGAGAGCAGCTTAAGGCTTGGACTGGACGTCTGAACAGTGGTGTTAAACCACATCCAACTGTTATTTGGACTACTGGAAAGAGTACATGCAAAACATACATACAAGATTGAAATAACCTACCGTATGTAGATTACTTTAACCCCTATATCATTTGCTCTGCAATTGTAGATCAAATATTTATGTTTAAAAGGTATAAGATCCAATACATATATCTATGTTATCATTTAAAAGAGAAGAAAATGTAGGAAGCACATGCTTAACACTTTCCAAAACAATGATCGTCGGTGTAAATGCAAAACTTTGTATGTCGATTCTTGCGATTTCCAAAGTACAAACTTGTGTGCCCAGTTTAGACAATTCTCGCTGGTTTTGAGATATTTTTACTGATCTGTATAAATGACATATTATTTGTGAACAATATGTCAAAAGGATGAGTGTCAATAAGGCCCTTTCCGTGACCTAGCCCGATTTTCTTCATTTTCGCCACACATGACCACTAATATATTGACCTTATGTAGGCAAAGTATCAACTTGAACGGAGCCTTGGTTTGGAAGATATATTAAATCAAAGTGGGTGGGGTAAGTCACCCACTACGCCATTAGATGGATCAATTTCTTATACAGTTTTACTAACAATCTATAACTTGAAAATTGCTGATGCAGTGAAATATATATGTATTGCACTTTGAAAACATTTCAGTTTGGGAAAAGTTATTACACTTTTATGCCTCTCCTTTGAAATTTTCCAAAAACGAGATACAAGGCTTTGCATTTACAACAACATGATGCTTTTTGGTGTTATAGTTATAAGCTTGAGAAAATGTTGAGAAGAGAGTGTTTTTTATCAGCATTTTGTTATTTTGCCCTAATTATCTCTTTGCTACATTATACACAAATCATGCTTTTATCAACATCCATATGTCATCTGCAGCAGCTTTTTCATTAGACTACTCTAAATTTATGTCAACTTGGAAATTGTTAAAAAATAGGAATACCTGTCATAAAAATTTATGTTTGCTGATTATCCCTTCCCAAACAAGACCTGGATAGAATAGGCTTTAGAAAACATTGAGGCAAAAGAAGAAAATGCTGATAATCAGCTTTTTTATGCTCCCCGAAAAAAATTCAGGGGAGCATATAGTCGCCATGCTGTCAGTCTGTCCGTCCGTCTGTCCGTGTGTCCGTCCGTCCACGGGCAGATCTCAGCAACCCTTGGACTGAATTAAATGAAACTTCACATGTGAACTCCCTGGGATAATCCATTGGGTCCTTTTTCTCCGTTTCTTAATTTGAGGCTGCGTCATGGAAAAAGGGGCCTTAGTGTAAAAATTAGTTTTTCTCTAATTTCTCTTCATCTAATTGGCAGAATTCAATGAAATTTTGTACTCATGTGATAAATGGGATGCTTTAGACCATATTCTATGAATAATGTGTGTACAAAAAATCTGTCATGGAAAAAGGGGGCTTAATGTATGATAGTTTTTATTTTGTGACAAACACTTATTCGGGGAGCATAATCCGTCTATGACGGCTCTTGTCTCCTTTTGCCTTAATGTCTTCTGTACTATATTATTCACAAATTTTACCTTTAGCAACATAGTTGTGTCACTAGCAGCTTTCAAATTGGGCTATCTTAAAAATTGTCTTTTGGGAATGGGTTAATGACTCATACTACTCTACTTTACTCTACAGTATGATGAAGAGAAAGAAAAGACAGCAGAGGCAGCTAGAAAAGTGCAGCTGCTGGAGGCTCACGAGGCTAAGTTTCAGGTAATGTGTAGTTAATCCATTACTGCACAGTGACGCCTTTTGACTCCCTCACAGAAAAGGCTTGGGAAAACATTGTGGAAAATGAAGAAATTGCTTGCAACAAGCAATTTCTTCATTTACCACAATGTTTTCTAACCCAAAATGGAAAGATTTTCAAAGTTTCGTCAACTTAAAATTGTCGTCTGGAACACCTTTCAAATTGGAAGGGTAAACAATTTGCCGTCTGGTAATGGGTTTATATTGCATTTTCAAATGTTAAATTGCTGACAAGCTCTTTGGTTTTAAATATCCAATTATTGCAGGCATAATTGATGCTGCAATAATTTTGTTCAGTCAGGGTATTTTAAGTTTTGGCTTGCAAGACATGCAAGAAATAAAAGTTTTTTGGCATCAATGTGTCCCAAAGGGATAACATTTTTATAATCGCAATACCTATTTGTTTACACATTTTCACATTGTTTAATTTGTTCATTTACATAGTTGATCTTTGTTTGATGGGATGTATGAATTGTTTAGAAACAGTCTCTTCTGGGTTAAAAGCATTTACTTTGGCAATGTCCTTCCTGTTTATTCAATAAAAAAAAACGCTTTGTTATTAATGACATGGCAAGAGTAACAATTGTTACTAACTGTTTGATAAGATTAGGGGCTGTATTCAGCAACATATCTAAACCAAATGTCTATGATAAAATTACATAACGAGCCATCTGATTGGACAAGATATATGTCTAGGCTAATTGGATTGATTGTTTCGTTTCAAAGGTATTCTGGGACGTAGACTGGTTGGTGAATTCCACCCAGGTCTTGTTTGGGAAAGACTTGAATATCTCTCTATATTTTCAGGTTCAGACTTCCATCAAGCAGGAGTCATCATCCTGGTTCTCCTATGGTACATCCGTCCTGGCAAACATACTCGAGAATCTACAGGTAATATACAATCATGTGGAGGGAAATAATTTGTGATTTAGGGGTAGTATTTACCATCCAGTCTAATTTTAAATTTACCTTTAAAATTACTCAACAACCCATCTGATTGGCCGAGACATATGTCTCGTCCAATCAGATGGCTTGTAATATAATTTGGATTTAGAAAATCAGTTCAGAACTATTGGTGAATACAGTCCCAGATCTATTTGTGCTGGACTTTCAACATAAGAAATGATGTTGCCTTTTTGTCCAAAATTATCCATGATTATTATTTAACACTTTTAAAATACCTGGACTTTTGAGGCATAATAGACTGCTTTTCATTCTATACTGAAATAATTTTCCTCTAAAATAAAGAAAACATGTGAATTAATATTTGAAAGCTAAAACAGAGCACAATGATGGAGTTAAAGGATTATATCTGTGACTAGATGTCATACCGAGTATGTGAATATTTAACACAGAAACATTTGCTTGTTCTGTATGCTTATAATAATTAGTAAGTGTCATATTTTAGTTGAAGATCAAAGATGTGCACATACGATATGAAGATGCTGATACTAATCCATCCTGTCCATTTGCCTTTGGTGTGGTGATAAAAGGTCTGAGTGCACAGAGCACTGATGCTTCATGGGTAATGACAGCTTAACCCTGTCCTAAACGACAAAGTTCTAGGATGCTCCAAATTGAAAGCTGCCACAGACAACAAAATGGATGTTGAGAAAGCTATAATTTCTGTAGGATATGGTACAGAAAATATTGACGCAAAAGAAGAAAATGCTGATCATCAGCATTTTCTTCTTTTGCCTTAATGTTTTCCCAAGCCGATTATATAAGGGACGTCAAAACCAGGTCCTGTTTGGGAAAGGCTTAATATTTTCTTAACCCATTCGCTCCAGAGAAAAAATGTTTCCCCATATCCAACACTGCGTTCTTTTCTGTAACAGAGACATTTTAAATTTTAAGTAACAATAATTATATTGATTATATTATCTCAGTGGTTGGCAAAAAATGGATAATTTCGTTAACTATGTTAACCCTTTCTAAACAAGCATTGACTTCGACATGCACAAAGGGAAATGTATTGCGAATCAGGCTAAAAATGTTGATAAGCAATGTTTAAATGCTTAAATGTTGTGAGAAAGAATAAATTTTGATTTTTGTTTCAGATACCAAAGTTTGTAAGCAGAGACAATGTAGAGTTGATGCATAAACTGGTGGATTTAGAGAACTTTTCCCTCTATTTTGATACAAATACTACACTGGTCGGAGATCTAGACAGGAGTGATATGGCGGTATGTTGAAATTGGCGTGGACAATTACCGTAACATAATAACATCACTTTTCAACAAAGACCTTACAACTGCAGCTTAAAACAAGCTGCAGAACTTTATGAGGTTTTCGTTTAAAAGTTTCATAAAGCTTATTTAAGAATTTTGGGCCTTTAGCCACCGGACCACAATACACTTCATAACATATATAAAACATTCAATGTATAGTGAATTACCAAAGGCATGATATACTACCATGATCTATATTTAAAAGTTTTGTCATACTAAACTGAACCTGTCAATTCAAACTACCAGTAGTAGTTTGAAGGCTTGAAAACTTAAAACATGGACGGTGTTGTTTCACAAACTCATCTTGTGTTTTATTCTTTTCAGGACTATCTTCAAAGAGAAATGTACATATCTTCTATCACAAAACAGTTTAAAGTAAGTCTCTGTGCATGTTTTATTTCATGTTATATTAGAGTTTTTTCTAGGGATCATAATTATGGTTGAAATATTCACCGACAAATATATATCAAATGCTTCTCTGCTTTTGTAGCTGGTTCTAATTTAAGAGGAATTTATACTATCTTGCTATGTTCAAGTTAGCTTTCACAGTGAAAAAATAACAATGAAATAACAATTTTAGAATGTTATTTACCACTGCTTATCTGCTGCTTTGATATCACCTATTGAATAGTCAAAATCAGTTTAACCCATTACCAAACAACAAAATTTTAGCCTAGTCTAAACTCATAGTTGTTGCAGACGACATTTTCCATTGAACTAAATTTAACATTTTTTGGTCTTTCTTGGTAGAAAAAATTGTGGGAAATGAAGAAATTGCTTGTCACAAGCAATTTCTTCATTTTCAACAATGTTTTCCAAAGCCTTTATTTTGTGGGGCGTCCAAAAGTGTCAATGTGTGGGAAAGGGTTAATAGATGCCAAGGTATTATACTTTTCTTTGATGAACGAAATTTTTGTCCCTGTTTTCTCATCTCATTATTTTCTCTCTAATACAGGACCATGAATATATACTATCACCCATATCTGGTAAAGCTATGATGAAGCGTTATACGACCGCCCTACCACTGCGAGATGTAAACACACCAAGAAATACCATTGATCTTAATCTGGCTGGAATGGCGTTCTCTCTTAGTGAACAACAGTACAGGAATATGTTCTTGATCTTACGAGAGTTCTCAAAATATAGACGCAGAAAGAAATATATGAGATGGCGACCAAATTGTCCAGTGAAAAACAAGTGTGTACAAAATATTTATTCATCATTTTTTTTTAAAAAACTCCCATTTTGGTGATAGCTATGCATATATGCAAGACCTACAGTATAATAAAGGAGCTTTACCTGACACCTAGACCTGATGAATGCATATCAGATGTATCCGATCTAGAATGTTGCAGACAAAATAAATATATACCTTCAAACTAAACATTTGTTAATTCAAGTTCTTGTTCACATTTAACCCTTTTCCAAACCATGAGATTTCAGACAAACCAAGGTAGATAGCTTCTGTAGACGACCACATTGGTTTAAATTAATTAAATATGGGATTGTCAGGGTGCCCAGTAACCTATAAATACCTATAAATACCTATATTATCCTATATTTTTGGACCATACCTATAAAAACCTATAATATCACCCATTTTGCCCCAAATACCTATAAATACCTATTTTTTGGTGTCTCTTGGGTAAGCGATGAAGGCAAATTTAAAACAAATACTTTCAAAATAGCAGTTTTCTATGGTTTAAAAGTAATAATTATCTTAGAATATATCAATATACAGTAGAAATTAGTATATTCCTTTCAGGCCTCTTTCAAACTTTAATGCCAGGGAAAGACTGATCAAACAATATTCATCTTTGTTGAAGAAGCTTGCATGTGTGTTTTGTCATCTTTTACTGGTATTGACCATTTTATTTAGTGGATATGTGTCTTTCATGAACAGAAAAGTTCTGTTCAAATAACTTTGTACAAGTACTACTTATGGACAAATGAATTATAATTTCTTTATACAGGGTGTTTCATAATATCTGTTACCATTACAAGTAAATACAAATCGTTGATTTTACATACAAAATAGTCATGTTATATATGTTTTCAAAGGGTACATAATAAAGTTTTGTTTCGTGCAAAGATAAAGGGGAAATATTGACGTCATGACGTCTTTTTTGACGTCATCAAATTTCGGCCGTTTTTCAAAAATGATGTTGCCCATTGACACATGTATGCGAGCTGTGAAACTGCTTGGTCAAATATTTATCAATATCTGTCATCAGATCTATGAATAAACATTCTACTGGTGATGAAAACTCAACACAGATGTTAAGAAAAATCTGACTTTTTCGTAAAAGATCATTTCATTCTTACAATTCAACAGTATGGACAGCCTCAAGTCTGTCAGTAATAACTGGACCCTTCTTTTTTGAGGACGAAAATTGTGACATTGAGACAGCTAATAAGAGTGTGCTAGCTGCATGTATTAAAGAAGAAATATATCTAGCATTAAGGTGAAAAGCTGCTGACTTTATTACCCTTTGATACCAGAAGAGTGGTGCTACATCCCACTCTTTCTGGAAACATATGACATGAATTGAGAAACATTTGGGACACAACAGATCTCACACGGGTCAAATAATGTGTGGATTTTGCACTCCCAAGAACTCAGTCCGATTGAACTTTTTCTTTGATATATCTGAAATGGCATGTACGTATAACCATGTCGCAATATTCATAGATGAACTTAAATAAAATTCCATTGTGTAAACGGACTGTTTCATTGGACACATGCAATTTGGTCTTTACAAACTTTAGGAAACAGGTTGACGTCGTTTTGCAACGTGGATGACGTCATTTAGAAAGCATGGTCGTAAAACTGTACTTTGTGGGCGAGATGGAATTTGTGTCAATCCTGAATGCAAAAGTACTAGTGTTGTATGTCAAATAAAACTTTATTATGTCTATTTTGGCGTTGTACATTTCATTTAAGTGTACATTTCTTAATTTAAACATACTGAGGATTCGAAATGGTAACACATATTATGAAACACCCTGTATGAATGCCCTGGGGAAAACCTTTTTAACATGAAGCAGGTCAGTTTTGCTCCTGATGTATAAAGCTAAGGTTGAGTTTCTGTCCTGAAGTTATCACATAGTCAGTACCAGTCTTCCATTTAAACTCTGAGGAAAATAAAAGAATAGAGAACGTTCTATTGTACTTACTGTTAATGACTAGAAGCCAAATTTAGGTAGAAATGTTTTAATTTTCATCTTGCTGTCCCAGAGACTGATTGAAATGTATACATGGAGTTGCTTGTCTTGTTATGATTGTTAGAGACACTCAGTATGTTTAAAATTCAACATAATAAAATTGAACATAATGTTTTCAGATCACCTTAGCAATTAGTGCTAAGTGTGAGGTAGTGTGATTGCTAACTATGGTCATCCACCCATCTGCCTATCCATAAACATATTCCCTCAAACAATATGGTAAAGAGTCTTAAAACTTGGTTTGAAGCATCTACTAAAGGCCTGCTACCGAAATACTTTAAATCATTGTGGTATTATGAAAATTGGCCCTATGTTCTGGGGATATCTTATTTCATATATGGACAAGGAAGGAAAATCTACTTCTCCTGAGTTGTTTGGCCTATGGCATTTGTCTTTTGACCCTCTACTGAAATAATTATTATCACAAATTTTTGGTTTGATAAAAACTGGCCCTATTTTGTTGGGTATCAGATTTCATATAATAGGGATAAAGAGGGAAATCTCGTAAAATCTCCTTCACCTAAATTGTTTTGCCTAGGGCTTTAAACTTGGTATAACGAATTGTCTCATGGCCCTCTGCCAATACTTTTCAAATTATATTGGTACAATGAAAAGTGGCCCATGTGTTTGAGTATCAGACTTCATAATAATGCAGACAGATCAGGAAATCTTATGCAATCTTTTACTCCTGAATCATTTGACCTAGGGCTTTCAATTTGCTGTGTAGAACTACCTCGTAGCCCTCTACCAATATCTTTCAAAATATTGTGGTACAATGACAATTAGTCATATGTTGCTTGATATTTTATTTCATGAGAGACAAAGTAGAAAATCATGCATATTCTTTTTCTCCTTTAGAAACAGCTTGGCACATATCTTTGAAATTTGTTTTGTAGAATTGTCTTTAATTCAGGCCCACTACCAAAGCACATAAAATTTTTTTGGTTCTGTGAAATTTGCCCTATGTTGTAGAATATCAAATTTCTTCATTCATCTTCTACTCCAAAACTATTTAACTAATGACTTTCAAATTAATGTGGTGTGTAGAATTGTCTAATGACCCTCCATTAAAACTCTTCAAAGTATTGTAGTATTATGACATTTGGCTCTATGTTGTGGAGAGATTCAATTTCAGATTCCATATAGAGACAAAGAACTTAGAAGGAAATCTAGAGCAAACTTCTCTTGAAAAATCATTTTTTTCAGAGACCCTATATTGAGGTTTTGGCTTGTATCATGGCAGCATGACTCTCTGGCAAATTCTTCAAGTTGTCTTCTTGCAATGAAAATTGGCTGGAAGTTGTGGGTCTAGGATGAGACAGAAGATATCAAATACAATCATTTCCTCAAAGCCTCAATGTTCTCTGCGGTGAGAGATAAATGGCCTTCTTGGCTCTCATGTCCTGATAAGTTTATGGTATTCTCTGGAACACCTTAATTTTCAGAACAGAAAGCAATAGCTAATAAATAGCTGTCTTGTCTGTTTCTGCTGTTGTCCTATTAATAACAGAGAGCTGGAAGGTAGTGGTGGTGGTAGAGAAATGTTTAAAGTAGTGTTTTCTTCATCATAAACACTACCTATATTATCCTATATTTCTGGCTAACTGATACCTATATTATTGAGACATACCTATATTTTTGACACCATAAGTCACTGGGCACCCTGGATTGTATGTACATTGTAGAACACAAAATATTGAGGAAACAGGAAAAATACTAGTTTTAAGCATTTTCTCCTTTTGCCTTAATGATTTTGGAAGTATTTTCTATCAGGGACATAAAAAAGGGCTCAATTGGGTAAAGGTTTAAATGGCTCTTGTTTATTTCAGTGCTAAGAAATGGTGGAGATTTGCTATGGATGCCCATCTGTTTGAGATCAGAGATCGTAACAAGAGGAGAAGTTTACAGTTTTTAACGCAGAGAGTTAAAGATAACATAGCTTATACACATATCTATATGGCACAGATGAAGAAAGAAGCCATTACTGTGGAAAATAAGGTAAAATAATCAAAAGTTTTAACCCATTCCCAAATGACAAAACTTTAGACAATGGAACCCATTTTGGAAAATTAAGAAATTGCTTGTGACAAACAATTTCTTCATTTCTCACTTTACTTTATACTAAACAATATATAAACATGCAAAATTTTATTCACTTGAAATTGTTGTTTGTAACAATGTTTGCATTTGGACTAAAATTTGGTATGGTTATAGGTTAAGGTTTACGCACTGAGAATGAAATGCAGAGCCAGAGGTGAAATTTGAAAAGTGTCAGTAATTCCTCGCCTGTGTTACATTTCCATTCAAAATACAAACATAAGCATTTTGTATGGTCTAGAATTTTTGATTAATGCATACCTATGGAAATATTTGACAAAAATGTTCAAAATTACCTCCCTTGCATATGAATATAGAGTAAAATAATATTTGTAAATTATTTTCTTCTTGAAGCATAATCTTGAAATCCGGCATGGTGAATCAACTTATGTGAAGTGTATTTACAAGTGTGTGTAATTTGATGCATTTCTTATGGCTAAAAATTGGTGTTTTCATTCTTAGTTCGTAAACCTTAAGTTCTTTTCCACACAAACTATTGGTATGATGTCTCCAATAAGAAAAAAAACTAAATGGAAAATGTATAAGGAAAGTTTTAAGAAAGTAAATGCACAACTGTAAATTTGCATCTATCTGTATGGCTCAGATGAAAAAGAAAGCTATAAATGTAGAAAAGAAGAAAAGAGACTTGAAATTTAAAAAATAATATCATTAGAACCTTCTTGTGACGCGGCAAAATTTCAGACTGCTCCCATGTAAAAACTGTTAAACTGGAACTGCTTTGGAAACATTTTAACCCTTTCCCAAATAAGACCTGGTTTTGGCGTCTCTAATAAAAAAGGTTTATGAAAACATTGAGACAATAGAAGAAACTGCTGATAACCAGCAGTTTCTCCATTTGTATCAATATTTTCTGTGCCATATTTTACACAAATTTTATCTTTAGTAACAACCATTTTGTCATTTTTAACAGTTTTTGAAGTGGATCACCCTAAAATTTTGTTGTTTGGAGAAGCGTTAAAATGAAGAGGCTGAATAATCAAATCTTTTCATATTTTCTCCCAGAACAAGCAGAAGAGAATAGAGGAGGACCTAAGTTTTGATGAGTTGATTATTTTGAGGGATGTTGTCCTGAAGCAGTTAAAGAAAGAAGGATTCTTCAAATCAAAGGTATTTTGGTTTTGTCTCTTAACCCTTTCCCAATCAAGCCTTGTGTTTTTACATCTCTACCTAATGCTACAGTTTTGAAAAAAAAGAAAGGAAAAATGAAAATGCCGATGGCCGGCTTTAGCAAAATTTCATGTTTCTGTAGCTTTTTATGCTCCCCGAAAAAATTTCGGGGGAGCATATAGTCGCCATGCTGTCCGTCCGTCCGTTCGGCTGTCCGTCCGTCCGTGTGTCCGTCCGTCCACAGCCATATCTCAGCAACCCTTGGACTAAATTCAACAAAACTTCACATGTTAACTCCCAGGCATAATCCCTAGGGACTTTTATCTCCGTTTGTTGTTTTGTGGTTGCGTCATGGAAAAAGGGGCCTTGATATAAAAATTAGATTTTCTCCAATTTCTCTTCATCCAATGGGCAGAGTTTAATGAAATTTTTGTACTTTTGTGATAAATGAGATGTTCTAGACCATATCCTATGAATTATATGTATACAAAAAAATCTGTCATGGGAAAAGGGGGCTTAATGTATGATAATTTTTATTTTGTGACAAACACTTATTCGGGGAGCATAATCCGTCTATGACGGCTCTTGTATTTGGTTGTCTGCAACAACTGCCAGTTTGGACTAGCCTATGAATTAGAAGTTTGAGAAAGGATTAAGATTTTTTTATGTACAATGTATGCTTAAGGACAGATCCTCCATTTATTTCCTACGGTAAGATTTTTTTTATTTTTTCTGTACTGATATTTTAATATTTGAGAAGTTAAAAAATGACTTAAAAACTATAGGTCACCAAGCGAATTAAAAAGTTGTTGGATTTCAAGGGAGACTACTCTTGTCTAAATTTGCAAAAATGAGGTGTCACTTAAATACCCACAAAAAAGGTGTTCGGAATGTCTAGAATAACATAAATAAGTCTTTATTGTGTTCAATATGATTTATTCTGTCTAAATGAGTATCAATTTGGGAAAATTAAGTGATGATTTTGAAATTTTTAGTAAGACATTCTTTCAAAAGTTGTTGAAATTGCTCTTTTTTCGCAACATTTTTGATAATAAAAAATATTCCAGCGGTAAGAATTTTTTCTTTTTTGGTATATACATAGTGCTTGGTCATACCTACAAAAACAAAAAAAGAAAAATATACCAAACCAAGCGTTTTACTTAGTTATACGTAAAATTTGGTTTACTTTTTGCAGCTCTGTCCGAAATTGTTTCACTATTTTTATCCATTTTCTTCCTTATTACCAGCTTTAGATAATAAAAAGTGTCGTCTTTTGTGTCCATCTGAAGCGGGCTAGCTGATAAAGACACCACTTTGCTTTTGTTGCTCCGTTTCCTATCGCTAACGCCACATGTTGAAAGCTTAACAGAAAGCAAAATGTACCATCCAAGTACTATTACACTTTAATTGACCAAACAGAGAAAATCGAAATAACCGAAAAATGGTCTTGTCATTTATCAACCAAACATTAACTTAATGTAAAAAATGCATTTGCTGAAAAGGCCAATTACTGAAACAGCTTTATTTCGTTATTTAGGATATGCGCAGTAAGTTGCGCAGTAACGACTGGAGGATCTGTCCTTAAGCTCACTATCATGTCTGTATGTACGATAATTTTATGCTCCTCATAAAGATGTTTCAGAGGGTGTATTTGTTTTTGCCTGGTCTTCTTGCTAAATAAAAAGGGAAAAAAAGAATGCCTGCTAAAACACCTAATATAAATAATTACTACTAGCTAAAATTTCCTCCAATTCATGTTGTACTAAATGCTGTTTACCTTTTGTTTTAGACTCCATCACCTGTTCAGGAAGCACCTAAAGAGGAATCTAGTCCAAACCAGGGTGACCAGACTATTTTACAGCGCTGGTTCCCAGGCTGGGGAGGATGGTATGGTACCCAGCCACAGAGGTCAGACAGTACATCAAGTGTTGGAGAGAAGGGAACCAATACTGGTGCTAATTCTGGATCATCAGCGGAGAGCGGAGAGCCTCCTCCTAAAATATCTAAAATAGAACTGGGTTAGTTCTTTAGAATCTTTCATGAGTACCTGTAGATCTTTAACAGAATTTTGATTAATTGGAAAATTATTATTATTCATTGTTCAATTTAATGTTAATTCTTTTGAAAAGGACAGTATCTATAATAGTGTAACTTGAAAGATGCTGCAAACAACAAAATAGACATTGATACAGACAGGATCTGTGTACATTATAGCAAAGAAAATACTGACGCAAAGAAATAAGAAGAATTTAAACAATTCTATTCTCCTAAACCATAAGACATGTTTTAACGTCTAAAGGCCCTCTATCAAAATAAAAAAGTTTGTGAATATACATGATATGTGCAATGTTTTCAGAACAAGAACTAGAGGATGTTATGGAAGTTATGACAGATGGAGGGGATGACAGTTCTGTATTGACAAGGGATGCCGTCTTTGCTAAACTCAACTTTTGTCTCGACACCGGCAGCTTTAAAGTGCTGGGAACAAAAAGTGACTTAGATAAAGGTATAAAAAGAACTCTAATTACAAAGGTTTAGGTAATCACATAGCTTATGGTCATGATCGATTCCATCTATTTCTTGCATATCTTGAAAGGGATGATGGCACATACATTTTTGTAAATAGATTAAGATGGAAATGAATGGCTTTTAAAATCAAGCCGAAGTATGATGTTTTACAAATGTTTTATCTCTTCAAGGCATTTTTACATCAATGTGAAAATTTGTTGAATATCAATTTTTCATGCAATTACAGAAAAGTGGATGTGACAAACTTAGGGCCTCTCTGATAACAAATGACATCTGTATAGAAATATATATTTTCTAGAAAACATTTACATGTTATTGTAGATATTGTGAATCTTTTTGTAGATTCCTAAATTCTTAATGATATTTGTGTTATTGCAGGTGACCTAATTAACTACAGTATACTAGAGTTAGAATGTACGGGTATTGAGATGGAGATAGAGTCTCGACCACGAACCAGCGGTCTTAAGTTCGGGTTAGGTGTTGGTGGTCTTGTCCTACATGACAAACTCACTGAGAACTCGCTCTTTTCTTGTCTTGTGAGCTCTCAAAATAAGGTAGAATATATTATAGACTATAGATTTTAACACTTTCCATAGCAACATAATTTAAGGGTGGTCCAAATTTAAATTTAAAGGTGTTGCAGATAAAATCAATACTAAGGCAATTCGGATAAATTATCATTGCAGTAAGATAAAAGAATAAAATTCTGGTCACTTTCAGTGTGTTATCAACAACCGGTTGATAATAATCCAAAGAGTGAACCAAAAAATGGTTATCAAACATTTTCATCTTTCGCCTCTTTTTTTCCCTAGTTTTTAGCTCGACTTTTCGAAGAAAATGAGAGCTTATACTGTCACCCGGGCGTCGGCGTCGGCGTAGGCGTCGGCGTTGGCGTTGGCGTTGCAACCAAGGTTAAAGTTTTTTCAAACATCAATAACTTCCATACTATCAAAGGGATTCAACCCAAACTTGGTATACTTATTCACCATCACACCCTCTACCTTACTATTAGGGCCCATGCTCCTGGGACCACTCTATTTCGAGTTATGCCCCCTTTATACTAAGCAACTTAGAAAGTCGAGCGCGCTGTCTTCGGACAGCTCTTGTTGTATGAAGGCATTAAACCAAATTTTGTTAGAGAAAGCAATATCCACATTGTTTTTTAGGAGAGGCTGGGTGTTAAGAAGCAGGCAGGTAGATATGCAGACCTTCAGAAGTCATTCCGTATACCTACAGTACAAGAGGAATCAGGGGCTAAACTACTACAGCTGCTCTATGAGAAAAATCCACTTGGTAAAGCTGCCAGATACAGGTATTGCTTTAAAAATGTTTGTTCAAGTATAAAAACTTCTTGCAAGGATTTCATGTTGATGGTTGAACTTGCAAAACTTGTTCCTTGGTCAAGCAGACTACTACTTGACTGCTGCACACCATTTTTAGCTCGACTTTTCAAAGAAAATGAGAGCTTATACTGTCACCCGGGCGTCGGCGTTGGCGTTGGCGTTGCAACAAAGGTTAAAGTTTTTTCAAACATCAATAAAACAGACTATTTCTAACAAATAGTCCAGTTTATTGGTCGAAAATGACGTTTGTGTTTGGAGGGGGGGTTGTCGAGTAAATTACGCAGATACAAGTGATTCTCACGCTGCACCGTCTCCATTCGCGGGCTTGAAAAAAAATCTGAATTTGCACCAAAAAATCGTCTTTTGTCCACGTTTTCAGCACTGCTAACGATGCCAAACCGCAGAAGCAAAAAGGCCAAACCTTACGATCGGCCGGGGACCGAGGCGGGTCCAGAAACGAGGAGGAAAACTCAAGCCGCCGAGTCTGAAAGTGAACGGGTCGTCCTGGCGTCGGACGAACCCGATTCGGGTATCAATCCCTTCGCCAATTTAAATAATTTTCTTCCACCTTTACCTGCAGCTAACTTTACTGTCCCTGCAGAGGCTATGCGTCTAGCGGATGATGACATTGCAATGCATATCCCCCCGGAAGTATGCATCAAAATCTGGAAAGGGGAATTTGTAAATTTAGCCTCTCTTCTTCGCAGGGAGCCTAATGAGCATGCAAATAAGGAATCAAACCTTACGGTGACTGAACAGGGCACCCTCCAGTTGCTGCCAAAAAGCCCCAAGCGTGTGGCCAATATCCGTGAGTGGACGGACGCTTTTTTGATATACATGTATATTGT
The DNA here is from genome assembly GCA_963680895.1 of Fragum sueziense. Taxonomy (NCBI): domain Eukaryota; kingdom Metazoa; phylum Mollusca; class Bivalvia; order Cardiida; family Cardiidae; genus Fragum; species Fragum sueziense. The sequence goes on along the minus strand of OY804595.1, from coordinate 7,968,825 downwards.
CATCAAGAAACGTCCGGAAATGGCGGGTGACCTGATTCAATACATGTCAACCATAAGAGAAGCAGCGGCTAGGAATCACACAAACGATTGGTGGAAAACATATGACGAAAATTTCCGGCTGCGGCAAGCTGTATCCCCAATGCCATGGGGCAAAATCTGTGCCGACCTCTGGCTTAAAGCTATGTGCCTGTCCACTACACCAAATCAAACCTTAACATCCAAGAACAATGCTAGCTTCTCTGCAAATAATCGCAACAAAGCTGTTTGCTATGATTTCAATTCAGTCAGAGGTTGTCGGTTTTTCAATTGCAAGTATGCGCATGTTTGTTCCGTCTGCAAAGGGGAGCACACACAGATTAAATGCCCGAAGAACTCAAATTTTCGCAAATAATGTTCAAACTCAAAATGTTGGCTACGGCCTTGGTGTCACGCCAATAAAATATTTTGCTTTGCAAGAGGAATTATTAGGTTATGACAATAATTTGACCCAATATTTGTTAAATGGGTTCAAACATGGTTTTTCCCTGTGTTATACAGGTCCCAGGACTTTGCAAACATGCAAAAATTTAAAATCTGCAACTGAAAATCCTTCCATAGTTTGGGAAAAGGTTAATAAGGAAATTTCAACAGGCAGGGTAGCTGGACCTTTTTCTTCTATTCCCTTTCCAAATTTCAAAATGTCACCAATTGGTTTAGTCCCCAAAAAGGAACCTAACGAATTTAGACTAATCCATCATTTATCTTACCCCCCGGGGGAATCGGTAAACGACAATATTGACCCCAAACTCTGCTCAGTTCATTACTCAAAATTTGATAATGCTGTTAAGATGATTCAAAAATTGGGCCCTGGGGCACTCCTGGCCAAAGCAGACATCAGATCAGCCTTTCGCTTGATACCACTCGCACAAGAAGATTATCCACTTGTTGGTTTCAGTCATGGCGGTTTCTTTTTTTATGATCGGATGCTGCCTTTTGGTGCTAGTATTTCATGTGCAATTTTTGAGAAATTTGCATGTGCATTACAATGGATTGTGCGTAAAAACTGCAGTCTAGGGGATCTGGATCATTACTTAGATGATTTCATTTTCGGTGGTAAAGGGGGTTCAAACGATTGTTTTCTTTTATTGCAGACCTTTTTTAATTGTTGTCAGAAACTTGGTATCCCTGTAGCAGAGGAAAAAACACTATGGCCTACACCTGTTCTTATCTTTTTGGGGCTTGAGCTAGATTCTATTCTAATGCAAGTCAGAATACCACTCTCAAAAGTAGCACAATTAATTGACCTTATTAAAGAAGTGTTAACACATAAAAAATCAGTTAAGTTAAGAGAATTGCAATCTTTGATAGGGTCCCTTAATTTTCTCTGTCGGGCAGTGGTTCCTGGTCGCCCATTTTGTAGGAGACTCATAAATGCAACTTGTGGGGTCACCAAATCATACCATCACATCCGGGTTAAAAAAGGGATGAGACAAGACCTAATAATGTGGTTAGAATTTCTAAATTCCTTTAATGGGGTCTCAATGTTCCATGAAAAATTCTGGACTTCCAATTCTGATATTTGCCTTTATACAGACAGTTCTGCTGCAGTCGGTCACGGCTTTGGGGCAACTTTTATGAGGGAGTGGGCAATAGGAGAATGGCCAATTGAATGGCACGATTCGGGCCTTACAAAAGATATCACGCTTCTCGAGTATTTCCCCATTTTAGTTGCTGTTCACATCTGGGGAGAAAAGATGAGGAATAAAAAGGTTTTGTTTAAATGTGACAATCAGTCGGTTGTCAACATTATCAATAGCCAAACAAGTAAATCAGACAAAATTATGGTTCTTGTGAGATCTTTTACACTACACTGCCTCAAATTTAATATTAATTTTAAGGCAGAATTCTTGCCTGGTTGTGAAAACCAGACTGCTGACAGTTTATCCCGATTTCAGATGGAGCGGTTCAAACAGCTAGCCCCACAGGCCAACCCAGAACCACGGACCATCCCAGCCTACCTTTGGACTATCTTAGACAACACTCTATGAAGTTAATTCAAGCAAGCATATCAATGAACACACATAAAGTGTATAAGAATGCTATTAAGAAATTTACTGAATTTAGAAGTAGTAATGGGCTTAAAAACGAATGGCCAGTCCCGTTGTTGCATTTGGAGTATTTCATTGCCTTCTTACATCACCAGAACTACTCTTCAAAATCCTCATCCACTTTCATTGCAGCCATTGGTTTCTATCATAAGTTAAATAATTTGCAAAATCCCTGCAACAACTTTCGTTGCAAAAAGCTTCTTGAGGGCTACCGTCGTTTGAACCCTTCCAAAGACACTAGAATGCCTATCACACTTGATGTGTTGACAAGGATTGTGAGCGTATTAGACACAACATGTTTTTCGAGTTACGAAGCTAAACTTTTTAAGGCAGTTTATTCGATAGCATTTTTTGGTTTATTTCGGGCAGGAGAGTTGGTATGTACCTCTCCTGATGACCCCGTCAAACAACTACAAGTATCTGACATACAATTTACTTATCGTTCCAGTAGGATTCATTCACTAAAAATACAACTACGTAAATCTAAAGCCAACCAAGCCGGCAAGCCGGAAATTGTCATGATTTATCCACTAGAAAATTCGACTGTGTGTCCAATACAAGCCATACTCAATTACTTGTCGATCAAGCCAAAATCTTCAAATCACTTGTTCTGTCATAGTAATGGCTCCCCTCTTACGCGTTATCAATTTGGTGCAGTTATTTCAAAATGTCTCATAAATCTGGATATGTCACCAAGAGGTTATAAAAGCCATTCTTTCAGGATAGGAGCAGCCACATGGCTTGCAGAACAAGGTGTCTCTTACGAGAAAATCAAACAGTTAGGGAGATGGTCATCAAATGCCTTTTTACATTATATTCGCACTTAACTTTTGTCGCAATTGAATTTCGCTTCAAAGTTACAACATACTAATGCATGCAAGCTTCTATCAATGCTGAATTTATCCAAGGGTAATGATAATTTACGGGGTGTGTTGACAAAATTCGTTTCTTGCTGACTTTTATTAGATTTTATTTTATATTATTCATAGTACAGGTGTACAAATGTATCATAGATAATACATGTAGTTTGATGCAACATTTTTGTTTGTCATTCTGTATAATAACATTGACCAAGTATATTTCAGATGTGTGGTTCATTGGTAATTCCTACGTCCACTGGCTTGAGAAACGTCTGAAATTCCGGCGTATCCAGTCAAACTTAGGGTGCAGCTCTATAACAAGTGTTAAATGGATTAGCCGGAGAGGGATGCATTGGTCTGAATTCAACACAGTATTACAAATGCAGTGTTTACATTCCAGTCCACCAAAGATTTTGATCATCCACTTGGGATCCAATGATCTCACTTCCTTAACAGGCTGCGAACTGGAACATAAAGTGCGTGATGATATTTGTTTCTGGATGGAAAACTTACCTAATACGAAATTCATCTTCTCTGAACTGTTGCCCAGGATATCATGGGGGCACACAGTCATCCCGCATAACAAAATTGATAAAAAGAGGAAACATTTTAATAATTGCATCCGTCGTTTCATGGTAGCCAAAGGTGGACATTTTGTTAAGCATGAGGATATTAATGTACAGACCCCGGGAATGTACTTTAATGATGGAATACATCTCTCCGATGTAGGCTATGATATGCTGTTGTTAAACATAACTAGTGTTTTGGAGAAACTCTAACTGGCCAGACTATTAATTTTGTCAGTATTTATAATGTAGGAATTTTGGGGCGAACAAGTTCGTGTGGCGGAAAATTCCTGGGGGTACCATGATATGTTGTATGAAATTGTCAAGGCTGTGTATACTTTAGAGCGTGTGCTGGCTTGCAGTCGATACGTTGACTCCTTGCCGTCCAAATATGGTATGGACTTTTTGGGCGGTTTGTTGAGCCCCTCCCACATGGGTTTGTACTGTGGGTGGGTGGGTTGGTTGTAGGACCAGGGTTCCCTCAATGCATTACCCCAATGGGTGTTGGGGTGCAGTAGGGGCATGTGGTGGCGCCACATGTGGTTTGGGTCCTACTTGCTTAATATTATGTTAGCTGCAGCCAGCAAGGCTATGGGTTCCCCCGGGGGTTTTCCGCCCGCGAACAAGATCTCTCCGCCACAGTCATCTTCAATTTTATTATAAATCGAACATTAAATTGATAAATTTAAGAATGATATTTCTTTGTGGTCATTTTCGTCTCTTCCAATAAAACAGACTATTTCTAACAAATAGTCCAGTTTATTGGTCGAAAATGACGTTTGTGTTTGGAGGGGGGGTTGTCGAGTAAATTACGCAGATACAAGTGATTCTCACGCTGCACCGTCTCCATTCGCGGGCTTGAAAAAAAATCTGAATTTGCACCAAAAACCCACCCTCCCTCCCCTAGTCTTCTTTCATACATGTTCTTATAATGTAAATATTTTTTCAGATTTCAATTGTGACGATTTTAAAGGTCATCAGAGTCTCTTATCCAGTGTACGATTACTATTACTTCAGGACTATCTGCGCGAGTCAGAGTGCCGATGTTACAAAATGGTGTTATGCTGTGTTACAAGTTTTCCTATCTTGTCGTGCGGCGGAAAATTCCTGGGGGTACCATGATATGTTGTATGAAATTGTCAAGGCTGTGTATACTTTAGAGCGTGTGCTGGCTTGCAGTCGATACGTTGACTCCTTGCCGTCCAAATATGGTATGGACTTTTTGGGCGGTTTGTTGAGCCCCTCCCACATGGGTTTGTACTGTGGGTGGGTGGGTTGGTTGTAGGACCAGGGTTCCCTCAATGCATTACCCCAATGGGTGTTGGGGTGCAGTAGGGGCATGTGGTGGCGCCACATGTGGTTTGGGTCCTACTTGCTTAATATTATGTTAGCTGCAGCCAGCAAGGCTATGGGTTCCCCCGGGGGTTTTCCGCCCGCGAACAAGATCTCTCCGCCACAGTCATCTTCAATTTTATTATAAATCGAACATTAAATTGATAAATTTAAGAATGATATTTCTTTGTGGTCATTTTCGTCTCTTCCAATAACTTCCATACTATCAAAGGGATTCAACCCAAACTTGGAATACTTATGTACCATCACACCCTCTACCTTACTATCAAGGCCCATGAGCCTGGGACTACTCTATTTGGAGTTATGCCCCCTTTATACTAAGCAACTTAGAAAGTCGAGCGCGCTGTCTTCGGACAGCTCTTGTTTAGTTTGAGTATTGAAAAAAAGCTTTTCAAAATACTTTGGCTTCAATGATACACACATTTTAAATTTACATGGAAGATTCTTTATCTCCAAAGCCAATGGTTTTGAAAACAGCATAAGTGTTGAGCCACATTTTCATTCTTACAACATTGACTTGTTTTGTTAAAATGCTCTTTTGGGGTGTATCATCACATTTAATGATAGCTGTATCTGTTTTTTTTACCCATTACCTCACAATGACTCTTTTTGACTCCCCACAAAATAATGGCCATGGAAGACATTGAAAATGAAGAAATTGCTTGTTACAAGCACTTTCTTCATTTCACACAATGTCTTCCATCCAAAAAGATCTAAAAATTAAAAATTCCATCAGTGATTTATCTACCTCTGCGTCATGCGTAATATACGCAAAAAAATTCAAAATGACGCACACAAAAAATCGCCGAGCGTACACCTGACGCATGTATTTCTGTGGCAGCCACCACTCATTCTAGGGCCTTATTATTGCGTAGTCGGTGTCTGGTACAAAATCAAACCGCAAGGTTTGTCTTATTTCACACAATGAAGATATTAGAGAAGAGACAAATGAGAAATTTTCAAAAATGGTCGGGACTTGTTATCATTGAAGCGTTTTCGGGCAAAATATTCAGAAGTAAAAAATTCAAAACCTACGATTTTTCCGAGAAGCGATCGTGAATTCAGTTATTTTTTGGAAGTTAGACATTTTTCTACAAAGTAAGATTGAAATAACGATCATTTCTTTAAGTACAATGGCTTAATTTTTCGATTTTCTGACCCAGCGAAGGGGATCAATCGAAACCGGAAGTGGAAGAAATGACGGCTGACTTCGAGTGAGGCGATAGCTCAGTGATAGCTCGACGATGGCTCCAACCGAACACCGATAGTGCGAGCTATTGACGTCATTTCCGCAGCTATAGCTCCAATCGAACGGCAATGGTCCGAGCTATAGTCCGACCACCGGAAAAAGTGTGGTCCGGCCATCCGGGCAATTACGTCATTCGGAACACCTCGGATAACAGCGAACCAATCAGTGTCGAGGTAAACAAAGATTTTGATTGGCTGACTCAGAACGGGGAGGAATTCAATTGATGGAACAGCGCTGGTTCCCAGAAATGGTTCCCGTCCTCGCGAGCTATAGTGCCAATCGAAGTCAGCCGACAACAACTTGACAAGTAGCGCTGTGTTCTAAGGCTAACCTTATCCATATTTTCCATCCAGATGTTCGTTTAACAGACCAATTCAATAAATAACAAATTATAGAATATTTTTAGGGCAGTTGTGGTTGGATTTACAAAGTGGAATCTGAAATTACGTTTTTAGTGTATTCGTCCCCAAAATTCAATGTACCTTTACCTCTAAACTCATTTCCAGCATCTATATATTTTCCAGTTGTTTAACATACAAGTCATCACTATTCTTCTTCGTCATAATTTAGGGGTCTGATACAAAACTTAATTCAATATTGGTTGTAATTGTCCACTGACCAATGATTAGTTACCACATGATTATCTCTGTTTTAACTTAAATTTAAGAAATGGAATATATGACTTGGTATCATTCCTTTGAACATTTACAACATATCCATTCTCTTGTAATTACAAAGAAAGCTGTCAGAAAACATTAAGCTTTTATATAAGGGGAAAGGAGAAAATATAACAATGCTGTTTTTTAGGATAATTTCTTTCCTTCACAAACCAAATTTTATGCTAGCAAAATCATTCTCTTTTATTACATTCAGTCACCGATAATCATAAACTTAAACTATGTTTTTTACAATTAATCATGAACTTAAACTATGTTTTTTACAATTACGATATTTTGACTCGCTGTTTTGAAATTTGACTCAGAGTTTCAAGATCAGTGAGTCAGATTGACTCAACGACCCAGAAAGGTAGATTAATCACTGATTCCATTCACTTGAAATTGTCGTCTGTAGGATCTTTCAAATTGGAAGAGTCCAAAATTTTGTTGTTTGGGAATTGGTTAATTCCAGATTCACCATGAAGACGATGCCTCTAGATGTAGTGTATAATGAAGAAGCTTTCCAGAAGGTCAGAGAGGTTTTCTCCTCCAGAAATATATACACATCCAGGAAATCTGAAACTTCTATTACAGGTAGGTTTAATCCTTTCTGAGAAATGGGGGAAAATGTCATTCAAATTTGAATACTATTAGAGATGACAAAATGGATGTTGCTTTAAATAGGATATTATATTTTGGTTACTCTATTTCACCACTAAATATTAAGGCAAAGGGAGAAAATGCTGGTATTTGAAACGGTCTCCTCATGTTTCATTTTCTCAAGCTTTTTTAGGTCAAAACAATGTCTTGTTTGGGAAAGGTTAAAAGTCATATTTTCTTTTGAGACAGTGTTGCATATCTATTTTTTTGAGACAGGAACCTCAAAGTACTGTCTGTTTATAATCAAGTTTTATAAGGCTTAGCCCCTTTTCACACCAAACAAGGTAAGAAGTAATCTTTTGAAATGGTGATTTGAAGAAGAAATTGAAAGGTAGAGAAAAATGACTACAACTAGCATATTGAATTTTTACCCAGTATTTTGCTTCCTATAGAATCTAGGCTTGTTGTCTTAAGCGCTTCTATTTTAAGTCTATAAGATTTTTATTTCATCTCATTATTTGAAACTATGACCATAGCCCAGTTTGAAGCATGTAGGTACTCTTAATCATTCTGGTGTTCAATTATTGGCAATGGTGAATACATTTCCAACATTTAAATATACTACCGATGAATGTATAACTGTTAAGCTAAGACAGGTGGTATGAGATGCAAGAAGCTCAGAAAGGATTTTTTGTAAGTACTGGTTAGGGAAGTATCAGGAATCCCTTAGTAGGAATAAATGAGTAGGTGCTCCAGCTGCTTATGATATGATGTTAAAAGAGGCATTAGACCTTGTTCAGGCCTTCATTTGTTTCTATTGTAGATGCAGCTAAGAGACAGTATGAGACAATAAAGAGACAGACACAGTTTGAGTTCAAAAACTCCTTCACTAGACTGATACAAGGAAATGAGGAGGTAATGGGGTTTTGTATGTCAAGCCCACTTTAACCATTTCTCAAACAAAACCATGGTGTTGTTTGATTAAAGCCTTACAAACTCGGGGGTTTCAATAACTATTGGGCCACCTGGGTATCAAAGCAAAGCAGGAGGGGGATTTTCTATGGTTTCTTTATTAAACCCATATAATATTTACACAATTAGCAGGGGGATGATACCCATATATAAGGGTGAAATACCTATCCCTGTATCTTAATGAAACCTCTGCAAACTTAATATTCCTAAATCTGGTTAAACTTATAGACAAAGTCATTTTGACTTGTAAACTAAGTGTGCGTGGATTGGACCTCAATATAAGATTATGGCACAATCAAATAACTCTTGACTTCTATGTAATTAGAATAACTTAGTCTATGAATCTATTAGGCCTTATGGATAGGGAAAGGTACAGTCCTCTTGTATAATATGTTTCCCACTTGTTTCAGGATCAGATAAAGCGTTGGGAGATCCAGCTGGACATATCTGCTCCACAGATTGTGATTCCGGAGAACTTTCAGTCAGACAATACCAGCATGGTTGTCCTGGATCTGGGTCAGGTTGCCTTCCATAACACTCCACGTGGGAGACCCAGCTCTCACAATGATGATGGTAATTATTTTGTTTCCATCTTATTGAACATAACTATAGGTGAAAAATTTTGGTAAAAGTTGTGATTTGATACATAGTTTGAATCAACTTTTCAACAGGAATCAATTAATGAAAAATAAGTTATCATTTGATTTTCAATAAATTACCTCAACTCGAATGAAAAACTTTATTGAAAGTCATTTTGGCCTTTTACAATTGAAACATGGAAATATGGCAATGGCGCAACATAAATACATGCAAGTGTTTTACAAACGACATAATTCAAATATTCAGTATGAAAGTAAAGACAATTAATTATGTTTTATCAAAATTTTTATTTTAGTTTATTTAAGACTGGTCAAACATCAGTTTTAAGTTACCAAGCTTTTGATTTTCTAGATTAAAAATTCTAGATATTCACTATTGCTATCATTTTTTGCTGACAGATTAGGGACTGTGTGTCATTTGTGTTCCACATGGGTCAACGACCTTCTGGATTATTTATGAATTAAACTAAACATTTCATCATCCTCTATCCTTTGTCTAAAGGCTTAACAAGTCAATACTAGTCGATACATGTTGATATCTTTTTCCCATTTCAATAAATAATTGAGCCATGATCTGGAAAAATGTCCATTAAGGCTTTTGAGCCCAACATGGTTCCAGATCAGCCTGCATATATACACACAGTCTGATCAGTAACCATGTTGTTCTCCAAAAGCTTTGTCATAGTCTGTATCAACCATATGACAGTAACATGGATCCAGATCAGACTGCAACTCAGCACAAACTGGTCTTGAAACATGGCTTTCTCAATTGCTATAAGGGGTGTTTTTCCAGATCCTGGCTCATTATTATTATTTTTATGCCCCCGTATCGAGAGATCGGGGGCATATTGTTTTACTCGTGTCCGTCTGTCTGTCTGTCCGTCTGTCTGTCCGTCCGTCTGTCCGTCCGTCCGTCTGTCCAAAAACTTAACCTTGGCCTTTTCTCCAAAAGTATTTGAAATGCAAAGCTTAAATTTGGTATGCAACTTCCTTTCAATGATATCTATCTGTTCCATGCAATTTGACCTTCCTCAAGGTCATCACTTAACCCTTATCAACCCTTTACTCTACGAAAACTTAACCTTCTTCTCCGAAAACTTAACCTTTGCCTTTTCTCCAAAAGTATTTGACATACAAAGCTCAAATTTGGTATGCAACTTCCTTTTAATGATATCTATCTGTTCCATGCAATTTGGCCTTTCTCAAGGTCATCCGTTAACCCTTATCAACCCTTTACTCTACAAAAACTTAACCTTTTACTCCGAAAACTTAACCTTTGCCTTTCCTCCAAAAGTATTTGACATATAAAGCTCAAATTTGGTATGCAACTTCATTTCAATGATATCTATCTGTTCCAAGCAATTTGACCTCCCTCAAGGTCATCCCTTAATAACCCTTTACTCCACGAAAACTTAACATTTTTAAAAAATGGCCATTTCGGGGGCATTTGTGTTTCACAAACACATCTTGTTATTTTAGATGAGTTCCTGACTCCTATGTCTACCCCACCCAATGAGCCGAGTGATTCTGGCACAAAGAAGTTAGATCTGGATCAGCTGTCCCAGATGAACCTCACAGAGACAGAGTTCTACAATAAACTATATGATCAGTAAGAAAACAGTTCATTATTCTACATTGATCTGGGAATTTTTGCCTGGAAAGCTTATATCACTGCCTTTTTGTTGTTGATTTCTTTATGTCATATGTCTCACCTCATGCAAAGAATTTCCATTTTGGACATTGACCTTTGGTCTTGACATTGATGTTTTATATTTTAATGCACCTGCATCAAAGATCTGTGGCATATTGTTGTTAGAGTCATCTTTGTCTACCATGAAAACTTGACGTTTGAACATTTGTGTTTCACAAATACATGTTGCTTTTGACAAGCTTCCTTTAAGGCAGGCTATGCTATCTTTGGACAACTTTCGTTTATGTCTTTACATCTATAGATAGGTACAAATATGTAGAGTTTTTGCTCCGTCTGCTTTTCTTTGTTTGAAAAAGACTTATTATATTGGCCATATCTTTTGATTTGATAGGATTTCGTAATTCTTGTGACAAGATCTTTCTCCATTATCAAGGTCAAAGCTTTTGAAATTTCAAGAAATGGCCAGGATAATAAACTTTGGTGTGACATTACTTGAAAATTGTTGATTGCAATATAAAATCACTATCATCAAAGTTTCCTCTTAAAGCCTACTGTTAGAATTTTTAATCAAATGGTTATATTTCAGATATACACTAGATTTGACGGACCTACATGTAATGGTGGGTAAAATGAAGGATAATTGGAGACATATACACCATAGGGGCTCTACACCACTACATTTGGTGGATAGATTCTCTATAACATTACAACTAGAAAGGTACTCTGAATTTATATATGTTCATAATAAAAACTTGCTAATTGCTAATACACCATAGGGGCTCTGAAATAGCTTTACTAAGAAGTACCATCCTGTTATCTTGACAAAAAATTATGAAAAAAAAAAGAGCACATTTATATGGATGTACTTAATTGAATAAGTGAAAGTTTTGAATATTATTAGGATGATTTATCATGTTTTTCTATGCCTATTACTCTCATTCATTGCCTGTTCTGATATTGTCTATTTCTAGGCGGTTGATATTTACGACAGATCCACAATACCCCACTGTCACTGTATCTGGATCACTGCCTGCACTCACTGTACATGTCAATGAGCATAAGGTGTGTGGTTTTGTGTGAGAAGGAAACTAAATTATTATTTAGCCGGGACTTTATGTCCGAGGAGCTAATGTCATAGTGTTGGTGTTGTGTCGCATCTTCAAAAACTTTAACCTGGTCTTGATACTTCACACATGGATACCTCCAAGACCTTTCATTTGGGACCATGCCCTTTGACCTTGTGACCTTGACCTTGGAGTTTGACCTACTTTAAAAAATTCTAACCTCGCCTTTATCTCATGCACTATTATTAATAGAGCCTTGATATTTTACACATAAATACCTCCTGACAAGAACTTTCATTTGGGACCATGACCTTTGACCTTAGAGTTTGACCTACTTCTAAAGAATTAAGCTGTTTTTGTGACAAGCTCCCATATAGGTGAGCTATGTTTCCGCCGACATCTCTTGTTTCATATATGCATAATCCATAAACCTTTGTGTCTCTCATGTTTCCAGACATACATGTAAACAGTTATTAAGTTACACCAAGTTTAGTAGTATATTCATATAGTTGATGAGTTTGCATAGAACTATGGTTAAATGGCATTGGTATTACACTTATCGTCTTAATACTTGATGGCTATCCGAATTGAAAGCTGCTGCAGATTGTAAAATCAATTTAACCAAGTGTGGGGAACTTTTATTTCACGGAATTGAAAATATTGAGGAAAGTCCTTCTTAATCAAGAACTTCAAATCCACAGACTTTTACATCTTGTTCAGGAAAGGTTTAGTCTTCTAAGGCATCAAAATGATCTTTGACAGACTTAGACAATTAACAGCTGTCAGCTATGTAAAGTGTGTACATCAATTATTTAATGTTTTCTAATCATAAGAAGTATAGTAAACCACATAATTTTAGATCAGAACTTCTATTTGTCTAGCTTTACAAAAGCTAGGACAAATAAAAGTTATCATCTGAATTGCCTGTACAATCTATTGATCTTCCAGATTCACACAATTAACAGCTGTTTGAAGGGTGTATCTAAATCTTCCAAATCTACATCTGTGAACCAATCAAGTAGCCTTCACTCACTATCAGAGTCCTCTAGTGGCCAACATCTGGAGGAGGCATGGGAGATAACTCAGGATGATCTCACAGAGAGAGAAGAGGAGAGTGATCTGAAATTACGAGAACTGCTGGAGGAGTCCCATCTACTGAGGATGCAGTTTGCAATCAATCAGATGTCATTTGAAATACATAGCAGAGGTAATGTAACTCCTAATATGCTTAATGTGTTTTTCCCCTTACATTCTTTGAGTTAGAGGAATGATTACACCAAATCCATTTCTAATTGGTCTTTATTTCTTTTGAAAACTTGTACTATGGCAGTCTTTAGCTGGAAATAGATTAAAAGGTGGCCAGATTAAAGTTAGGGCTTAAAGATTTTTAACATCTAATGGTTTGATTGGAATCGGCTTACCAGTTTCCAACATGTTTGAAATTGATCTGTCATCTTTGGAAAATGTAAATTTTAGATAACTGGGTTGGTATTAACCAAGCAGCCGTATTCCATGTTTACTTTTACAATTACACAACAATCCATTTGATTGAATGAGACAAATTTCTCATCCAATCAAATGGCTTGTAGTGTAATTTCGATTTATAAATCTTCATTTATTACAGATAGAGCAGTAGCCGAGCTACAGGTGTCTGGAGTGAGGACGAACTTGACCAAGCGTCCGTATGACTCATCTGTCACTCTAACTGTACACAGTCTTCTAGTAGTCGATGCCTTACAGACTTATGGACAGGACTTTGAACTTCTGGTGGCATCACACAAAAATATCGCGTAAGTACTCAGGATTTTGAATTCATTGTTGCATACAATACAAATATAATACAAAATCTTTAAGGTTATTTAGCTTCTTGGCTCATGTTAAATGAAATTGTAAATCTATAGACAATGTAACTTATGTTATTGACAGTTTCTACAACTATACAGCTTCGCCTTTGCCTGTGATATTTATGATGAAGAATTTATGATTAAAAGTTTGTCAAGATTATAACAATTGTTAGCCAGTTGTTTTGGTACATTACAGTCTAGACAATACAAGTGGGAGTATCTGTGATTCAGCGACCACTTCACCCCAGCCCATGTCACCCGGATCACCCCCGAGTTCACCACTAGAACAATTACCTCAGGAGTCCAGCTCTAGTGGACTACAGGCCGTACAGGAGGCAGTGTCCAGGGCATTCCAGTCATTCATGGGTAAATATTAACTTGTGTTTTTAACCCTTTCCCAAACGAGACCTGGTTTTGACATCCCAAAGAAAATTGGTTTGAAAAATATTTAGACAAAAGAAGAAAATAATGATGCCCAGCATGTTCTCCTTTTGCATATTTTTTTGTTGCATGATGTGCACAAATGCATATTTCATGTACACCTATTTTGTGGTTTGCCGCAGATTTTTAGTTGGAGCAGACCAAATTCTTTCTGTTTGGGAAAGGGTAAACAAGCATTATCTTCTTATGCAATGGTTATCATGCTCTGATATATCGGTTTTGTACATTTGATTGCATTTATTTTAGCACCTTTTATAGCATCCACTTTTGAATAGTCTACTATTTGATGTCAAGGGTATGCTGTTAACAACATGGCAATATTAAAACAAAACACTCAACTTACAAATATTGTCATGAAATAAAGATTCTCAGATAAATCGGATAAATTATATCAGTATTCTGTTTACGTTAATTCTCTTCAGCTAAATTTATTGGCAGAAATACAACATTATGATTTAAAAGATCATTTCTTTGACTTTTTATGCTCCCCGAAAAAATTTAGGGGGAGCATATAGTCGCCATGCTGTCCGTCCGTCCGTCCGTGTGTCCGTCCCTCCGTCTGTCCGTCCGTCCGTCCACAGCCATATCTCAGCAACCCTTGGACCAAATTCAACCAAACTTCACATGTGAACTCCCAGGGATAATCCCTAGGGACCTTTTTCTCCGTTTGTTGATTTGAGGCTGCGTCATGGAAAAAGGGGCCTTAATGTAAAAATTAGATTTTCTCCAATACCTCTTCATCCAATGGGCAGAATTTAATGAAATTTTGTACTCTTGTGATAAATGAGATGTTCTACACCATATTCTATAAATAATGTGTGTACAAAAAATCTGTCATAGGAAAAGGGGGCTTAATGTATGATAATTTGTCCGTCCGTTCACAGCCATATCTCAGCAACCCTTGGACCAATTTCAACGAAACTTCACATGTGAACTTCCAGGGATAATCCCTAGGGACGTTTTCCTCTGTTTGTTGATTTGAGGCTGCGTCATGGAAAAAGGGGCCTTAATGTATAAATTAGATTTTCTCCAATTTCTCTTCATCCAATGGGTAGAATTTAATGAAATTTTGTACTTTTGTGATAAATGAGATGTTCTAGACAATATTATATAAATAATGTGTGTACAAAAAATCTGTCATGGGAAAAGGGGCTTAATGTATGATAATTTTCATTTTGTGACAAACACTTATTCGGGGAGCATAATCCGTCTATGATGGCTCTTGTTTATTATATGCCTGAAGGGTCATATTATGTTATGGCCCCACTCGTCCGTCTGTCCGTCCATCCATCTGTCTGTCCGTCCGTTAGCAATTTCTTGTGTGAGCAACTCCTCCTACAGTTTTGATTGGAATTTAATCAAACTTGCCACAATGAATCTCCATGGTGTCTAGTTGTGCACACCGCTTACGGAATTCAGATAACTCTTTTTGTTCTTTAATTATCTGTCCTTAAGTTTAAAAAATGCCCATTTCCTTGTGTGCGCAACTCCTCCTACATTTTTGATCAGAATTTGATCAAACTTGCCACAATGAATCTCCATGGTGTCTAGTTGTGCACACCGCTTAGGAATTTAGATAACTGTTTTCATTCTTGAATTATCTGCTCTTGAATTTAAGGAAAAATGCTGATTTTCTCAAAAATGCCAATTTTCTCCTGTGTGCAACTCCCACATTTTCAACCAGAATTTAATCAAACTAGCCACAATGAATCTATGGTGTCTTGTTGTGCAAACAAAATTTTGATAACTTTTCATGTTTGAATTATCTGCCCTTGAATTAAAAAAAAATGGCCAATTTTACTGAGAAGCCCCTCTCGGGCGTATATTCGCCGCTCTGGGAAGCTCTTGTTTAATAATATATTTGATCCATTCCCACTCAGACAAATTTTTCCATTTGAAAGGAATTAAAGACGACAAATCAAAACTGGAAGAAATGGAAGTTTAAATAATTGATGGTGTAGAAAACATTTTGGGAAAAGGAGAAATTGCATGTTTCGTGCAATTTCTCCTTTTCCAACAATGTTTTCAAATGCTTTCTACTGCAGAGACGTTTAAAGGTGTTACTATGAGGGAAGGGGTTTAAAGAAGCTGTCATCATATATGGATAAGAAATAAAGTATTCTACAAGATAATTTATTATTCAGGAGACAGTTCTAGCCAGGACCTGAAGCCTACAAGCCTGGGTCACCAGCTATCATCCCCTGTACACGACAGTGAGGCCCTGATTACACTAGAGTTTGAGATGTTAGCTGCTAATTCACCCAGTAATACACATACAGATGGACCTCTAAATATAGCAAACTTTCAGTTTAACAACCTAGATATTATAGGTAAGATTCTTTTGGTGTTACATTTGTTAGTGGACTATATTAATATCTTAAAAAGGCCAGAATTATTTTCCTGTAGAAATGCTTTTATCTTCATTACCGTCTGTGCATTCTCCAATGTTTTAATGAAGTTTTATGATTATGATTAAAAGAAATGTTGCAAAATAAACTGAATAATCTTTAACCAAATACACTTGACAATCATTCATCACATTTGTGCTAGAGATACTGACTTGTGTCAATACATTACTTTATTTCTCTATGCAGTTTATACTGGAAACT
The DNA here is from genome assembly GCA_963680895.1 of Fragum sueziense. Lineage (NCBI taxonomy): Eukaryota > Metazoa > Mollusca > Bivalvia > Cardiida > Cardiidae > Fragum > Fragum sueziense. Next base: position 7,952,274 of record OY804595.1, on the reverse strand, counting down.
TATATGATAGCGAGTCTTTATTATTCTATTTATAGCTAATCCTGAAACTATAACAGAAATTCTGGGATTTTTGAAGAGAGCGTTTCCATCAGAGAAGTCCAAACAGCTCCGTAATCAGTCACTGAAAGACATGTCAACTTTGTCTAAATCTACTGCAGAACTATTTCAAAATGTTAAGGTGAGTTGAGATTTCTTATCCTTGTAATGCTCTCTCTCTGTCTATCTATCTCCTTCTGTCCAAAACTTAACCCTTTCCCAAATGAAAAAAAATTAAGACTGTTCCAATTTGAAAGATTCAGAAGCCAACACAATGTTTGATAAACAAATGACTTGTGTACAAATTTGCAAAGAAAATATTGAGGCAAATGGAGAAAATTGTGGTTATCAGCATATTCTTCTTTCACATCAAAGTTTTTCTAAGCTTTTCCTCTTAGGGACACCAAAACTATCCATTGTTTGGGAAAGTTTTAACTTGAAAAGTTGATTGTTGTAAATTTTACATATTTTACTCCTTTGGTAGCATTTTTTGTGGTTATCATTTTTTTTTGATTGAACACCAATAGATGGATGATTATAAATCTATGAAGGATGAGCATCTGGGGCCCGTTTTACTAACAAACTTACTAGTCTAGGAGGTAGATGAGGTTTAATTGCGGTAAAAGCACCATACAACTTTTAGACTGGTTCTTGTAGCAAATTGTCTCAGGAGTTCGGAAATGCGCGTCTGACGCGCTTCTGCCTAGATATAAGGGGAGAAAATTGATGTCAAAGTTGTCTGTCCTTGGATTTTTCAGCCAAAAATGGAATCTTAATAGGCATTTCTTTTAAGGCATTGATTTATTACAAATGGTTTAAAATTGGTAAATATATGCACATATCATCTCCACGCATATTTTCATGATGTTTGATGAATGTTTTTTAGCCATAAAAATCCAAGATGGCCGCCAGAATGTCTATTTTTAGTAACAAAAATGTGTTTTTCTTTAAAAAAAGATTTATTGGGGGATGCATATACGCTGATTTGAAATTTTATGCATGTGTTTAATAAATATAAACTAGGAAATTGTCTAAGAAGTTCAGAAATGCGCTTCTGACCCGCATCCGACTAGATATAAGGGGAGAAAATTGATGTCAAAGTTGTCTGCCCTTGGATTTTAAGCCAAAATGGAAATCTTACAAGGCATTACTTTTAAGATATTGATTCATTACAAATGGTTTTTAATTGGCAAATATATGCACAATTCATCTCCATACATATTTCAAAGATAATTTATGAAAGTTATTGATACATAGAAATCCAAGATGGCCGCCAGAATGTCTATTTTTAGTAACAAAAGGGTCTTTTTTAAAAATAAGCTTTTTTCTGGAATGCATATATGTTGATATGAATTTTATGCACATATTTAATAAATTTTAACCAATTGGAACTTAGAAAAATGTGAAAAATAAGTTATGGATAGTATTTGAAATTAATTTTTATGCTTAACTTGCATTTTCATATCCTGGGAATTTTTCGAAAAGCGTTTAGATACATTTCTGTTTGGGTATTGATTCATTCCAAATGGTTTTAATTGGCAAACATATGCATAATTCATCTCCATACATATTTTAGTGATGTTAAATGAAATGATCCATAAAAATCCAAGATGGCCGCCAAAATGTCTATTTCTAGTATCAAAAAGGTGTTTTTTTAAATAAGATTTTTTCTGGACGCATACATAATAATTTATTATGCTAATATGAATCTTTAAGAATATACATGTATTTAATATAGGGTTAATTCACGTTTTTGAGGTCGTTAACATTCTCAGAGGCCCCAAAAATGCGTTATCGCCTGAGACCGGAGGTCGAAGGCGATAACCCATTGTGTGGGCCTCTGAGAATGTTAACGACCGAAAAAACGTGAATTGACGCTATTATTGCATAAAATATTAATAATTTGCAAAGAAATGTAATAAAATAAGACGAATAACTAAAAAACTTAGTGAAAATTTAGCCACATTTACACCGACAGATACCAGAGTTTTCCGGCATTCGACTCGACATATATCGAGTAAGTGCGATATCCACTAGACGGGCCGTTAGATTTTCATCGTGTAACTATATAGTCAAGTTTCATCGCATTTTTACTGACATAATCTTCATTTGGGTTGGCGAAATCCTAACAATATTCGACTTAGTTTTCTTTTGGAAACATGCTCCGGATATCCTAACGTTCATTTCAGTGCGAGTAATGAATTAAAAGGTCGGAATTTCCAAGGTAGATCTCTGGACCGTTTGGTTCGTTTCAGACATTCGTTCATTTCAATAAAAACAAAGTTGTAAAGGAAAAATTGCAGTAACTAAAAGAAGAACAAGAAACACATAGGCTTACCACCACATTTGACCTAGACCACAACCACTCAATTCTAATTTCTTTCCTTCCATGTCCACGAAATACACTTTTAGTTTAAAATCTGTCAGCTGCCCGTTTGTTTACTTTTTGATTCCAAGAATCAAACCTACGTCACTATAATTATTACGTCATCAGATATGGTTACACTGGAAGACCTAGTTTATTTATTGGGATGTAAACTGGAAATGGGGTCTTACAAGAATTTACATCGCGGAAAAGGGAAATGACAAAATTTCGGCTTTATTTTAAATTTTCTGACGCACTCACAACAAACCCCCGATCGAGGATATTTGAGTGCAAAACTGGTCCGATATCGCACGTGAATCTGCCGATTAATGCACAATTTCTCTGGATATCCGCCCGCTTTCTGCTGGTTATACAATGCCAATAACAGACTGAAAACACACATTTTAGGCAATAATAAATATTAACTTATTGGAACATAGAAAAGTAGGGAAAATACGTTTTGGATAGTATTCTAAACAAATTTTAAGCTCAAATTGTATTTTCATAATCCTGAGAATTTTGTGAAAAGCTTTTCGATCCATAGATTAAACGCATTTTCAAACAGATTTATTCTTTTCAATATGCACCTGTATTATACATTGAATATGCATTTCGCATAATCAATTAGTATGGATATTTATAACCACCCGAAAACATTTCTAAAGCCAATATGGATGACAAGATGGCCACCATTTTGGTTAATTTAGAATTACATGATGTATTCTGTTGTAGAAATATGAAGTTTTCCTGATCATACAAAATGGCTTTTTGTTGATTCAAGTCTGCATGTTATTCCTTTTGTATCTGGCTAAATCACAATCATAAATTACATGTCGCAAATTTGAAAAGCAATGAGTTGGATGGAATTCTGTTTTTGTTACACAGAAACTTAATATATTACCTTTTCCAGGATGTGGCCCTTGTAAAGTTTTAAAATGTACGAATTTCGTACACTGTATCCTTTAACATTTATAATATTATATCTTTCTGTTTCCCAGGTACACAAAATAATTGATATAATGCTGCAAAATTCAAAGACAAAAAGGAGGTCAACATGTCAAGGAATTGTACTTTATACATTGGCCAAAACTTCTGGCCTGGGGAAGTGAAACCATTTGACAAAAATACCTGGTTAAAAGCACAAACATGTGCGTCTGTTAGACTATCCAGAGGTAGTTCCTCCAAATATGCCTCGATAATTCTCCCAGACTCATTTGATGACACCACGGTATATAATATCAGTTGCTACAGCACTTTCACTGCCATAAGGGATTCTACGGGGCAAACAAACACTATAGATGATTTAAAATTATACACAATGCGCTATTATGTGCCAGAGAAAGCTAGTCCTTCTAGTTTTGATTTTGATCACAACTCAATTATTGAGACAACCTACTACTTAGGAGGTTTAGTCTTAAAGCATCCCTATTATGTAACCCTTTCCTTTATGACAGAAGTGTAGGGTGGTTAGGCTCTAGCAATCTTAAACGGTAAGGGTACCCTTTGACCATGTGTAAAGCACATTGAAGAATCTAATTAAATTTCCTGTGGACTCTGCTTGGCATTTGGCAAGGGATTCCACTGTTACAGGTTCAGGCAGGTCCTTGAGGTATTTCTCTAAATCCTTCACCAAACCTCTCAGCAGTAAATCAGGGCAAAACTTACTGATTTTTTTTCTCCAAGACTGCTAACCTGTATTTGTTGAGCTTCATCTTCCAAGAAGCTGATGTTAAGTTTGTGCAGGAATGCCAAGAATTCAATTCCAATGCACTCTACTACTGATTCCTGAATGAGATTCTTTAGTAAATTAACATTATGATCATCAGCTGAAGGTGATTTGTCCATTAGATAGACTTCCTCAACCAGACCCTTGCCATGATGCAGATTTTCTTGCAGCTTTGATGATACTTGACTTCTTTTGCAATCATGCCAATGCCACTGATTTTTGCTAATGGTTTTTATCATCTTTTCTGACACCTAATTCATATATAATGACATTTGCTGCATCTTCAGTTTCACTTTTCCCCGTATATTCTTTTTTGAACTGACTTTTCGATTTCGCAGGACAGTCACAAAATACACAGGTTGCAGGGAATATACTAGATGTACTCCATGGACCAGCTTTCCCTTGCTCATTAGAGCAAATTGTGTATGATTTCGACTCATCTACAGTATAAGGTTGTCCTGTAGAACCCTTATGGCAGTGAAGTTGTTGTAGCAACTGATGTGATATCCCATAGTATCACCAAACAAGTCTGGGAATAGAGAATTGAGACATGCTTAGAGGAACTTCAGGCTGTCAACAATGTCTTTTTAAAAAAGGAGTTGTTATAGGAATATTTTCCAATGAGCTTTTAGCCCATTTTGAGTTAAAATATAGGAGTTTAAGTAAAGTATTTTTTGTCTCAAGCATTCACAGGGGCTTTCACGCTATTATTGATAGCGGTGCAGCATTGAAAATGCTGATTCAAACAAGCACAAAAGGTACAAGTGGGGGACAGCAAATGAAAGACAACATCTCTGAACAAAGGGGGGTGAATGTTCTCCCCCCAGAAAATTTTAACAATCTAAATGTCCTTAGAATCAATTTGAATGTGCTCTGAGAGGCCCATTTTGGCTTTAAATCTCATTAAACGTATATATAGTACATTAAGCCAAAGAATATTACAGCCATGGCCATAATTCCACTGACAGCTTTGTGTTATACCAACAGTTCTTACCCAGTCTAGTTTGTTGTATGTTAATGCATTTGTGTTTAATCTAGACAAGAAAGTCGAGATGGTCATATATCACACAACACTAAGATTAAGAGGAGATTGTATGTATCAGATACCTTCTGCTTCATCCAAGACCAACTACTTCCAGCCAATTTTCATTTCAGGCAAACATTTGTCAGATGAAAACATTTGTCAGAAGATTGTACAAGATTTCATTCTTGCCCTCCATAATTATGTAATACAATATCCCAATACAAAGGGCCAATTTTCATTGCAGCACAAAACTTTCGAGTATTTGATAGAAGACCATAAGACAATTATACGAACCAAATTTCAAAGCTGTAGGTCAAACATAGGGAGTAGAAGATTGTCGAGAATTTGCTCCTCCGTCTCTATCTATAATATGATATTTCACAGCATAGGACCCAATTTAATTGTAGCACAATAATTAAAAGCATTTTGACAGAGGGCTTTAAGACAATTAACACTTCAAATTTGAAAGCCCTCGAAAGCCGGAGTAGATATAAACCTAGATTTTTGTCTCATTATGTAATCTAATACTAATAACACAGGACCAATCTTCATTATAACATAATGATTTGAAGTTCTTTCGGGGGTGCTATAAGACAATTCCATAGACCAAATTTCAAAGCCCTAGGTCAAACGATTTAAGTGTAGTAGATTGTACAGGATTTCCTTCTTTGTTTATATGAAGTTTGATACAGGTCCCACAACATATGGTCAGGTTTCATTGTACCACAATCACTTGAAACATTTTCGTAGATGGCCTTCATACAATGAGATTCTACATACAAAATTTCAAAACTCTAGGCCTTATGGTATGGGAGGAGAGTTTTTTTACTTGTGAACAGACAGGCGGACTACGGATGGCGAGTGCTCACGATACCTCACCCTCAGCACTTTATGCTAAGGTAATCACTTCAGATCCACAGCATCACAATCCAGAAAGTAGGCTACTATACAGCATATCATGATCCTCATCATCTGTATTGACACCTTAAAGGTATGTGTCCTATTCAATAACCTTGTAGGTAACCAAATCAGTGATGATGAACAGACGAAAACACCAGAACATTATACAGTATGTTAATGCTATAATGGCAGACAGAAATTCTCTTACCTGAAAATTAAAGAAACAAATAGCATCTTATCATTCATCGACAATAATTTTACCAATACATGTAGGAAATGTTTTCAAAATATAGGAGAATTGCACATATGAGTATATGAGGTACTTAAAAATAAATGATTTGTGCCCATAACTTAGGAGTTTTAGGGGAAAAAAGGAATCGGTTGACAACCTGAAACTAGCTTTGGACAGTAAGTGACACACATGTTTAGGCTTTTAATCAAGTATTTTGATCAAAGGATTTCACTTCCCCAGGTCATGATTTTTTGACAAGATGTAAAGTATTGTTCCTTGACATGTTGACCTCCTTTAATGTCTTTCAAAGTTTCAGCATTATATCAGTTATCGTGTGTATCTGGGAAACAGAAAGAAATAATGTTCTAAAGGTTATATGATTCATTGTACATCTTAAAACTTCATAAGGGTCACATCCTGGAAAAGGTAATATACCAAGGTTCTGTGTAACAAATACAGAATTCTATCGGATTAATTGCTTCTCGAATTTGTTGTTTCTAATTGTTATTCAGCCAGATATGAAGCAATAACATGCAGACCTGCATCAACAAAATGCGATTTTGTATGATTAGGAAAACTTCCCGTGAGTAAGCCCATTTATACAACAGAATTCATAAAATGGTGGCCATCTTGGCATTCATGTTGGCTTTACATAATTCTTGATGAAGTATTCGTACTAAGTGAGTATGTGAAATGCATAATACAATGTAAAATACACAAGTATATTGAAAGGAATAACTCTGTTTGTAAATGTGTTTAATACATGACTCGAAAAACTTTTGGCAAAATCCTAAGGATTATGTAGATGCAATTTCAGCTTAAAACTTTATTTAGAACACTATCCGAAACTTATTTTCCTACTATCCAAAACTTATTTTCCTTTCTTTTTAGCTCACCTGAGCACGAAGTGCTCAAGGTGAGCTATTGTGGTCACTTTTTGTCCGTCGTCCGTCTGGCTGTCTGTCTGTCTGTCTGTCCGTCCGTCCGTCCACAATTTCGTGTTTACACTCTAGGATCTACAAATATAAGCCAATCTTGACCAAACTTGGTCAAAACATGTATGGCTATAAGATCTCGGATGAGTTCGATTATTGGTCAGATCGACCCAGAAAGTCCGGAGTTATCTGCCCTTGAATGCGGAAAATACCTAGTTTTGACATTGTTTGCACTCTAGCATCTACAATTATTGATCAATCAAGACAAATATTGGACATAACGTTGCAGACTATAAAATCTTGGATGAGTTTGATTTTCAGTCTGATCTGACCAGAAAGACGAGAGTTATGTGCCCTTGAATTCGACAAAATTGCCATTTTCAGCTGTTTTCGACCTTGTTTAAACTCTAGAATCTACAATTATTCATCAATAAGGACAAAACTTGGACACAATGTTGGGGACCTTGAGAGTTCGGACGAGTTTGATTTTCAGTCTGATCTGATCAGAAAGTCGAGAGTTACTTGCCCTTGAATATGACCAAATTGTCATTTTCGGCAGTTTTTGACCTTGTTTACACTCTAGAATCTATAATTATTGATCAATCAAGACAAAACTTGGACACAATATTGGGGATCATTAGAGTTTGGATGAGTTCGATTTTCAGTCTTATCTGATCAGAAAGTCGAGAGTTATGAGCCCTTGAATTTGACAAAATTGCCGTTTTCGGCTGTTTTTGACATTGTTTACACTCTAGAATCTACAATTATTTATCAATTTAGACAAAACATGAAAACAATGTTTGAGACCATAAAATCTTGGATGAGTTTGATTTTCTGTGTGATCTGATCAAAAAGTCGAGAGGTATGTGCCCTTGAATTTGACAAAATTGCTGTTTTCGACTGTTTTCGACCTTGTTTACACTCCAGAATCTACACTTATTTATCAATCAAGACAAATCTTGGACACAATGTTGGGTATCATAAGATCTCGGATGCGTTTGATTTTCAGCCTGATCTGACTAGAAAGTCGAGAGTTATGTGCCCTTGAATTTGATAAAATTGCCGTTTTCGACTGTTTTCGACCTTGTTTATACTATAGAATCTCCAATTTATTATGGATCAATCAAGACAAAACTTGGACACAATGTTGGGGATCATAAGATCTGGGATGAGTTTGTTTTTCAGTCTGATCCGATCAAAAAGTCGAGAGTTATGTGCCCTTTAATTTGACAAAATTGTTGTTTTCGGCTGTTTTCGACCTTGTTTATACTCCAGAATCTACAATTATTTATCAAACAAGACAAATCTTGGACACAATGTTGGGCACCATAAGATTGTGGATGAGTCAGATTTTCACAACATTATTAACTATAAGTTTGTTTTCAGTCTTAAAGTCATAAATATTTATTGAATTGAACAAAAGTGTTGCTCATACCATTTTGGTTCAGGTGAGCGATATAGGACCATCATGGTCCTCTTGTCTAAGTTACAATAAGTCAATATTTATCAAATACATTCATAAAAATTCATATTAGCATTCATATATATATGCGTCTCAGCAAAAAATCTTATTTAAAAAAAAGACCTTTTTGTTACTAAAAATAGATATTATGGCGGCCATTTTGGATTTTTATGGATCAAAAACTTTCTTTAAGCATCATTGAAATATGAATTGCGCTGAATTGTGCATATTTTCGCAATTAAATGCCAGTTGTAATGAATCAATGCCTTAAAGGAGTGCATCGAAACGCTTTTCGTAAAATTCGCAGGCTGATGAAAATGCAATAAAAGCTTTAAAATAGGTTTCAAATACTATCCAAAACTTATTTTTCCGAATTTTTTAAGTTCCAATTGGTTAATATTTATTAAATACGTGCATAAAAATTCATATTAACATACATGCGTCCCCCCAAAAATAACTAATTAAAAAGGGCCTTTTTGTTACTAAAAATAGACATTCTGGCAGCCATCTTGGATCTTTGTGGATCAAAAACATTCATTAAACTCCATTAAAATATGTATGGAGATGAATTGTGCATATATTTCCCAATTCAAAACCATTTGTAATAAATCAATGCTTTAAAAGAAATGCCTAGTAAGATTTCCATTTTGGCTTAAAATCCAAGGGCAGACAACTTTGACATCAATTTTCTCCCCTTATATCTAGGCGGATGCGCGTCAGACGCGCATTTCCGAACTCCTGAGACAATTTCCTAGTTTATATTTATTAAATACATGCATATAAATTCAAATCAGCGAATATGCATCCCCAAAAAAATCTTATTTTAAAGAAAAACACATTTTTGTTACTAAAAATAGACATTCTGGCGGCCATCTTGGATTTTTATGGATAAAAAACATTCATTAAACATCATTAAAATATGTATGGAGATGAAATGTGCATATATTTCCCAATTCAAAACCATTTGTAATAAATCAATGCTTTAAAAGAAATGCCTAGTAAGATTTCCATTTTGGCTTAAAATCCAAGGGCAGACAACTTTGACATCAATTTTCTCCCCTTATATCTAGGCGGATGCGCGTCAGACGCGCATTTCCGAACTCCTGAGACAATTTCCTAGTTTATATTTATTAAATACATGCATATAAATTCAAATCAGCGAATATGCATCCCCAAAAAAATCTTATTTTAAAGAAAAACACATTTTTGTTACTAAAAATAGACATTCTGGCGGCCATCTTGGATTTTTATGGATAAAAAACATTCATTAAACATCATTAAAATATGTATGGAGATGAAATGTGCATATATTTACCAATTTTAAATCATTTGTAATAAATCAATGCCCTAAAAGAAATGCCTAGTAAGATTCCATTTTTGGCTTAAAAATCCAAGGGCAGACAACTTTAACCTCAATTTTCTCCCCTTATATCTAGGCGGATGCGCGTCAGACGCGCATTTCCGAACTCCTGAGACAATTTGCTACAAGAATCAGTCTAAAAGTTGTATGGTGCTTTTACCGCAATTAAACTTCATCTACCTCCTAGACTATACGAACATTTTTAGAACAACAACAAATCTGATTGGCCGAATAATTACTGTTATTATTTCTCTTTCAATCAGATGTGTTGTTACAAGGTTTTTGTAAAAATCTATGTTAGTAAAACGCGGCCCTGGAGGCTAGGAAAGGATGTTGTGTTAGCACTGTTTAAAGTGCTTGAGCATGAAAGTGCTTTCATGCTTAAGGTGAGCTTATTTACCACTGATCATGTGTTCTGTGGTGCATTGTGTATCAAATTTTAATCTTTGCCCTCTGTGCACTCTTGTTCCTGTAAAAATTGATAATCCATGTTTATGACCATGCCCATAACAGGTAGAGAAGCCTAAACTTGAGGTGACTGCAGAGTTTAACCGTCTGTCTGTCTTACTGATGAAACTGGATCATGCCGGGGACAGGAAAATGGCAAACAAGGTGGCAACGGCGTCCATGTCTTCTGCTAGAATACAAGCAACAATAGGTAACACTTGTTTAAAACACCCCAAACAAGACCTTGTTTTGACATCCTCAATAGAATAAGGCTTAAAAAAAACATTGAAACAAATGAAGAAACTGCTGATAACCAGCAGTTTCTCCTTTTGTCTCAATATTTTCTTAGCCATATCTTACACTAATCCTATCTTTAATAACATCCATTTTGTCATTTGTGGCAGTTTTTGATGTGGATCACCCTAACATTTTGTCGTTTGGGAAAGGGTTAAAGCACTCCAAATAATTTCCAATAATTTCCAAATAATTTTTTGCAATAAACTGATCAAACTATAAGGGAATTTGGGACTCTGGTATGTTGACAAAAAGATGCAAATATTGTGGCATAAAAATGTTTTGGAAAAAGGAGAACATGCAAAGAGGGTTCCATGTTATATATAAATAAGTATGAAACAAGTTTTGACTACCCAAATTTTTCTCACTCTGTTACAAATGAAAATTTTAACAGCAACAGAAAAAAGATGACTTTTTAATGAGACCAACAGGGATTTAGATCAGCGTGTAATGTGTTTACATACAGGATCCATGTAGATTACACATGAATTGTATATACGAAGGGTGATCCAAAAGTTCGTATAATGGACCCATTACTTCCATATTACTAGCTTAAACAGTGTATGAATTAGGATTCTCGTAGTTTAAGTTCTATAGACTCTAGTAAAATGAAAAGATTTACCAAACAAAATTTAGTGCCCGTAAACTGTGTTATCATAGCAACGCAGGTACGCCTAGGCGGGGGAGCGCAAAAAATAATACATGGTTGTTAATTAAATCGAATTTTCTTTAATTTCAGCTAGAATATTTTGATGCAAATTATTATTACACTAGTATGACATCCTTACGTCAAGTTTGATATGTTGTTGTAGAAGTTGCTACCAAAACATAACATTTTCTATAAGATAGAACTAACCAATGGAAATGCGACATGACGTCAGCACTAAACTAGAATATCTGTTAGGCATAAAATTCTGCCTCGATCTTGGTCATACACCAACGCAGACAGTTAAAATATTAAAGAAACCAAGTATAAGGAGCTGTAGAGAAATTGTGTTTAAGTTGCACTTGAGATTCAAACTTTAATAGTGGATAATGGATGCAGAGATAGTCTTGCAATCAGCCACAACCTGATTAACGACGTCAGAAATGGGGTAAACAGGCATAGGCTTCGATTTGATAGTAAGCTGATCTTAAAACAGCCACACTGAAAATGGTTCAACATTCTGATTCTCAATAGTATGAGAACGCTTCCAGCACAAGTATATCTTAGGCATAGAATTGTATGAGAGTAAATGGGGACTTTAAAAATAAGGGTTCATAATCGCGTGAAGATGACATCACAATTGACGTTCTTGCTCCCCCGCCTCGTGCATGGTCTTTGTCTAAAATTCATCAACTGTACAATTACTGTTATATGTACACTATTAAAAAGTTCCATGTTTTTTGTAAAGATACCACAGTTAATGACTGTATAAATTTTGTTTTGATAGTCAACACTCCTGAAATTTTATTAACCCATTTTACAAACTTTTGGATCACCCCTCGTATCTGGGGCTTCAATAAGGGCCATTAACTTTTGTTCATTTTCACTGTTTATTTTCAGAATCAGAGTTGAACATGTCAGGGTCTCTAGGAGGGTTCCATGTGTATGACATCACATCAGAGTCTCAGCGTTATCATCAAATATTCAGTATGGGACAAGCTATCACCGACCTGGACAGTTCACACACCATGACTGTACTGAGGGACATGTATAAAACTTGTAATGAATCAATTCTGATAGACGGACTAGCTTGTGAGAACAGAGCATTCTCCTTTACCTTCAGTAAGCCACTGTCACACGGCACTGAGCGTAGCGTTACACCAGGGCTAGATGAGGATAATGGTGACTGTAAAGATGAAAGTATTCGTCTGAGTTTAAAAGTTGCCTCACTCTGTTATACTCACTCACCTAAAGCAATGTTGGACATGTCACAGTGTTTATCTGCCTTCAAGGATTACAGAGAATCTGTGACAAAATCTATAAAAACTGTTGCTAGTGAAGTTGCTAAGGGAATGGTTGCTAAGCGACCTGATTTAAGCAACACATCCTTATATGGTAGCACGACGAGTTTAGACTTCATGACCGGGAACAAAGTAAAGCATAATCAAAGTGTGGATGGTATAGAGATGGATTATATTGACAAAGTGAGTCACAGAGACACAGACAAGAAACAGAGAATAGTGCTTGATGCTTCATTTGATTCTCCTGCTATCATTATTCCTAAAAGTGCAACTAGCTCTAAAGTGTTTGTGGCACATCTAGGGGAGATTACTGTGGATAACAGGGATCAGACACATGTACAGAAACATGCAGATGAGTGTAGGACTAGACCTGATAGGATCTGTGTAGAGATGAGAAACATGAACTTATATTCTGTAGACACGGACAAACAAACGACAGACAAATCTGCGGGTCAGAGATGGTCGTTCAGTGATTGTAGTCTCCGTAATGAGTCTGCTATACCCATCATGTATGACACACTAGTACAGGTGACCGTGGACCATGTATCTCCTACAATCATCAATCCCAGCAGCCTACACAACCTGGCAGGTGAGATACATGTGAAGGACTCACAGGATGGTGGACATGTACCAGAACAACAGTATGTGCTAGATATACGAGCTAGAATACAAACACCAGTCAAACTGGTACTCTCTAAACATGTGTATGAACAAATACTCCAGACCTCGGATTATATATCATCTGCTTCTGATGGTGGTATAGATACTGCAGATGATGAACAGAACATGGAAACTGATTCATGTGACGCTCAAGAGACTGGTAATGAACCAACAGAAACAAATAGTGAGTTACATCAGAGCTCTGACATGACGTCTTCTCAGTCAGCCAAACCTTTTGTCACAAAAAAGTTCAAGTTTGAGGTACCTCTGTTCAGTATTGAGTTACGTGGAGACTTCGGTGAAGGAGAACAAGGCATTGTTGAGTTAAAGTTACATCAGTTTCTGCTGGACTTTCTAAAGAACGAGCAGGCCACGACCCACGTAGATGTGTCACTGAAGTCGCTGAGTATGGATGATTTACTGGTGCCTGTAGACTCACCTCACAGACAGATCATGGTGTCCAGGTCATCACGGAGGGATGAGATGGTCGAGATGATGCCACGCGAGTTTCTGTCTCAGTCCTGCCCGGACAACGCTATACTCCGCCCGATACCAGTCATGCCTCCTTCACTACCCAGTAGTCTGTATAATGAAGTGTCCAAAATGGATAAACCTATCTACACAAAACCCTTCCTGGGAGGAGCTTTTCAGTCTGCACATACACCTAACACTTCTAAAAAAAAGTAAGTCAGCCTTTAAGTTTGTTAATTTCAAAAATTATTTCAATCTTGTCCAGAATGTAGAATGAGCTAAAATTATTTTTGTTCTTGCAGATTCGAAAAGGTTACCGGTATTTCAAAAATCTTTTTAAGATAATGTCAATTGTTTCTGACCTGGTTTTTCTTTTTACATGATCTAGATTATCTGGTGTATGGACACAGCAACACCATTGTTCTCATTTTGCATAGATTTTAACTTTGTTTGCCTTTGAATTAATGTAATATTTTGTTGTCTGGTAAAAGGATACTTTAGAAAGTGTATGACCAATGTCTTGTACATATTTCAGAAACAGTCCAGCCACCCCACCTCCCTCCCCACAGATGTCTCGCAGTTTGTCATGTGATGAGATCATGGATGAGGAGAAACTAGTCCATGTGACATTGTTACTGATTGACAAAGCTTCTCCAGAATATAGGCAGAAATACAAGGAGACAAAGCGTTTTGTGGATGTGGACTTCAGCTGTCTGGAGACCAAGATTAACCAACAAACATGGGTAGTACTGCTGGACTTTCTGGGACTGGGTGCTAAAGTCCATGACATTGATATACTGGAAGGAAAGGCTACCAGTCCACTAAATAAACCTATTGATCCAGGTGAGACATGACAAAGATTTCTTGTGTTCTTTGTCCTATTGACCATTTTGTGATTGATAGGATACATATTCATTTGACCTATTACCAGATGACAAAATCTTACACTGATCCAAATTGAAAGACATTGTGGACAATAACTGCAATACCGGTGTATCATGAAATTCTTTTATAGATTCTTTTGTATTCCTTTCTAAAAAGAGTAGTAAGAAATTAGTTATGTGAAAAAGAAAAGAGTACTCTTCCTTTAAATGTATTATGAATTGTACAATTTGATTAACCCTTTCGCAAACAAGACCTGGTTTTGACGTCCCTTACAGAAAAGGCTTGGGAAAATATTGAAACAAAAGAAGAAACTGCTGATATCAGCAGTTTCTCCTTCTGTCTCAATATTTTCTTTGCCATATTTTACACATATCCTATCTTTAATAACATCAATTTTGTCATTTGTGGCAGATTTTGAAGAGGATCACCCTAAAATTTTGTCGTTTGGGAAAGGGTTAAACTCTTTATGAATCTTGTCTTTCAGAGATGTATGTACAGGCAGTTGTGAACTCAGAGATCAACTTCAAAGTGGAGAATCTCTCTATTGTGTTAAACAAGGAAGAATACCAGTTTGCTGAAGCGAGCATCTCTAAACTGTCGTCCCATATAACATTGAGGGATGGTAACTTTGGTATGAAGGGACAGTTAGGTAGCATGACCATCCTAGATCTCTCACCTAGCGGTCAGTTATACAGAGAGAGATTTATAACAGTCGGTCAACATGCCATGGAATTTGACTTCTTTAAGTAAGTTAATTTATGAATCCCTTCCAAAACCCTCTCTGAAAAACAAATCACAAGTACCATCTGTCTGTCCGAAAACTAAACATTTGCCTTTTCTCCAAAAGTATTTGACATACAAAGCTCAAATTTGGTATGTAACTACGTTTCAATGATATTTATCTGTTCCATGCAATTTAACCTTCCTTAAGGTCATCTGTTAACCCATATCAACCCTTTACCCAAAAACTTAACATTTTAGAAAAATGGCCATTTCGGGGGCATTGGTATTCCACAAACACATCTTGTTTTAGTCAAATGTTTGTGATGGACATTGTTAGAGGAAGAAGTGAATAAATAAAACTTTTGATTGATATTCCTATGGAGAGTGGTAATACCGGTAGGCCAATGAAGGTAAAATTCTCTTGATGTAGCCATTTTGAGATTCTCATGATATAGTAAATTTTTCAAACAGCATTGTGAATGGTTGGTGGCAAAAACTATTGCCACTTTTGTCTGCCTTGTAATGTTAATAACGTCATATAAAAAATTCTTACATATTTTGAATTTTAAAATGGCCAACTCATTAAGGGGAATTCTACCTCAATGAACAATTTGCATGGCCATTTCAGGTATATCTATAAAAAGATTTTTACCTTATATTTTAGATATGGAGTCCCAGATCCGATGTTACAGCGTGAGTTTGACATGAGGTTAACCATGAGCATGGCGTCTGTACGGTACACACATACAAACAAGTTTCAGGCTGAGATGCTGGGATTTATACAACAATTTCTACAACTACAGGATATACTGGGCAGAATGAGGGCGGCCTCAGCTGGCAAAAAGGTAGACATACTGGAATGTACAGCAGGGACCCATGGCAAAATTTTAGAGTGATCCACTTCAAAAAAGGGCCAAAATTGACAAAATGGATGTCATTAAAGATAGAATTTGTGTAAAATGTGGCATAGAAAATATTGAGTTAAAATGAGAAACTGCTGGTTTTCAGCAGTTTCTTTTGTCTCAATGTTTTCCCAAGCCTATTCCACTAGGGATGTCAAAACCAGGTCTTGTTCGGGAAAGGGTTAATGATGCCCAGCTAGATAAAGACATTGAAAACCTTGTGGAAATTAAAGAAATTGTGACAAGCAATGTCTTCCTTTCCAACAATGTTTTCTTCCCTGAAAGCCCACAGAAATGTAAAATTTCATCCAGTTGATATTCTGATCGTCTGAAACATCTTTCAATTGAGACAAGTCTAAAAATCTCTGTCTGGTAATGGGTTGAAGTTAATTCCCATCTCCATGATGTTGAAAGGGAAATATTTATGTCCTTTCAGTCAGTCATCAGAGAAAGCTAATCAATAAATGTCAAAACAGTTTCTTATGTTGCTGTCTGTACTAGAGGAAGTTATGTAGGGGGGCATATTGTTTTATTCATGTCTGTCCATCTGTCTGTCAGTCTGTCCGAAAATTTAGCATTTTGCCTTTTCTCCAAAAGCATTCAACATACAAAGCTCAAATTTGGTATGTAACTTCTTTTCAATGATACAGTTGAGAACATCATTCTGAGTGGAATTGGAATGTTTTATTAGTGAATGAATGG
This sequence comes from Fragum sueziense, assembly GCA_963680895.1. Taxonomy (NCBI): domain Eukaryota; kingdom Metazoa; phylum Mollusca; class Bivalvia; order Cardiida; family Cardiidae; genus Fragum; species Fragum sueziense. The sequence continues at coordinate 7,935,203 of OY804595.1, read as the reverse complement.
ATGAATGGAATGAGCTTTTGGAATGATTTTGTGTATCTAAAAAATCGATACCAGGCCCACGATAACCGTTCAACCAATCAAACGTGATCTTTAAATAGTAACAGCCCGATATTGGAAATTTACCAATAATATAGGTATGAAGAATTATCGATAAATCGCCCATGATAATATTTCGGCCAATGAAATGCCTTCGTTTTATAACAATCAATTAAACCAGTGAACGTTTATTGAGCGGTGTGAATGTTTTATGAGCGTTTTGAATGTTTTTGTGAGCGGAATGAATGAACTGTGGAGTGGAATGATTTTGATCGGAATGGAATGGTATAAATGTCAATTTCATGATGTTCTCAACTGTATCTATCTCTTCTATGCAATATGACCTTCCTCAAAGTCATCCATTAACTCTTATCAACCCTTTACACGAAAACTTAACATTTTAGAAAAATGGCCATTTTGAGGGCATTTGTGTTTCACAAACACATCTTGTTCTGTTTGAAATTTTGATCAGTCATATATTTTTATATGAAAGGGTCAAATGGCATATTTTGACAATTTCAGATCAATGAGACATCATTCCACAATCCGCGGTTGCTGCTGGACATTGAGGCTGGCTCTCCTATCATCCTCATACCTCACAGCTCTAAAACGTCCGACGTCCTGGTGGTCGACCTGGGGAAAATGTCTGTGAAAAATGTGTTTAAGTTTGACGGAGATCCTGGTACTTTCAATGAAGGCAAATATGACAAAGACAAAACACCTACAGCTGATAGAACAAGTAATCAAGACTTTTCTGAAACAAAAATAAATGATCTAATAAGTAGATCTAATTCTCAAACTTCTCAGAAATCCATGAGTAGTTCTCGAGGAGGGATTATTTCATCCAGAAGCAGCGTGTCACAACTAGAGGTCAGTCAAGGTCAGGGGTCACACCCACTGACCCAGGGATTACTGGATGACTTTCAGGCTCAGAGTATCAACTCAGACCCGATGACTGCGAGTATTTACGGAGATTTAGACATGGATATCAGGAGTGATGAAGAAGAAATCTACGACCCGACAGATGGGTCAGAGGGGTCAAGTGTTGACCCCAGCTCTCCAAGGTCAACAAGGTCAAGGGTCAGTGTGTCATCATCTGGACGGTTCCCTTCACGCGAGATCTCATACACATCTCAGACTAGTACAGATTTTGGAGACACAACATTAAACCTGGCATCAACATCACATGATCAGTCAGATAACACATCTATAGATGAGCCGACAATACAGAGTCCTGTACACAGATGCTTGCTAGATGTGCTGGATGTACGACTGACTGATATGGATCTGTTTTCTGCTGAACGAGTTGAGAAGCGACATTACAAGGGGAAGAATTTACATCAAGATTTAGAATTCCCATCTTGTGTTATTCAGAGACAGGTGAGTTGACTTATAAATCATTACTAAAATAACTTTTTTTAATAGTCTATTAGATGCTTTAAACGTGGACAGGAGAGTTTGAACATTACTTATTTGATAGTTTAAACATGTTTACTGTTGTCACTTTAATGGACTTTGTCATTGTGTTATAATCTTTTTGTTGGATTTAAAGGTTGACATTTTCTCTACACATTAGGTCACACCTTGTTTAGACAAACATTGGAAGTCTAACATATGTAAAAACTTTATGGCATACTTTTTGTTGGATTTAAAGGTTGACATTTTCTCAAAACATTAGGTCACACCTTGTTTAGACAAACATTGGAAGTCTTAATATACAGTGCCCACCAAAAGTCTGGAGACACACAAAATTTTTACATTTTTCATTCCTAAATCTCAAGAAAAGCATTTGGTATATTATTTTTATAGTTAAAAATATTATAACCCATCTTTACAAATAGTTCACATGAAAATTAATGGATTTATCCATTATTTTGATGTAAAATCTGGCACTTTACCGTAATGAGTCAAATACAATAAAAATCATGAAGTTGTTGCAACAACATTCAAATTGTGTTTTATACAAAAAATAAGGTTGAAGAACTTTGATAAATGTTTCATAATGTATTCCCAACCTTTAAAAATGATTTTCTATGAGAACCCAACATGTCAGCCAGCTTTAATGTTCCAAGAACTTTCAACTTAAGAAATTGCTTGCATTCTGAGAATATCAAGGTAAGGGTTAAATTGTTCTTTGTTTAAATTCATTTTTCCTATTCTTGAGTGACCCTTCTTCATCAATTATGGTATTTCAGTACTTGAAATAGATTTTTTCTGATTAGGTTGACTGTTTACAAGATGATAGAGCAGATTGCCATCATAAGCTCTCGCCATTACGGACCAAGAGCTGCGGTTTAGGAGGAACCAATTGTAATCAGGGCAAGCAAAGACAACAACTGACTAATAGTACAAGAACTAAGGAATGTCTGGAAGTAAGCTGAGACATCAAGTTGAGACTCGAAAGTTGATGAAAATCTACAGACAATTTCTTTGAATACACACAATGCTGTTTACAAGCCATCATTTATAGCGAAACCCACATAAAAGCAATCAACCTTTGCCAGAGACCATTCTGGCTGATCTTTGGGTTGAATGGTTAACAGAAATTTCTAAATGAAAGCAAATCCTGTTTGTTTTGTTGTAAATGATGACTTTTATACAGCCTTGGGTGTATTCAGAGAAATTGAAGGTAGATTTTCATCAACTTTTCAGTCTCAACCTGATGTCCCAGCTTACTTCAGACATTCCTTAGTTCTTTACTATCAGTCATTGGTTGTCCATGCTTGCTCTGATTCCATTTTAGTCTTCCTGCTGAGAAGAAACCCCGGTATTGCCTCCTTGGTCCGTTATGGCCAGAGCTTATTGATTGCGACCTGCTCTATCATCTTGATAACAGTCAACCTGAAGAGAAAAAAAATCAATTTCAAGTACTGAATTACCATAAGTGATGTAGAAGCGTAACTTAATGATAGAAATATTGAATTTAAGAGAAGAAAAAATCAACCTTAACCTCGATATCCTCGGAATGCAAGCAATTTCTTAAGTTGAAAGTTCTTGGAACTTTAAAGCCGGCTGTCATGTTGGGTTCTCATAGAAAATCATTTTTAAAGGTGGGGAATACATTAAGAAACATTTATCAAAGTTCTTCATCCTTATTTTTTGTATAAAACACAATTTGAACGTTGTTGCAACAACTTGATGATTTTTATCGTAATTGAACAAAATGGACTTATTATGCTAAAGTGTCAGATTTTACATGAAAATAATGGATATTTCTACTATTTTTCATGTGATTTCATAGTAAAGAGTGGTTATAATATTTCTAACTATAAGAATGATAAGCGAAATTCATTTCTTCAAATTTAGGAATGAAAAATGAAAAATTCTTGTTTGTCTCCAGACTTTTGGTGGGCACTGTATGTAAAAACTTTATGGCATATTTTTTATTTCATTGCCATAATTTGATTCTTGTTTTCAGAGATTTCATATACTAACAAAACTGTATTCCCTAAGATTTATGGCTAGACTGTAGATCGACTTTCTAATTTATACAGGGTACCAAGTTACTCAAAGAAAAGTGTGTATTAAATCTAACAATTGAGCGTAACCTGGACGGAGATCGGAGTCACGCAGTTCCAGATTTCCGTATTGAAGGTTCTCTATCGTCAGTGTACTGTTGTCTGGATATTGCACAATACAAACTAATACGCGGAATACTAGACCACAATCTGGGAGAAAAATTTGAAGTTTTCAAGAAAGAGCTCATCACTAGCCTACAGGACCCAAAAATACAGGTACAGTCGACACTCGTTGTGTCAAAGTCATAGGGGCTGTCAAAATACCTCGACATATCCGGAATTCGACTAATCCGATTTTGATAATTTTCGATGAAAACGATGTTGAACCATTTTTGATGGGCATCGTATGCGTCCATGATTGAAATATAGTAGGAAAAGGAAAGAAATTGCTCGAGACGAGCAATTTCTATCCTGTTCCTACTAAATTTCAATTGCTGTATTTGTTTTGGAATTCATTTTGATATCCATATGTTGAGGATAGGACATGACTTTCACTTCGACTTAAGCGGAATTTCGACTTATCCGATGTCGAGATAATGAGTGTCGACTGTAACTGCATGATAATTTGACTCGTCACACTAAAGTAAAAAAATCCAAATTTTGACAATCTTGTCCGACTCGGCACAGGTCAACCAGATATTGTATGCGAAAAATGAACACATAGTAAGATAGGGAAAACATTCCAAATTTAGAAAATTGCATACAAGTGAAAAGTGTCGGTCCTAGTCTGGCTGTACGGACTGCGCAGACTGACTAGTGTCGATATTTTTCACACCTCTTATAAGGTCCCTTTTAGGGTAATGGGTCACAATTTTATACAAATATGTGTTATTTGCACCGGTTGCAACCTCGACTGCTCATCTGAGTTTTGCTTGTTTTATCCCATGCTATTCTGGCCTTTTGTATGAGACGAGAGACCAAGTCAAAATAGCCATATGATCTGAAACTTTGAGTAGGATATAAAGAATCTTTCAATTAATATCTTTTGTACAATAATATTGCATCATAAAAAGATATGTGTATTTGATTAGACTCAATATGTTTAAAAATAGCTCTTGACTATGATAGAATGTATATGTCGGAGTCCAGATTGGAATCTAGGCCGATCCGGAATCGGCCTAGGCCGATCCAGAATTGGTCTAGGCCAAACTGGAATTCTAGTTTGGACTAGTCCAGATTAGAATTCTAGTTTGGTCTAGGCAGATTCTGGATCGGTCTAGGCCAGAATAGAATTCCATTCTGGCTAGGCCGATCTGGAATCTGCCTAGACCAGTTTGGAATCCGTTCGAAAATTGAAATAAAAAACAAAGACACTTCCAAATATCAAAATTGTACAAGTTTGATTCAATAAAAGAAACATTGAATTACTTTTCATAGCTTTTAGTCAAAGAACAATTACAAACAGCGTTAATTAAAATACAAAACTGTATTTTAAAATGCGAACAAATGAGTTTAGAGCAAATTCTTGTTTTTCTACAGTGATAAATATTGGATTTTATTTTTCATTTTTCTTCGACTTACCCTTAAGAGAGAACATATTATAGGAAAGCCCAAATGTAAATCATTTTTGGTAATTAACCCTTTTCTCAACAACCCCTAGTTCTAACGTCCCTAATAAAAGGCTTTTCAAGACAATGTGAGAAAAAATGATGATGACCTAAAATTTCTTCCATTCACTAAATGTTTTAATGCTTTTGCAATGTAAGTTTTCAGTTTTATTGCAGGCCCGTAGGAAGCAATTTCATATTGGGGGTGGGGGCTAAAGCCCTTGTTCTGAATATTGGGGGGGGGGGGGGGCTAAATTTGATTTTCCCAAAATTTTCCGTGTGAAATATAGAAAATTTGGACAATCATAACACTTCGTCATTTGGGAAAAGCTAAACAAGACACAAACTATTATGTTCATGTAACTTGGTAAATTTGGTTAATCGTTTACCTGCATGTCTCATAGTCCAACCGTACAGTAAGGCTTGTATCGCCTGATCGTACTTAATTTCCTGTTTTAAATCTATTTTACACCTTTTTAGCTCACCTGAGCAACATGCTCAAGGTGAGCTTTTGTGATCACCCTGTGTCCGGCGTGCGTCGTGCGTCGTGCGTCGTGCGTTGTGCGTCGGAAGTCGTCAACAATTTCTTTAAACATCTTCTCCTCCTTAACCACTGGGCCAATTCTTACCAAACTTGGCAGGCATGTTCCCTTGGTGACCCTTTTCAAAACTTGTTTTCAAATTTTTGATTTGTCAAAAAATGTGGGCGTGGCAGGGCGGGGCTTATCAGACTTAGAGAAATTGTTGAATAATTCTTCAAAAATCTTCTTCTCCCTAACCATTGAGTCAATTTTTACTAAAGTTGGCAGAAATGGTCCTTGGGTGACCCTTTTCAAAACTTGTTTTCAAATTTTTGATTCGTCAAAAATTGTGGGCGTGGCAGGGCGGGGCTTATCAGACTCAAAGAAATTGTTAAATAATTCTTCAAAAATCTTCTTCTCCCTAACCATTGAGTCAATTTTTACCAAAGTTTACAGAAATGTTCCTTGGGTGACCCTTTTCAAAAGTTGTTTTCAAATTTTTGATTCGTCAAAAAATGTGGGCGTGGCAGGGCGGGGCTTATCAGACTTAGAGAAATTGATAAATAATTCTTCAAAAATCTTCTTCTCCCTAACCATTGAGTCAATTTTTACCAAAGTTGGCATAAATGTTCCTTGGGTGACCCTTTTCAAAAATTGTTTTCATATTTTTGATTCGTCAAAAATTGTGGGCGTGGCAGGGCGGGGCTTATCAGACTTAGAGAAATTGTTAAACAATTCTTCAAAAATCAAATATTGATCCAATTCGTACCAAACTTGGCAGATTTTTAATGTTAATTGGATAACCCTTTTCAAAATTTGATTTCAAATTTTTGATTGGTCAAAAAATGTGGGCGTGGCAGGGCGGGGTTTATCAGACTTAGAGAAATTAGTAAATAATTCTTAAAAAATCAAATATTGATCCAATTTGTACCAAACTTGACAGAAATGTTCCTTGGATGACCCTTTTCAAAATTTATTTTCAAATTTTTGATTCGTCACAAAATGTGGGCGTGGCAGGGCGGGGTTTATCAGACTTAAAAAAAATAATGAAAAAATTCTTTAAAAATCAACCATTGGTCAAATTTAAACCAAGACTGGCAGATCTTTTTCTTGGGTGACTGTTTTCAATGTGTGTTCATGAATTTTTTGATTCGTCAAAAAATGTAGCCATGGCAGGGCGGGGCTTATCAGACTTGGAGAAGTTATTAAACAAATCCTTGAAAATTTTCTTCTTAACTGTTGGACAAATTATATCAAATTATCCAGGAATGTTCCTTGGGTACCCCTTTTTAATTTTTTTTTTACAAATTTGTGATTCGTTGAAAATGTGGGCATGGCAGGATGTTTATTCGACTAGGAGAAATGACAAGAAAATTCTTTAAAAATCAACTGTTGGGCCAATTTGAACCAGGGATGTTGCTTGAGTGACTCTTTTGAACAATAATATTGTTTGTGAATTTTTGATTTGTTAAAAAATTTGAGTGTGGCAGGGTAGGGTTTATCAGACTTCAAAAATAAAAAAATATAAAGAAATTCTTCAAAAATCAACCATGGGGCCAATTTGAACCAAGAGAACAAAATGCTTATTGAGTTTTCAAACACTTGGTTATAAATTTTTGATAGGATAATAAATGTTGATGAGGCAAGGTGGGGCTTATCATATTAACCCTTTCCCAAACAAGACCGGGTTTTGACATCCCTAAGAGAAAAGGCTTGGGAAAACATTGAGGCAAAAGAAGAAAGTGCTGATAATCAGCACTTTTTCCTTTTGCCTCAATATTTTCTGTGCTATATTGTACAGAATATTCCATTTTAGTTACTTTAATGTTGTCGTCTGCAGCAGCTTTGAATTTGGACTACCTTAAAATTTTGTTGTTTGGGAACGGGTAAGCGTATTAATGTTTGTAATGTATCAGTCTTATGTTTCAAAATTGTAAATTGTTAATTATAAAAATTTAATCTTGATTATAAAAATCAAACTGGAACAGCACATGATATTCAATTTTTAAGATGTATGCAAATGCTACTACATGCAATTTGATTGAATACTAATGTGACTTCATTGTATTCATTGGAAATTATGAAACTTAATTTACAATAATTTGAACGACATAAATATTTGTTTACAACAAAATTTATATTGTACACAATCAAATACAGGAAGGACTCAGGTGAGCGATATCAGTGCCTTTCAGGCACTCTTGTTCCATTTATTTTCCATGCTATATCCAATGAAACTTCATCACACCTACTTCGGAATTTAAAAAAGGGTATATAACAGCTTTAGAAATTTAAAACATTGTGGTGATAAGGCAATAATTTAAAACTGAACAGGAATTAAGATATGGGCTTACACTTGTCAGATGATAGAAAATTTAAAGTATGTAATATGGTCAATCACAGATTGTGTAATAACATTTTAATTCTATAGAGTAATTTCAGTTGGTTTTAAATGCTGGTTGAGAAGGCAAGCCTAATATTGATCAAAACCACTTGTACTGATTTAATTAATCACTTCTTATCAAAACTGCATATACAACAAATTGCAGATTAAATGTGGCAAAAAGCTGATTGGTTTGCATACTTATTTTCCTTCTCGGCAGATTTAGAAATGAAAACATTTTGCTTAATCTCAGCATTCAAGTGGGTATTTTGTGTTTTTGTGACCGTTCTCCAGTTAATAACATATAGTTGTCCCACGATATTCTGATTCCCGCCAAACAATAAAAACGTATCTTTTTACTAATTATATGTTATACAGGTCAAAACGAAGCCATATCGATGAAAATCAGAATTTTGATGTTATATTGACAAGACAATGTGCATGTGCGTCTCTATAATAACATGTTTTTATAGGTCAAAGGTTTGTTTATACACATCAGATTAGCGTGGGACAACTGTACTAAGATTTTGGCTAATAGTTCTATTATAATAGATTCACAATTAAACGAGAATAATTTCAGTTGTTTTGATAAAGCAATTCAACTGTAATTATTCTCGTTTAATAGTGAATCGATTATACAGAAATAAATGAAAATAATAAACAAAAAATATTAGAATTGAAAAAAAAAAATAAACAGAAGGAATATTCTCATATTTTATGGACGGCTATAGTTATTATTGATTATCATTACCTTTTGTTGAATATTTTTGCATTTCTTGTTTAAATTCACATAAGAAAAGGCTTATTGCAACTATTTTCCAAACAATAAAGGTGTATAAAATTCAAATTGGTTAAAAAAGAAGTGGTTATTAACATCAAATTAGTGTTAAGAACAGATTCCAATCTGGTCTAGGCAGATTCCGGATTGGCCTAGCCAGATTGGAATTCTCATCTGGACTAGAAACTTTCTAGGCCGATTCCAGATCGGACTAGTCCAGATCAGAATTCCACTTTGGACTAGGCCAGAGTAGAATTCCAATCTGGACTAGGCCGATTCCGGATCGGCCTAGATTCCAATGTGGCCTCCGACATATACATACAGAAAATGACTGAACTAAAAGTTTTGAGCCTTCTAATATGATTTGAAATTTCTTGGTTACAATTCAATAAGCCTATTAATTCATCTTGGAATCCTGACTCATTTTCATTTCTCTTATTTTTATGCTCCCCGAAAAAATTTCGGGGGAGCATATAGTCGCCATGCTGTCCGTCCGTTCGTCCGTCCGTCCGTCCACAGCCAGATCTCAGCAACCCTTGGACCAAATTCAATGAAACTTCACATGTGAATTCCCTGGGATAATACCTAGGGACCTTTTTCTCCGTTTCTTAATTTGAGGCTGCGTCATGGAAAAAGGGGCCTTAGTGTAGAAATTAGTTTTTCTCTAATTTCTCTTCATCTAATGGGCAGAATTTAATGAAATTTTGTACTTATGTAATAAATAGGATGTTCTAGACCATATTTTATAAATAATGTGTGTACAAAAAGGCTGTCGTGGGAAAAGGGGGCTTAATGTAGGATAGTTTTTATTTTGTGACAAACACTTATTCGGGGAGCATAATCCGTCTGTGACGGCTCTTGTTACAGACTGTATTGAGTGGTGAAGTTTGGACTGTTATAGCATTTGCTGTTAACCTCAACAATGTGACTATAGAATTACTGAGTTCACATGCCAATACTGCAGCTGGGAAGTCAGAGGTCAGCCTGGCCAAGGTCGACCTCATAAGGTCAAGGTTATCTTATGAATCATTCTCGGATCAGTCAAAAGAGACAGATTTGGTGTCCCATGAAATTCTGGCTAGTGATACAAGGTTCAGAGGTAGGTTTGATTAACTGCTCTTATTCATATTCTTTCAAGTCGGGAGTGTTTTCATAGTGCATTTATTACATTCCTACTATGGAATAATTTTGTGAAATTGTGCTCCAATTCATTTCCCAAAAGGTGGTGACCTCTCTAATATAAAAATCTTTGAACAAAAGCTAATTAATGCAGATGACCTGCATTTTCTTTTGTTACCATAATATTTTGTATACTAATCTTATCTTGATTGATGCCCATCTTTTCATCATGAAAAGTGTTCAAATAGATCACTCAACAGTCTAAACTTTACCTTTTACCTTTAACCCATTACCAAACGACAAAATTTGGAACTGTCCAAATTCAAAGATGTTGCAGAAGGCAATTTCAAGTGAATGGAATATTACATATTTTGGTCTTGTAGAATAGAAAACATTGTGGGAAATGCAGAAATGGCTTGTCACAAGCAATTTCTTCATTTTCCACAATCTTTTCTAAAGCAATTCTCTTGTGGATAGTCAAAAGGCGTCTCTGAATGGTAATGTTTTAACCTTTCTGTAGAGATTTCTTTATGCTGTTACAACTTTGATCCTTCTTACTCTAGTTGATTCTAGGATGCCCTCTTTCCGGTTAGCCATAGCACTATGCTGCCTTACGGAAAAAGAGACTTGTTTTGCAGATGTAGCCATAAACCAGAGACCGAGTGTATTTGAAAAGATTTTGTTACCGTCACATTCTGCGGACCCTGAAGGCCTGCAGATGGAGCTACATTTTAGATCAACCCCAGACGGAACCAGATTTATGGTGATCCTGAACAACATGAAACTGTTCTGTAGCTTTGAATGGTTGATCAGTCTTAATGAATTCATCACAACTAAACCAGAAAATCCATTTACTGCTGGTAGGTAGATCCTTTTGAATAATCTGCAGAGAAATATTTCTCTATCCAGACTGTTAAAATCTTTATATAACTGAAAAATAATAATTAAATGGAAATTATTTGTAAGTTTAGAACACTTATAGAAACTTTAAGAGTGAAATATAGAAAATGAATATACTCCTTTTGTCAGGGTTGTTCTTGATATATTTAAAGCCAAAACATGACTTCGTTTTAATAGTAGATATATTTTGAATCCATATACTCCTTTTAAACATGTTTGATAACATCCCATTGTGGACTATTAAGCCTTTACTGCATAATGACACCTTTTGACTCCCTCATAAGAAAAGGTTTGGGAAAACATTGTTGAAAATGAAGAAATAGCTTGTGACGAGCAATTTCTTTATTTTCCACAATATTTTCTACCCAAAATGGGAACATTTTTAGCTCCACTGGCCTTTCAGGCCAGAGAGCTATTGTCATGGCAATGTGTCCGTTGTGCGTCCGTGCATCCGTCCATAAACTTTTTCTTTAAAAATCTTCTCAAAAACTACTGCATGGATTTCAACAAACTTCAAAGGAATGATCCTTGGTTGACCCTCTCTCAGATTCCTTCAAAGAATTAGGATTGAACCAAAATAACCTGAGTTATCTGCCCTTGAATGTCAAAAATAGCTGATTTTGACTTTTTGTTTCATTCTTAAATCAACAAATATTGATTAATCAAGACAAAACTTAGACGTAATAGATATAAGCACAATATCCTCCCTGTGCTTGATCAGAAGTTTACATCATGAGTTATATACCCATGAATATGACGAAATTGCCATTTTCGACTTTGTTTTCACTCTAACAACTATACATGATAACCAATCAAGATGATACTTGGAAAGAATCTTGTTGACAACAGGATCTTGCTTATGTGTAATTTTCAGGATTATCACAGTGTTACAATCTGAGTTATGTGCCCTTAAAATTGACAAATTTCAGTTTTTGACTTTTTTTTTCACTCTTACGGCCACAAATATGGACTAATATAGATAAAATTTAGACAGAATGATGGTTACCAGTAGATCTTGCATGAGTTTTATTTTCAGCTTGATTATAAACTCACATACTGAATTATGTGCCTTTGAATTTGGCAAAAATAGTTTTCAACTGTATCATCAGTCTAACATCCCTAAAATATTAGTCAATCATTTACCTTCTTTTCGCTTTGACCGTGTGATTGCAGCTTGTTACTTTGTTTTTGCTCTAAGACCCACAAGTATTGAAAAATCTTGTCAAAATTTGGATTTTGTATCACAAGAAATCCAGACCTGTGGAGCAACTCAAGCCCTTCAGGGCTTTCTTGTTAAAATTTCATCAACTTGAAATTTTCATTTACAACCTTCAAATTGGAAAAATCCAAAATTTTGCTGTCTGGTAATGGGTTAAACATACTCTCCTTTGGTAGCCCAAGTTTAATTAGATCAGCTATTTATTAAATCATATTTTACTGTCTAGGTGAGACATATGGTGTTTCCCCTACAGAAGATGTACCATCACAAGGTAGCGTATCTCTGTCAGGATCTAGAACAACCAGTCCTGTCACAACATCAGGGGGGATCATCACAAAGAGAGGACCTATTGTAGAACAGGTAAGGTAAACATGTACTGGATCTCTGTCAGGATCTAGAACAACCAGTCCTGTCACAACATCAGGGGGGATCATTACAAAGAGAGGACCTATTGTAGAACAGGTAAGGTAAACATGTACTGTATCTCTGTCAGGATCTAGAACAACCAGTCCCGTCACAACATCAGGCGGCATTATTACAAAGAGAGGACCTATTGTAGAACAGGTAAGGTAAACATGTACTGGATCTCTGTCAGGATCTAGAACAACCAGTCCTGTCACAACATCAGGGGGGATCATTACAAAGAGAGGACCTATTGTAGAACAGGTAAGGTAAACATGTACTGGATCTCTGTCAGGCTCTAGAACAACCAGTCCTGTCACAACATCAGGGGGCATTATTACAAAGAGAGGACCTATTGTAGAACAGGTAAGGTAAACATGTACTGGATCTCTGTCAGGATCTAGAACAACCAGTCCTGTCACAACATCAGGGGGCATTATTACAAAGAGAGGACCTATTGTAGAACAGGTAAGGTAAACATGTACTGGATCTCTGTCTGGATCTAGAACAACCAGTCCTGTCACAACATCAGGGGGCATTATTACAAAGAGAGGACCTATTGTAGAACAGGTAAGGTAAACATGTACTGGATCTCTGTCAGGATCTAGAACAACCAGTCCTGTCACAACATCAGGGGGGATCATTACAAAGAGGGGACCTATTGTAGAACAGGTAAGGTAAACATGTACTGGATCTCTGTCAGGATCTAGAACAACCAGTCCTGTCACAACATCAGGGGGGATCATTACAAAGAGGGGACCTATTGTAGAACAGGTAAGGTAAACATGTACTGGATCTCTGTCAGGATCTAGAACAACCAGTCCTGTCACAACATCAGGGGGCATTATTACATAGAGAGGACCTATTGTAGAACAGGTAAGGTAAACATGTACTGGATCTCTGTCAGGATCTAGAACAACCAGTCCTGTCACAACATCAGGGGGGATCATTACAAAGAGAGGACCTATTGTAGAACAGGTAAGGTAAACATGTACTGGATCTCTGTCAGGATCTAGAACAACCAGTCCTGTCACAACATCAGGGGGGATCATTACAAAGAGAGGACCTATTGTAGAACAGGTAAGGTAAACATGTACTGGATCTCTGTCAGGATCTAGAACAACCAGTCCTGTCACAACATCAGGGGGGATTATCACAAAGAGGGGACCTATTGTAGAACAGGTAAGGTAAACATGTACTGGATCTCTGTCAGGATCTAGAACAACCAGTCCTGTCACAACATCAGGGGGGATTATCACAAAGAGGGGACCTATTGTAGAACAGGTAAGGTAAACATGTACTGGATCTCTGTCAGGATCTAGAACAACCAGTCCTGTCACAACATCAGGCGGGATTATCACAAAGAGGGGACCTATTGTAGAACAGGTAAGGTAAACATGTACTGGATCTTTGTCAGGATCTAGAACAACCAGTCCTGTCACAACATCAGGGGGCATTATTACAAAGAGAGGACCTATTGTAGAACAGGTAAGGTAAACATGTCCTGGATATCTGTCTGGATCCAGAACAACCAGTCCTGTCACAACATCAGGCGGGATTATCACAAAGAGGGGACCTATTGTAGAACAGGTAAGGTAAACATGTACTGGATCTCTGTCAGGATCTAGAACAACCAGTCCTGTCACAACATCAGGGGGGATTATCACAAAAAGAGGATAATAGGAGCTTGGATGGGCGTCGACAACAGTACGAAAATAGTGGGAAATATGAGTACTATAACAATGCTAGGTACACTAACAGCCGTTATAATCGTCCTCGGCGTAGTTCACACGATCGAGGGGAATATGGCTATAGATCTGATGATAGAATGGGTCGATCCAGATATCAAAACTATCGATCACCAAACAGAAACGATAGTAAGGGCTATAGTCCAAATTACAGAAACTCAGATAGGGGTGGAAGTCGTGGCGGCAACGGTTACTATGGGGGTGAAATGTCAAGGAGAGGTTATCGATTGAGTGAGAAGTATAACCAGAGAAACAATGACTACTACAGGGACAGATACTATAAAAAGTTCTAGTTACGTCATGTATATGAATTTCGATTTAACCCATTCCCAAACAGGAAAATAATTAAGACTAGTCATATTTAAAGCGGTCGTTGATTACGCAAACGATGTTGACAAAGATATGATCTGTGGACAATATAGGCCTATTTTGGCAGAAAGCGTTGAGAGATAAGAAGAAATTTATTCATTATTTTCTTCTTTTAATTCAACACTTTCCAAAGAATTTTATATAATGACATCAATTTAATTTTGCTCTTGCTTGGGACTGGGATTTATTTAGTAGTATAGTAGACATCTTAAATGAAAGATATTTATAGATAGTTAAAATTTAATATCTTTATAGTATGAATTGACAATAATGTAGTTTTTAAGTAACTTCAGTAAAGAATGTTGTTTTAAAACAGTCATGAGATATTTACATGTCATACTTGATTTGAGACTCTAAATTTTCAGTCTAATTCAACCTTTTTTGTAAAAATGATGACTAATAGTCCAAAAAATTATTTAACTATTTCAAGTTGGAATGTTAATGGTTTGGAGTATAGGGCTAACGGCAATAAGACAAATAAACTTCATGATCAGGAGGTTATTAATATGCTTGGTAATACAGACATAATAGGTTTAGTAGAAACGCATGGTGATTCAACGACAGATATTTCTTTAAATGGCTATTATACATTTCGAAAAGATAGACCAAAACATAAAAAGGCATGGAAATCGTCTGGTGGTATAGCAGTACTTATAAAAGAATCACTTAGGAAAAATTGTAAATTTGATCCATTAAGTGATGGGGACGTAATTTGGGTTCGAGTAGAGAAGCAATGTATGAATTTCAATAGTGATTTGTTTCTCGGATTTGTTTATTTACCACCCCTTAACTCTTCATATGGCAAAATCCATACTAATAACATTTTACAAAAACTTGAACATCAGATTAATCATTTTTCATGTCGTGGCAAAGTGATATTGTGTGGGGATTTTAATGCTAGAATTGGTAAGTTAGAAGATCATATAAGGAATGATGAGGAGCCTTATATACAAATGCCAGAAGATAATGTGCATGAGTTCATTCTACCCCGTGTTACTCATGATTGCAAAATATCAAATACGATTGGAAAATCGCTTATTGAAATATGTAACGACAATCAATTATATATCTTGAACGGAAGAACTCTAGGAGATTTAAATGGTAAGTTCACATGTCACACGCCAAAAGGTAGTAGTGTAGTAGATTACTTTATATCTAGCACTACCTTGTCAAACGAAATTTTATCAATGAATGTTTCTAACTTAAATCTCTTTTCTGACCATTGCATAATTAGTTTAAAAATTAAGGTCTTTTGTAATTTTAACAATGATTGTACATTTCAAAATCAAAGTATGAAAGATAATGTTACCCATTTACCAGATAAATTTTTATGGGATGAAAGTAGAAAACATAAATATCAAGAATTATTTGGTACTGCTGAAGTGCAACAACGTCTTGCGGATATAGATGAAATTCTAGAAAGTGGTTGCACTGACACCGAACACATTACATCTTTGATAACCGACATTATGGTTTCGGTAGGGGACAAAACCCTCATACGGAAATCGTTCAAAAAATCTAAAAATAAAGTGAGAAAAATAAATAAAAAGTGGTATGACACGGACTGCAGGTTAGCTCTAAAAGAATTAAATACAATAAAAAATAGATTCAACAAACATGTTCAAAATAATGAACTCAGAATACAATATTATAAGAAATACAAACAATACAAAAGGTTAATCAAATATAAAAGAAGAAAATATCACGATGGACTAACTAAAATGTTAAATACAGCTTTTGATGAGGATCCACAAACTGTTTGGAAAATTATTAATGAACTAAAGAACGACTCACAAGTTGAAGACAAGTCTGATAAAATAAGTTCCAGCCAATGGTTTAAACATTTCAATAATTTATTGAATAAAAACACAAATGAATTAAGTTCAGATAGGGTAGATGAAATAAGAAGTGGATTGAAAAAGATGGAAAACTCGGAGAATTCAAGTCAATTAGATTATGATATAACAGAAAGTGAAGTGATTAAGGCCTGTGCGAAACTCAGGAATAATAAGTCCAGTGCGTTTGACTTATTAAAAAACGAAATGGTCAAATCAGCTTTACCCTTCATGATGAGTACTATAGTCAAAGCATTTAATGTAATTCTTTGCACAGGACAATTTCCTCGTGCTTGGACCGAAGGCATTATTGTTCCTCTACATAAAAATGGTAGTTGGATTGACCCAAATAATTACCGTGGCATAACGCTGAACAGTTGTTTTGGTAAACTATTTGGGCATATTTTAAATGAAAGAATTTCAAACTATGTTGAAGAAAGATCCTTAATTGGAAAGGAACAGGCTGGATTCCGTAAAAACCATAGAACTGCTGACCAAGTCTTAATCCTTAAAACAATTATAGACAAGTATATACATAAAAATGGAAAAGATAGTAAATTGTTTACATGTTTTATAGACCTTAAAAAGGCATTTGATACCGTCTGGCATGATGGTATGTTATACAAACTTCAAAAAATAGGGATCACCGGGAATATATACAAACTGATAAAATCTATGTACGAAAATACAACTTCCCGTGTTAGATGCAAAAGTGTCCTATCAGATCGTATCAAAATAAATCAAGGAGTTCATCAAGGAAATGTTTTAAGTCCCATACTCTTTAATATTTTTATAAATGACATTGGTTGTAATTTGTCATTTGAGAAAGTTCCTGTTTTACAAAATTGCCCAATTAGTCATTTGTTATACGCTGATGATTTAGTATTAATTTCAACATCACGTGAAGAATTACAATGTAATATTAACAAAGTGTATGATTTTTGTAGAAACTGGGGTTTAGCAATCAATGTTGACAAGACAAAAATAATGGAATTTTCAAAATCTGGCAAGTTTGATAAAGGAAGCCAGAATTTTTACATCGGCAACGAAATACTTGAACTTGTCAAACAATACAAATATCTAGGAGTAATGTTTACCAGCAATGGAAAATTCTGTGTTGCTGAAAAATATCTGAGTATGAAAGCAAACAGAGCTTTATTTTCTATCAAGAAAAGTATTTTTGATAAATCAATAAAACCATCGGTTGTACTGAACATGTATGAAACCCTTATCAAACCAATAACTTTGTATAATTGTGAAGTATGGTGTGCATACAAGTCTAACTACAAGAATAAGACAATAGAGCAATTATTTGACTTAGCGTTAAAAGGTAGTGACCACTTTGATAAATTGCACACGCGATTTGGAAAATATGTGTTGGGAGTTAATTCGAAGACTAGCAATTTAGGTGTTATGAGTGAACTTGGTCAACTCCCGTTATTATTTACTATACTGACGAATTGCATTAGTTTTTGGTTACATACAATTCAGTCAGATAATGAATCTTTAATATCAAAAGCATATCATGAACAATTGGATGGTCCTAACTCCAATGCTTCGTGGTTACATTTTATCAAAAATATTATATTTGACTTGGGTTTTGGTCACGTTTGGGCAAATCAGTGCACATTTAAATCTTCTTCACTCATGTATGCGATAAAAGATAAACTTAAGGAGAGACTTGTTTTACAATGGAAAAGGCGATTATTTACAAATGAGCAGGGAAAGAAGTTGAGAACATACAAACTAATTAAAGAAAATCTTGAAATTGAACCATATCTTGATATCTTATCTGACAAAGGACTGAGAAAACATTTGTCTTCCTTCAGACTGAGTGCCCATAATTTAAGAATTGAAAGAGGTAGATATTTAGGAGAAACCCCAGAAGAAAGGTTATGTGACGTATGCCAGGTCGTAGATGATGAGATACATTTTATATGTAATTGTAGAAAATTTATTGATATAAAGACGGGTTTAAATTCAATAATAAGGAATATAGCTGATGATGGCAAAAGTAACGAAGAGATATTTATTGCTATTATGAAGAGCTCAAATAAAGAAATAATCAAATTAGTTGCAAACTTTGTAAGTAAAAGTGGCATTGTGTCATGAACAAGAATAGCCGTATACTCCAAATCCTTTGCATGTCATTTAATAATATATATACATGTTGTGTTTTGTTGTTGTTGTTGTTTTGGTGTGTATTTTGTGTGTGTGTATGCGTGTGTACGCACACACTATACGTTCGGATTAAACGGGGGTTGTTACAGTTGTTTTGGTTAATTTAGAATGGCGGCGATTCTCGTTTGATTTTGAATGTATAATAATTGTTATTGTAAATGCTCATTTATATCATTACAGTGGTCCCGAGAAAAACTGATTTAATCAAACTTTTAACATATAAAAACATGATATTAGAGTGACACACGGTCAATATTAAAAACGGCAGTCCTGATTGTCATGGATGTGAATTCGCTTTTGACCCGTATAACCTATAATAATTAGTAAATGGGAGTAGTCTTTGTCGAGAATCAGTAGATCGTGGGACCACTGTACATGTTTATGTTTTGCCTTTAACCTGTATTGTACTGGGTATAATTGTGCAAATAAAATTCTATTCTATTCTATTCTATTCTGTACTGGATCTCTGTCAGGATCTAGAACAACCAGTCCTGTCACAACATCAGGGGGATCATTACAAAGAGGGGACCTATTGTAGAACAGGTAAGGTAAACATGTACTGGATCTCTGTCAGGATCTAGAACAACCAGTCCTGTCACAACATCAGGGGGGATCATTACAAAGAGGGGACCTATTGTAGAACAGGTAAGGTAAACATGTACTGGATCTCTGTCAGGATCTAGAACAACCAGTCCTGTCACAACATCAGGCGGGATCATTACAAAGAGAGGACCTATTGTAGAACAGGTAAGGTAAACATGTACTGGATCTCTGTCAGGATCTAGAACAACCAGTCCTGTCACAACATCAGGGGGGATTATTACAAAGAGAGGACCTATTGTAGAACAGGTAAGGTAAACATGTACTGGATCTCTGTCAGGCTCTAGAACAACCAGTCCTGTCACAACATCAGGGGGGATCATTACAAAGAGAGGACCTATTGTAGAACAGGTAAGGTAAACATGTACTGGATCTCTGTCAGGATCTAGAACAACCTCTCTGTCAGGATCTAGAACAACCTGTCCTGTCACAACATCAGGGGGCATTATTACAAAGAGAGGACCTATTGTAGAACAGGTAAGGTAAACATGTACTGTATCTCTGTCAGGATCTAGAACAACCAGTCTTGTCACAACATCAGGGGGGATTATTACAAAGAGAGGACCTATTGTAGAACAGGTAAGGTAAACATGTACTGTATCTCTGTCAGGATCTAGAACAACCAGTCCTGTCACAACATCAGGGGGGATTATTACAAAGAGAGGACCTATTGTAGAACAGGTAAGGTAAACATGTACTGGATCTCTGTCAGGATCCAGAACAACCAGTCCTGTCACAACATCAGGGGGCATTATTACAAAGAGAGGACCTATTGTAGAACAGGTAAGGTAAACATGTACTGGATCTCTGTCAGGATCTAGAACAACCAGTCCTGTCACAACATCACGGGGTATCATTACAAAGAGGGGACCTATTGTAGAACAGGTAAGGTAAACATGTACTGTATCTCTGTCAGGATCTAGAACAACCAGTCCTGTCACAACATCAGGGGGCATTATTACAAAGAGGGGACCTATTGTAGAACAGGTAAGGTAAACATGTACTGTATCTCTGTCTGGGTCTAGAACAACCAGTCCTGTCACAACATCAGGGGGGATTATTACAAAGAGGGGACCTATTGTAGAACAGGTAAGGTAAACATGTACTGGATCTCTGTCAGGATCTAGAACAACCAGTCCTGTCACAACATCAGGGGGCATTATTACAAAGAGAGGACCTATTGTAGAACAGGTAAGGTAAACATGTACTGTATCTCTGTCAGGATCTAGAACAACCAGTCCTGTCACAACATCAGGGGGGATCATTACAAAGAGAGGACCTATTGTAGAACAGGTAAGGTAAACATGTACTGGATCTCTGTCAGGATCTAGAACAACCAGTCCTGTCACAACATCAGGGGGGATCATCACAAAGAGAGGACCTATTGTAGAACAGGTAAGGTAAACATGTACTGGATCTCTGTCAGGCTCTAGAACAACCAGTCCTGTCACAACATCAGGCGGGATTATCACAAAGAGGGGACCTATTGTAGAACAGGTAAGGTAAACATGTACTGGATCTCTGTCAGGATCTAGAACAACCAGTCCTGTCACAACATCACGGGGTATCATTACAAAGAGGGGACCTATTGTAGAACAGGTAAGTTAAACATGTACTGGATCTCTGTCAGGATCTAGAACAACCAGTCCTGTCACAACATCAGGGGGGATCATTACAAAGAGAGGACGTATTGTAGAACAGGTAAGGTAAACATGTACTGGATCTCTGTCAGGATCTAGAACAACCAGTCCTGTCACAACATCAGGGGGGATCATTACAAAGAGAGGACCTATTGTAGAACAGGTAAGGTAAACATGTACTGGATCTCTGTCTGGGTCTAGAACAACCAGTCCTGTCACAACATCAGGGGGGATTATTACAAAGAGAGTACCTATTGTAGAACAGGTAAGGTAAACATGTACTGGATCTCTGTCAGGATCTAGAACAACCAGTCCTGTCACAACATCAGGTGGGATTATTACAAAGAGAGGACCTATTGTAGAACAGGTAAGGTAAACATGTACTGGATCTCTGTCAGGATCCAGAACAACCAGTCCTGTCACAACATCAGGGGGCATTATCACAAAGAGAGGACGTATTGTAGAACAGGTAAGGTAAACATGTACTGGATCTCTGTCAGGATCTAGAACAACCAGTCCTGTCACAACATCAGGGGGGATCATTACAAAGAGAGGACCTATTGTAGAACAGGTAAGGTAAACATGTACTGGATCTCTGTCAGGATCTAGAACAACCAGTCCTGTCACAACATCAGGTGGCATTATCACAAAGAGAGGACCTATTGTAGAACAGGTAAGGTAAACATGTACTGGATCTCTGTCAGGATCTAGAACAACCAGTCCTGTCACAACATCAGGCGGGATTATCACAAAGAGGGGACCTATTGTAGAACAGGTAAGGTAAACATGTACTGGATCTCTGTCAGGATCTAGAACAACCAGTCCTGTCACAACATCAGGGGGGATCATTACAAAGAGGGGACCTATTGTAGAACAGGTAAGGTAAACATGTACTGGATCTCTGTCAGGATCTAGAACAACCAGTCCTGTCACAACATCAGGGGGGATCATTACAAAGAGGGGACCTATTGTAGAACAGGTAAGGTAAACATGTACTGGATCTCTGTCAGGATCTAGAACAACCAGTCCTGTCACAACATCAGGGGGGATTATTACAAAGAGAGGACCTATTGTAGAACAGGTAAGGTAAACATGTACTGTATCTCTGTCTGGGTCTAGAACAACCAGTCCTGTCACAACATCAGGGGGCATTATTACAAAGAGAGGACCTATTGTAGAACAGGTAAGGTAAACATGTACTGGATCTCTGTCAGGATCTAGAACAACCAGTCCTGTCACAACATCAGGGGGGATTATTACAAAGAGAGGACCTATTGTAGAACAGGTAAGGTAAACATGTACTGGATCTCTGTCAGGATCTAGAACAACCAGTCCTGTCACAACATCAGGGGGCATTATTACAAAGAGGGGACCTATTGTAGAACAGGTAAGGTAAACATGTACTGGATCTCTGTCAGGATCTAGAACAACCAGTCCTGTCACAACATCAGGGGGGATCATTACAAAGAGAGGACCTATTGTAGAACAGGTAAGGTAAACATGTACTGTATCTCTGTCTGGGTCTAGAACAACCAGTCCTGTCACAACATCAGGGGGCATTATTACAAAGAGAGGACCTATTGTAGAACAGGTAAGGTAAACATGTACTGGATCTCTGTCTGGATCTAGAACAACCAGTCCTGTCACAACATCAGGCGGGATTATTACAAAGAGAGGACCTATTGTAGAACAGGTAAGGTAAACATGTACTGTATCTCTGTCAGGATCTAGAACAACCAGTCCTGTCACAACATCAGGGGGCATTATCACAAAGAGAGGACCTATTGTAGAACAGGTAAGGTAAACATGTACTGGATCTCTGTCAGGATCCAGAACAACCAGTCCTGTCACAACATCAGGCGGGATCATTACAAAGAGAGGACCTATTGTAGAACAGGTAAGGTAAACATGTACTGGATCTCTGTCAGGATCTAGAACAACCAGTCCTGTCACAACATCAGGTGGGATTATTACAAAGAGAGGACCTATTGTAGAACAGGTAAGGTAAACATGTACTGGATCTCTGTCAGGATCTAGAACAACCAGTCCTGTCACAACATCAGGCGGGATCATTACAAAGAGAGGACCTATTGTAGAACAGGTAAGGTAAACATGTACTGGATCTCTGTCAGGATCCAGAACAACCAGTCCTGTCACAACATCAGGGGGCATTATTACAAAGAGAGGACCTATTGTAGAACAGGTAAGGTAAACATGTACTGGATCTCTGTCAGGATCTAGAACAACCAGTCCTGTCACAACATCAGGGGGGATCATTACAAAGAGAGGACCTATTGTAGAACAGGTAAGGTAAACATGTACTGGATCTCTGTCAGGATCCAGAACAACCAGTCCTGTCACAACATCAGGGGGGATCATTACAAAGAGAGGACCTATTGTAGAACAGGTAAGGTAAACATGTACTGGATCTCTGTCAGGATCCAGAACAACCAGTCCTGTCACAACATCAGGGGGGATCATTACAAAGAGAGGACCTATTGTAGAACAGGTAAGGTAAACATGTACTGGATCTCTGTCAGGATCTAGAACAACCAGTCCTGTCACAACATCAGGGGGCATTATTACAAAGAGAGGACCTATTGTAGAACAGGTAAGGTAAACATGTACTGTATCTCTGTCAGGATCTAGAACAACCAGTCCTGTCACAACATCAGGGGGCATTATTACAAAGAGAGGACCTATTGTAGAACAGGTAAGGTAAACATGTACTGGATCTCTGTCAGGATCTAGAACAACCAGTCCTGTCACAACATCAGGGGGGATTATTACAAAGAGAGGACGTATTGTAGAACAGGTAAGGTAAACATGTACTGTATCTCTGTCAGGCTCTAGAACAACCAGTCCTGTCACAACATCAGGGGGCATTATTACAAAGAGGGGACCTATTGTAGAACAGGTAAGGTAAACATGTACTGGATCTCTGTCAGGATCTAGAACAACCAGTCCTGTCACAACATCAGGGGGCATTATCACAAAGAGAGGACCTATTGTAGAACAGGTAAGGTAAACATGTACTGTATCTCTGTCTGGATCCAGAACAACCAGTCCTGTCACAACATCAGGGGGCATTATTACAAAGAGAGGACCTATTGTAGAACAGGTAAGGTAAACATGTACTGGATCTCTGTCAGGATCTAGAACAACCAGTCCTGTCACAACATCAGGTGGGATTATTACAAAGAGAGGACCTATTGTAGAACAGGTAAGGTAAACATGTACTGGATCTCTGTCAGGATCTAGAACAACCAGTCCCGTCACAACATCAGGCGGCATTATTACAAAGAGAGGACCTATTGTAGAACAGGTAAGGTAAACATGTACTGGATCTCTGTCAGGATCTAGAACAACCAGTCCTGTCACAACATCAGGTGGGATTATTACAAAGAGAGGACCTATTGTAGAACAGGTAAGGTAAACATGTACTGGATCTCTGTCAGGATCTAGAACAACCAGTCCTGTCACAACATCGGGGGGCATTATTACAAAGAGGGTACCTATTGTAGAACAGGTAAGGTAAACATGTACTGGATCTCTGTCAGGATCTAGAACAACCAGTCCTGTCACAACATCAGGGGGCATTATTACAAAGAGAGGACCTATTGTAGAACAGGTAAGGTAAACATGTACTGGATCTCTGTCAGGATCTAGAACAACCAGTCCTGTCACAACATCAGGCGGGATCATTACAAAGAGAGGACCTATTGTAGAACAGGTAAACTAGGACAGCATTCATACAGAAACTAAGTCCCCTTCTGACTAAAACATTTTGCTCTTTTCTGTTCAAGTGTTTATATACAATGTACCTACATCTGCAAAAGCTATTGTTTGGAAACTTATTGTCTATACAGGACCACAACACAGGATTATGAGTCAGGTCCCAAACCATTATGAAGCCTCAGGTTTTGATGATGGTCTTGTATACCTGTTTCTATCTCTGCACCTTCTGAACATATTTCTTTGAAATTTTCCCTAGTTTCATTACCCTGACAAGCATAAAGATACAATTATATCCATTTGAAAGGGTTTTTTATGCCACTGTGCAGGAGTTGAAATAGTTATTCTCTGATGGGGCATGTAATGATGTTAATCATGTGTTTCAGATTGAAGTTCCGTTTGAGCTCAAGTTGAATGTAACAGACACCCAGTTTGTGGTGGTAGAAAATCTGGCTTCTTTAGACTCAAGTGCTGTCATACTCAAGGTAACATCTTTACTTCCATAAATAAGGCCTGTTAAAATTGATCTGAATGGGGAACGATTTTATCCAGTTAACTGTGATGTAATTTTGGAAAAACGGTAGCATTGTTGTTATATAATCTCCTAACTAAGGCTTAAATCAAGCCGTAGTTACGAGAAACAACGATTTATCAGGTAAATTGGTAGAACCATTTTATTTCTAGCACAAGATTCATCCCTATTGATTTGTTATTGCTAGTGTTTGCTCAAGTCTTGTCACTTTGATTAAACAAAACTGAGCATTGATACATATGGGGAACTCATGTCTCTCTTTTTATCTGAAGAAAACATAACATTGGCCATTACTTTAGAAATGTAATAGTAGTATGTTAGGTATCTGTTTATACTTAATCTTGTTCTGTTTTCAGTGTACATCCGTGATGTCATACCGTCCAAAAGCTAGAGACAAGATCCTATCTTGTACATTACAAAGTTTAGAGATCTTCTCCTGCAGCCTACAGTCTGAGGAAGAAACAGCCCTCTCTATAGTGGACCCGATGTCTCTGACAGTAGAGCTGAACGCCAACCCCCTACCAGTCACAAAACCCAGCACCATGGCTGGTCTACTGGACGTGACAGAGGTTGAGCAAAAACAACTCCTTCTAGAGGTAGGGTAATTTATCAAATAACAATGTTACTAAGCTTCACAGTGCTTCACAATGCATAAAATAAAGTATTAGAAAGAATAGTTCTTAGAAATTATGGCAGACAGGAGTTATCATAGTATGATGTCATACCAATTGCTCATTTAGAATGTATACAAGAGCAGAACAATACAATTCTTTGCTGCTTGCGTAAATCCAATCCGTAACATGTTCATGACAAGACTTGACCCATTACCATATGGCAACACAGACTTGACCATATTCAAAAATATTGCAGAGGACAATGTCATTATGTCAAGTAAATGGATTTTACATTTTGCTGTCTTTCTGGGTAGAAAACAATGAAGGAATTGTAGAAATTGCTTCTTACATGTAATTTCTTCATTTTCCACAATGTTTTCCAAAAAGCTGCTATCTTGTAGGGAGTTAAAATGAGTCATTGTGTGGTAATGGATTAAAACACATGTAACTTGTTATGTACAGATTCTTCTGTGTTTATTTCAGGCTAATTTCAATGTAATGAATGTAAGATTGTCATATCAAGATATGAAGCTATTTCTCTCTATCATGGATTCACTACCTAAACAAGCCTTCCAGGCCAAACAGACAAAGAGTTCTCCCACTTCAGAACATAGAGGTGGGTGTGATTTATTTATTTGTATTTTGATTGCTACCTATACCTTCTGTATTTTGAATGAAAGCATGAATGGCTTCAGACCAACCTATTTCCTAAACACGTCATGTCAGTTTTACCTCAAGGAAAGACAAATTCCAAATATGGAAATCTCTGGGAGACATTTTCAGAGACTATTTGAGATCATGTAAAGACATTTATCACATAAAGCTTTTCAATACAGTGATGACTTTTAATGCCCAACTGAATATTGGTTTTTAAACCCTTGAAGTAAAAGATGAAACTCTTTTTTTGCTCCAGTATCGAGAGATTGGGGGCATATTGTTTTACTTGTCTGTCTGTCTGTCCATCCGTCTGTTGTCTGTCTGTCTTAACATTTCCCTTTGCTCCAAAAGTATTCAAGATACAGAGCTCAAATTCGCTATGTAACTTTCTTTCAATGACATCTATCTATTCCATGCAGTATGACCTTCCTCAAGGTCATTTGTTAACCCTTATCAACCCTTTACACGAAAACTTAACATTTTAGAAAAATGGCCATTTCGGGGGCATTTGTCTTTCACAAACACATCTTGTTTCTTCCAGATTTTCTATGTTATAACCTGGAAAATTTCTACATGTGTTAAAATTGATTTTTATGCCCCCGTATCGAAAGATCGGGGGCATATTGTTTTACTGTTGTCTGTCTGTCTGTCCGTCCGTCTGTCTGTCTGTCTGTCTCTCTGTCAGTCCGAAACCTAACATTGTCATTTTCTCCACAACTATTATGCATACAAAGCTCAAATTTGATATGAAAAGTTAAGCTCAAATTTGATATGAAAAGTTCTTTCAATGATATCTATCTGCTCCATGCAATTTGACCTTCCTCAAGGTCACCGTTTAACCCATATCAACCCTTAACATGCAACTTAACGCGGCAACTTAACGCAACAACTTAACGTTGGCCTTTTCTCCAAAACTATTCCACATACAAAGCTCAAATTTGGTATGTAAAGTGTAAACTTAACATGACAACTTAACACGACAACTTAACGTTAGCCTTTCCTCCAAAAGTATTCCTTATACAAAGATCAAATTTGGTATGTAGCCTTCTTTCAATGATATTAGGTTAGAGGGTCAAGGTCATTCATGTAGGTCAAGGTCAAATATCAATTAAGGTCATAATTATAGAAAAATAGCCATTTTGGGGGCATCTGTGTTTCACAAACACATCTTGTTTTGTTTGTAACTCCTTTCCATTATGACTAGTATAAAAGTTTTTCTTTTTTACAATTCAGAGAGCCAGATATCTGAGCTTCTAGATCTGGGGTTTAGTTATGAAGACTGCAGTAAAGCTTTAAAAATGTCACAAAATGATATTCAGGAGGCTGCTGTATGGTTAACAGAGAACTGTCAAACACAGAAACCTAAACAAGATGCTCTTAACATTACACAAGTGGAGGTTTGTAGCAGTGTGCAGTAAAATATATCTTAAAGATTTAACAAGATAGTTTTAGAAGCTCCTATCACTATCGGTCATATGATTATCGTGCAGGGGGTGGGATTGTTGAACCAGGATCTGGAAAAAGGTCTATATAGAGAGATAGAGACCAACATTGATGAAGACCAGCCAGAGGATACACTCTGTCTGATCAAGATCAATGCTGTTTTCTATGAAGGCAGCCACATGGTTGAGTAAACATTGTGTTCTACAGAAACTCAAACTGGACACTAAATATATCACACGTGGAGAGTTATATATTTAAATAGAATTGCTAGTTATTTAGTGTGCAATGCTATTGTTGTGGGTATATTTCTTAGCTGGTTGGGCTTTGATAAGATAGATGTATTGTGATAAGATATTGTAATAAGTGCAATTGGCAATATTATCCAACTTGAAACCCTGTAAAGCTTAACTCACTCCCAAACTACAAAATTTTTGGGCGATCCAATTTGAAAGCTGCTGCAGAGGACAAAATGGATGTTAATAAAGACTGGAATTGTGTGTCATTTATTCAAGAAAATATTTAGGCAAAAGAAGAAACTGCTGGTTATCAGCAGTTTCTTCTTTTGCCTCAATGTTTTCTAAAGCCTATTCTATTAGGGACGTCAAAACCAGGTCTTGTTTGGGATAGGATTAATGTGTGTTAACCCTTATCCTGCTGACTTCAAACATTTAAAAGACGGTTTCAAGTAGTTTTTGCCAAAATAATTGAGTAGAAAGCATGTACTGTAGGCTAAGATCAGACTGTACATCTGTGCAGGCTGATCTTAGGCCATACCGACTTCCAAAACTTTGGTCACACCAGAAAATTGACGCAAACAGCCTGAGAAGAATTAATGTTTTGTATTTCAGTTTACGGGTAACAACTTCTGTGTGTGTTTTATTGATGACTGTCAGGATGCAGATGTTCCACTTCTAGAGCTCAACTTTAATGGTGAGTGTCTGATTATTGTCTTTAAAGCCTTACCCTCTCACAAACAATGATGCTTTTTAGCAAGTCAGGACTTTATTAACCCTTACCCAAACAAGACCTTGTTTTGACGTCCCTAGTACAAAAGGCTTGGGAAAACTTTGAAACAAAAGAAGAAACTGCTGATAACCAGCAGTTTCTCCTTTTGTCTCAATGTTTTCTATGCAATATCACACATAAATTTAATCATAATCAACATCCATTTTGCTGTCGTCAGCAGCTTTTGAAGTGGATAACCCTAAAATTTTGCCGTTTGGGAAAGGGTTAACAGGGAGCTAATGTCACAGCCCAAGTTTTGCAAGTGTCCGTTTCAGATAGACAAACTTTAATCTTGTCTAAATCTCATGAACTATCCCTTTCCTAAACAGCCAAATTTTAGGATGATCCACTTCAAAAACTTCTTAACCCTTTCCCAAACAAGACCTGGTTTTGACGTCCCTAATAGAAAAGACATGGGAAAACATTGAGACAAAAGAAGAAACTGCTGGTAACCAGCAGTTTCTCCTTTTGTCTCAATATTTTCTATCCCATACTTTACACAAATTCTGTCTTTAATAACTTCAATTTTGTCACTTGTGGCACTTTTTAAAGTGAATCACCCTAGAATTTTGCCGTTTGGGAAAGGGTTAAAATGACAAAAATGAAGTTAATAAAGGTAGAATTTGTGTAAAATATGGTAAAGAAAATATTGAGACAAAAGGAGAAACTGCTGGTTATCAGCAGTTTCTTCTTTTGCCTCAATGTTTTCCAAAGCCTTTTCTTTTAAGGACGTCAAAACCAGGTCTTGTTTTGGAAAGGGTTAAATTTGATAGAATCTTGTTATATCACACATAGATGCCTCCTGCTGAGACCTTTCATTTAGGACCATGATATTTTACTGGAAACTTTAAATCAAATCTGTGTGTTCAGTACTGTTAGAGATAGAACCTTCGTGTTTCACAAATGGATGCCTTACTGCCAGGACCTTTCATTTTTGACTAGACCTTTGATCTTCTGATCTTGATTTCTTTTTTCGGACAAGCTCTTTTATGCCCCTGTATCGAAAGACATTGTATATTGCATATATTTCTTCTTAAGCTTAACATGAAAATTTAACATTGGCCTTTTCACAGGCATTTGTG
Organism: Fragum sueziense; assembly: GCA_963680895.1. NCBI lineage: Eukaryota > Metazoa > Mollusca > Bivalvia > Cardiida > Cardiidae > Fragum > Fragum sueziense. Next base: position 7,905,339 of record OY804595.1, on the reverse strand, counting down.
TTTGACAGACACATCTTGTTTCTGTGGTATACTGTTTTTGATGCACATGCTAGTAAAGGATATGGAAGGGTCAATGTTTAAATATCTTTGTAGGTTTAAATCTGAAGTATGAGCCTGGTTTAGAGGGTAGAGCCAGCTGTCTAGTTACCAGTGACTATTATAACAGAAAGTTGTCTGGCTGGGAACCTTTTATAGAACAATGGAGGTAATATATCTGGGAATATCTACATATTATAGCAACGATCAGGAAAAAACAGTCCCTAATTTTGGTTAGAAAAATTACCAAATAATTCAGAAATAGGATATTCATTAGCGATTCTTTTAAATCATAATATTCATGACAGCGACAAGCAAGTGTTTGCACTTAAATTTTTAAACACAGGCAGATAAATATTGGACAGTTAAAGTGAATAATGTGTTTCAACAAATCTTTCTCTGTACTGCAAATACAAATAGTGCTTTAAAATATGCATAAGAAAATAGGAACATCTTGTGTAGTTTGTGAATTAAACAAATATGTATCAGGTATAGGTATGCACACAAATTATATAGATACAATTTCACCATGTCTCAAAAACAAATATTCAAAAATATTTGAATATTTAAAATGAATATTCAAATATGTATTTTTATGCCCCCGTATCGAGAGATCGGGGGCATATTGTTTTACTCGTGTCCGTCTGTCTGTCTGTCTGTCCGTCCATCTGTCCGTCCGTCTGTCCGTCCGTCTGTCCGTCCGTCCGTCCGTCTGTCTGTCCGTCCGTCTGTCCGAAAACTTAACCTTGGCCTTTTCTCCAAAAGTATTTGACATACAAAGCTCAAATTTGGTATGCAACTTCCTTTCATTGATATCTATCTGTTCCATGCAATTTGACCTTCCTCAAGGTCATCCCTTAACCCTTATTAACCCTTTACTCTACGAAAACTTAACCTTCTATTCCGAAAACTTAACCTTTGCCTTTTCTCCAAAAGTATTTGACATACAAAGCTCAAATTTGGTATGCAACTTCCTTTCAATAACATCTATCTGTTCCATGCAATTTGACCTTCCTCAAGGTCATCCCTTACCCTTATCAACCCTTTACTCTACGAAGACTTAACCTTCTATTCCGAAAACTTAACCTTTGCCTTTTCTCCAAAAGTATTTGACATACAAAGCTCAAATGTGGTATGCAACTTCCTTTCAATAATATCTATCTGTTCAATGCAATTTGACCTTCCTCAAGGTCATTCATTAACCCTTATCAACCCTTTACTCTACGAAAACTTAACCTTCTATTCCGAAAACTTAACCTTTGCCTTTTCTCCAAAAGTATTTGACATACAAAGCTCAAATTCGGTATGCAACTTCCTTTCAATGATATCTATCTGTTCTATGCAATTTGGTCGTCCTCAATGTCAACCCTTTACCCCTAATAACCCTTTACTCCAAGAAAATTTAACATTTTTGAAGAATGGCCATTTCGGGGGCATTTGTGTTTCACAAACACATCTTGTTGTATTTGTTCCTATCTTAAGTGTTATATTTTAGGTGCCAGGCTCAGTGGAAGAATTATAAAGAACCAGATAGAAAACTTGCTGTTGAAATATCAGGTTTGTAAGAATGAACAACCTTGCAAATAATCTCTTTTTGTAAAAGAAAAACAGAAAGGAAAAAACAGAAAAAACTTACAAAAGTTAAATTAGATAATCAATCAATTAATTAAAGTGTCAAATTGCTTGAAGAAGGCAAGGAAATTTCATAAATTCCCAAAATCTGGACACGAAAGTATTGTTTTCAAGAGTTTTACTTGCAAAAGTACCATGTAGGGTTTTGATCGGACCTTAGGCCAAAGTATAAAGGTTTGCCCTCTACCAAACAAAACCTGGATTTGACATCCCTACTATGATGAGCTTGAAAAAATATTGAGACAAAAGGAAAAAATGCTGATGATCCTCATTTTCTTCTTTTATCTCAATATCTGTAAGGTCACATGAGCTTCTGGTGCGTCTTGGCTGAAGACCTCGCCCTTGTACTGCGAGAGAGACGGCTCCGCTGGTATGGCCATGTACAGAGATCAGACAATGCAATCAAGACAGCATACCAGCTCGAAGTCTCTGGAAAGCGTAGCGTTGGACGTCCTAAAACCTCCTAGAAAGAATTATCGGAGAGAGATGCCAGGAAATGGAACCTATCAGTTTCTGAAACCAGCGACAGAAAGAAATGGAGAACAGAAGTTAAATCTGCTTTGCGTGCAGCCAGCCAGACAACTGGACGGGATCCCGCTGACGGTGGAACAGTCCCTACACCTGCACGATAAACAAAACACCGATGATGATGATGATGATGATGATGATTTGTTTATGTTCTACTGTATACAAGTCTTATCTTAATCTTTGCTGTCCGCTGTACCTTTCAAATTTTACTACCCTCAACTTTTGTTGTTTGGGAATAGGTTGAACACTATTGAAACTTTGTCTGTTTTCTGTTATATTTCAGCGTCAGAAGTGTTAAACATCACAGTAACCAAAAGTCTGTTAGATCTGTACAACAGTACCAAGGATAAGTGGACAGAGGATTATTACAAACTACAGGAAGACAGGTAAAATATTTCATCTTAGTATGAAATTGTTACTTATTTATCAATTATTAGCGTAAATTCAAGACAAATCCATTAGAATTAAAGTTTGAAAATAAGATAAACCAGTAAATCAAATAGAAATTCTGTTCAAGATTTTGTAGAAATGTTCTTCAAAATACACATGAACCACCACAAGATAAATGAATGTTATGCCCCTCCCCCCCACTTGAGTCGGATGAGCAGTTGGAGGCTCTGAAAAGATGTTGTAGTAGTACTAGTCAGAGAAATGACAGGAATCTCTAAGTATGTTTTCCAGCCGCAATTCATTCTCATAAAATGATGCTTTTTGAAGCCCCACAATTGAAAGGCTTTGATGGAAAAAGGCCAAAAATGTGAAATTTCGTTCACTTGAAATTATCATACTATCATTGAATTTGGACAAGTCTTTAAATCATTGAATTTGGTCATGCTTAAAATTGTTTTTTATATTCCATTCAATTCATAAATTTTCCAGATCGACTGTCCGTAAGAGGCAGATGTTTACCCCATACACAATACGTAACCAGACTGGTGTCCCTGTGTTGTTTGTACCCACGACCGTCACATCATCTCAGGTGGGGAAACAGAAATATCTGCCACAGACCGACAACATGGGGAACCAGCAGTGGAAAATTGTCTCACCCAATGAAGAAGTGCCATTTCAGTTTCTACAGAGAGATAAAATTAGACACAAGGTAGGAATGAAATAAAGTTACAGTTCATACCTTTCCAAAATGGCAAAAATTTAGACTGCTTTAAATGGATTTTAATGAAAAAGAAATATATGTATATTGTAGGTACAACTGTATCATGTGAAACACCTTTTTAGTTTAACAATTCTAAGACATTCCCTGTTTTGGAAAGGTTCCATTAGGATGGTCCTCTTGGGTACCACGGTACTTAATGGCACTCAGAAAAATCAATAATAAATGGGGACATGAAAACATTCCATGATTTCTCTTTCTAATGTAATTCAAATGCAACCGAAATTTTATCAAAAGTAATCACCAATGATCAGAGTAAATAATTTTGCTTTTAATTTTGCTAATGCACGCAGTTGGTAGGTGATACTTCGTTCGCAAATGAGCACTGTTTTGAATACCGCGGTACCGTAAAAGACGCGGTACCGAAGCGGACTACTATATATCCCTGTGAAAATATCAATTGCATCCTAAAGACTTTTAAAAGGATTGAATATTGATTAATCTTTTCAAGCTAGCCCTTGTTTTAACATCCCTAAATGGTAAAGAATTGAGGAAATTATTGAGGCAAAAGAAGAAAATGCTGATGAATAGCATTTTTCTTTCGCCTCAATATTTTCTGTCCTTTTTGGTAAAGGAATTGTTTCTTTGCAACATCCATGTAGTTGTCTAGAGGATATTTTACTACACAAACACATTGTTTGTATTCCAGAAATCGAGCACATTTCGTGTGAACCAGTTATTGACACGAGTGGAAGGCTGGAATACACTGAGTGCTCTGTCGGTAGATAAAGTAGGCGTGTACTTTAGAGATACATACCCAGATGTGTCGAAACCTTCAATCATAAAAGTGGTAAGAGATGCTCTTTGCTTTAACTTGTTCTCAATTATTGCAAGGTCATTTTTAGCGTGACTATTTGTAGAATAGGGGGCTATTTTGTTTATCTGTGTTGGTGTCAGTGCCTGTGTAGGTTGAACTATTGCTTTTAGACTTAATATCAGCTTCTATTTAAAAGTTACTTGCTGTAATATTTAATTTAGTGAAATTTTAACCATTTTTGGAATTCATTATCAAGCACTTGATGGTTGTGCCTTACTCTGACAGCTCTTGTTTGTCCTTAAAACAAAATCTCTTGAAATTATAAATGTAAAAGAAGAAAATGTGATATTGATGAGTTAATTCAATGGTTTGCTATCCTGAAAGTCTTCTAAAGATGAATACCATATGTCAAATGTAAGGTCACTAATTTTTATGCCCCCTTTCGAAGAAAATGGGGGTATATTGTTTTGCAAGTGTCGGTCGGTCGGTCGGTCGGTCGGTCGGTCGGTCCGTATGTCGGTCGGTCTGTCCGTAGACCAAACCTTGTACGGAGCATAACTCGAAAAGTATTAAAGGTAGAATCATGAAACTTCATAGGTGGATAGATCTCATTATGGAGAGGTGCAGTGCACAAGAACCGTAACTCTGCCGATCAAATTTTTTGAGTTATTGCCCTTTGTTGATTTTATAACTTGATTCTTGTCCGGAGCATAACTCAAAAAGTATGTAAGGTACAATCATGAAACTTTACAGGTGGATAGATCTCATTATGGAGAGGTGCAGTGCACAAGAACCGTAACTCTGCCGATCAAATTTTTTGAGTTATTGCCCTTTGTTGATTTTCAAACTTGATTTTTGTCCGGAGCATAACTCAAAAACTATGTTAGGTAGAATCATGAAACTTTACAGGTGAATAGATCTCATTATGGAGAGGTGCAGTGCACAAGAACCGTAACTCTGCCGATCAAATTTTTTGAGTTATTGCCCTTTGTTGATTTTCAAACTTGATTATTGTCCGGAGCATAACTCAAAAAGTATGTAAGGTAGAATCATGAAACTTTACAGGTGGATAGATCTCATTATGGAGAGGTGCATTGCACAAGAACCGTAACTCTGCCGACCAAATTTTTTGAGTTATTGCCCTTTGTTGATCTTCAAACTTGATTTTTGTCCAGAGCATAACTCAAAAACTATGTTAGGTAGAATCATGAAACTTTACAGGTGAATAGATCTCATTATGGAGAGGTGCAGTGCTTAAGAACCGTAACTCTGCCGATCAAATTTTTTGAGTTATTGCCCTTTGTTGATTTTCAAACTTGATTATTGTCCGGAGCATAACTCAAAAAGTATGTAAGGTAGAATCATGAAACTTAATAGGTGGATAGATCTCATTATGGAGAGGTGCATTGCACAAGAACCGTAACTCTGCCGATCAAATTTTTTGAGTTATTGCCCTTTGTTGATTTTATAACTTGATTCTTGTCCGGAGCATAACTCAAAAAGTATGTAAGGTACAATCATGAAACTTTACAGGTGGATAGATCTCATTATGGAGAGGTGCAGTGCACAAGAACCGTAACTCTGCCGATCATAGTTTTTGAGTTATTGCCCTTTGTTGATTTTCAAACTTGATTTTTGTCCGGAGCATAACTCAATAACTATGTTAGGTAGAATCATGAAACTTTAAAGGTGAATAGATTTCATTATGGAGAGGTGCAGTGCACAAGAACAGTAACTCTGCTGATCAAATTTTTTGAGTTATTGCCCTTTGTTGATTTTCAAACTTGATTATTGTCCGGAGCATAACTCAAAAAGTATGTAAGGTAGAATCATGAAACTTAATAGGTGGATAGATCTCATGGAGAGGTGCAGTGCACAAGAATCGTAACTCTGCCGATCAAATTCTCTGAGTTATTGCCCTTTGTTGAGTTTATAACTTGATTCTTGTCCGGAGCACAACTCAAAAAAGTATGTAAGGTAGAATCATGAAACTTTACAGATGAATAGATTTTATTATGGAGAGGTGCAGTGTACAAGAACCGTAACTCTGCCGATCAAATTCTTGGAGTTATTGCCCTTTGTTGATTTTTACACATAATTCTTAACCTTGCCTATATCTCATGTCCTTTTACACATACAGCCTTGATATCTCACTCATAGATACCTCCTATCAACATCGTTCAGATTTAACCATGACCTTGGACCTTGTGACCTTGACCTTGGAGTTTGACCTACTTTAAAAAAATTAAACCCGGCAAATATCTCATGACCTTTTACAAATACAGCCTTGATATTTCACACATGGACACATCTTACCAAAACCTTTCATAATTGACCATGACCTTGGACTCTGTGACTTTGACCTTGGAGTTTGACCTACTTTTGAAAATCTTTAACCTGGCCGATATATCATGTCCTTTTACACATACAGCCTTGATATTTGACACATGGAAACCTCCGACCAAGACCTATCACATACGACTATGACCTTGGACCATGTGGCCTTGACCTTGGAGTTTGACCTACTTTTAAATAAATTAAACTGGGCCTATATCTTATGTGCTATTACACATACAGCCTTGGTATTTCACACATGGACACGTCTTACCAAGACCTTTCACATTTGACCATGACCTTGGACCTTGTGACCTTGACCTTGGACTTTGACCTACTTTAAAAAAACTTTAATCTAGCCGATATATCATGTCCTTTTACACATACAGCCTTGGTATTTCACACATGGACACCTACGACCAAGACCTTTCACATTTGACCATGACCTTGGACCTTGTGATCTTTACCTTGGTGTTTAACCTACTTTAATAATACATTAACCTGGCCTATATTTCATGTCATTTTACATATACAGCCTTGATATTTCACACGTGGTCACTTCCAACCAAGATATTTCACTTTTGACCATGACCTTGGACCTTGACCTTGGAGTTTGACCTACTTTTATAAAAACATAAACTAGGCCTATATCTCATGTCCTGTTACCTATACAGTCTCAATATTTTACACATGGACACCCCCTACCAAGACCTTTCACATTTGACCATGACCTTGGCCTGTATGACATTGACCTTTGACTTTTACATACTTTTAGAAATCTTTAACATAGCCTTTATCTTATGTCCTATTACACCTACAGCCTTGATATTTCACACATAGACACCTCCTACCAAGACCTTTCACATTTGACCATGACTTTGAATATTGCAACCTTGACCTTGGAGTTTGACCTACTTTTAAAAAGACTGAAACCAGGCATATATATCATGTCCTTTTACACCTACAGCCTTGATATTTCACACATGGACACCTCCAACCAAGACCTTTCACATTTGACCATGACCTTGACCTTGACATTTGGCCTACTTTTAAAAACTTTAACCTGGCCTAAGCCGAGCCCGGATAGCTCAGTCGGTTACGTCGGAGTCTGTCAATCCAGGGGTCGTGAGTTCGAACCCCGGCTCGGCCAGTATCCATTCTGACATTTGACAAAAGTCAATTGTCTCTCACCAATGGGTGTGAATCACCTATGTGAGAGAGCAGCTGGAGGCTCGGTTTGGATATTGTGGTTGTACTGGTGCGAGAAATACCAGGAACCCACGGTTAGGTGCTCCAGCCGCCGCGATATGACCCTGGTAGTTGAAAACGGCGTAAAACCCCAATAAACTCAAACTTAACCTGGCCTATGTTTCATTTTACTTTTAAATATACAGCTTTGATATTTCACACATAGACACCTCCTACCAAGACCTTTCATATTTGACCATGACCTTGGACCTTGTTAACTTGACCTTGGACTTTGACCTACATCAAATGTAGGCCCTTGAGGGGGCATATATGTTTTACAAACATCTCTTGTCTTCACATAGACATGCAGGGTTGTGCCTAGGTCAGAATTTTTGGGGGACACCTGTGTCCCCCTACCTACATTTCAAGGGGACATTGGGAAATTTTGGGGAACTAGCTAAAGTAACAACTATTTTAGTCAAGATTTTAAACAAGCATTGCATTTCATGTTGGCATCAGTCTCGCTCAACCACGGACATTTTACCAACCAATTCCTATAGAACTTTTGTTTCTTGCGTTTTATTCGTCTCTGAGAAAGATGATTGATGCATTTGGCTGTATGCATCAGCAGACGACTCAGTATCAGGTGTTTTATCCCCTGTTCATCGATTTCACATTGTCTGCTATCTTTCTATTCAGACTTAGTCATCTGTCAATTTATTTCGCTAACAAATTTAAGACCAGTTCTCAATGTTTTATCTTAAAATCGGCTGAATCATTACATAAATTTTGGGTCACAGTGAAGTTTTTCCAGGTGCGCGATCAGTTTTTAATGTTTTACATTTAAATGGGCTGAATTGAATAGTAAATCTTTGACTCAGTCAAGCTTTTCCATGTGGCGATGTACGCGTAATAATATACAAAGCATGAATTATACTGTCATAACAAATGTAAACGTCGATCGAGCAGAGTTTTCTTTGTAGTAATTACGGCAATTAAAATATCGCACATTCTTTGCATGCCCGAAATCCCGCCATGCCTTAAATTTTGATGGACATTGAGAATTAATTTGCGGGATTCTCGCGATGCCGCGGCCTAGGCACAACACTGGACATGTCTAAATTGCACCATTTCTCTATACAGAAAGAGCAGCAGGGAGCGAGGGTTGTGTTTGATATCCGTGAAGAAGGGAGTGCAAGAAAGGTGATAACAGTCAGGTCGGCCCTAATGGTGTGTAATAAACTAGATGGACCAATAGAGATAAGGATGGATAACCCTATAATAGCAGGTAAATTATCTCCCTTATATAGTAGAAAAGTGATAACAGTAAGGTCTGCCCTATCATAGCTGGTAAATGAAAACTTTCCCCTTTAAAGTTGACATCTTTGTTCTTCTTGGTAGATCTTAACGCTGATTATGATTATGTTAACAAGCTTTATGTTATGGGTCCAAATTGTGATATATCAATATTTCTATCAAAACGGCATTGTGAATTGCAAGACTTTACAAGATTTAAAGGTCTTGCAAAACCCTAAGGTTCATAGAATTGCCCACAGTCTTCACTACTTTATTATGTGGTTGGCCTTATTTTACTAGAGTAACGTCGGCAATTATCGACCCTTTAAGGGTATATTTGAATTAGCTTCAAAAGTGTGTGACGTTTGCCCTGATTCAAATTGCTAAATGAAACTAGAACTTTCATTGGTCAGAAATATCCAATAATATGCCGCGTAACAAGGTGCTTACTAGGTTCTATTTACTGATATATTAGCTTACCAGACTCTGTAATTATCGACCCAGAGAGGCAATTATCGACCCCTTTATGATTTTTTAAAAAAAAGAAAGCTCAGGTTTAAATAAATACGAGATTATGCTTTTGAATCGAACAGTTATGTCTCTCGGAAGCGTAACTAGAGATATACTAGTGACAGAAAGTTAATTGATAGCAAACTAACCCCATTTTAAAACAGTCGAGCGTCTGGCGGCCATAATGATAAATGCCTACACCACACATAGTGTGAACCGAAAAGTTTTTTTCATTTTTGTCAGATTTTTTTTTTATCTAATCAAGATCTAAATAGCTAATCTAGTTATATTACAGTTGCGCTTCATTGTGTTGCATGCTAAATTCATTTAGTTCATTTAAAATAGCAATTATGATACGTGGGGGTCGATAATTGCAGAGTGAAGAGATTTCATCTGCTATTGTCGACCCCCCTGCAGATCTGATCGCTATCGTAAGAAGGACGCTTAAACAGTTTTAGATTTTATTTCTGATATCATATTCATAATAAATGCTCAAAACCCGATCAGAATACAAAAGATTGAACTCCAGTGATAAAATGAAACACACCACCCTCCTTATGGGCGCTCGTAACAGCACAATTTTCAGAAAATACAGTTTGGACTGCCCAGACAAAAATGTCTAACAGGCCCGCTAACCGACCCTGAAGAGAAAGATTGTGCAATTAAAATGACGATAATATGACGTAATATTGATCCCATGTACTACTTTTTCTGGGAATCAATTGCTATTCTCACAAAAACAATTAAACTAGAAAAGGGGTCGATAATTGACATGGGTCGACATTAGACTCCTTTACTCTATTCCTATTCTAGGTATGTTTTAACCCATTACCACACAGTGACTCTTTTTGACTCCCTTAACGCAAATGGCTTGGGAAAACATTGTGGAAAATGAAGAAATTGCTTGTGACAAGCAATTTCTTCATTTCCCACAATGTTTTCTACCAAAAAAAGACAAAGAGTTTAAATTTCCTTAACTTGAAATTGTCGTCTGCAACATGTTTGAATTTGGAGCAGTCCATAATTTGTCGTTTGGTAATGGGTTAATGATGAGAAAGATGAGAATTATGTCTAATTTTCCAATATTGCAAATATGATTTTGTTGTTTCATTGTAGGTCGCTATGAATATATTACTGTCAATTCAAACCAACAAAGACCGATCCCGATGTCATTTATCGGGTCACGGTTATGGGTACGACCCACAGACTGGCTGGTGGAATATTGTAATGAGACCATACAGTGGCAACATGTTACAAAACCAGGCAGTGTACACTTTACTATGAGAAACTGTGAAATACCAGGATCAAAGGAAACATACAGGTCAGTTAATTGAATATAGTACCCAACATTGGGTATTGAACTTATACATATTATTATATAAACAATTTAGAATGCCTTTACACCCCTCATTTGTGCCTTTTCTTTAGCTGTTTATATGACCAATTTATCGACTTTAAGGTATTCACACACTAATGGGCATAACGAGATGGATCACATTATTTTTTCAATCTACATACAAAGAGACGCCTTTTCTGAAAACATAAGGGAATTTGGCCGCAATTTAACAATTTTATGACAAATTTAAGATTTATCACACCGATATGAAAAATGGACATTTCGTGCACTTTGTAACAGATACTCAAAACTGAACAAAAAGTGACATTTCCCAGAAATATCCATAATGTATGCACCAAATATGAGCTTATTAAATGTACTACTATGAAAAAATACTCCTGACATATTGTGTCAACAATAATATTGGAAAAAATGCAAAAGTCTGAATGCATAGTAACAAAATTCTTTTGAAAATATGTTTGAAAATTTTTGGGTTGTCATATTTACAAAGTTATTCTACATTAAATATTAGTGGGGCCTTTCTAATCAGAACTTGAAAAATATCTACACAGGTATAGGAAGTAAATACAAAAGACTAGGGAAGTTTCGCCGTCCAGAATTAAAGAAATCACCATGGAAACATGCCTTGTGCGTATTTTGACATACACAAATAACATATTAAATTTTATTTTGCTTTCAGTATCTATCCTTTCGGACATTATTTTGTGAAGAGGTTAAACTGAAAATTGAAATGCCATTCACCTACAAATCACCCATTTACAAATCTATAAACGGATTTCCCTACAATTTGGTATTAGTTGTATGACAACAAGCTATACACGTGTCAATGTCAATTATACAAAACGCGGGAATGACGTTGTATTCTTTGGCGGCGACATTATGACGTCATCAAATTAAATCCTTAATTTTAACTTTTGTCTCAAGATAAATGTAGTAAGATGTTATTTTTTTCAACATTTTATCTTTAAAACTCTAAAATTTTGGAACAAATTTATTCAATTATACTAACACAAATAATTTCCTTTGGAAAAATATTTGAAAGAAAATACGGAAATTGTTGACATATGTCGACATTTGCCGATGATTTTTGACGTTCCTTAGTGTGCGAATACCTTAAAATTCTCTATGCTTTTGCAACTAGATGAATCCATTTGTAATGGAATAATAATGTACATGTATTTTGCTACCTTTGTGTCCTTTTCCTTCTTTGCCCTAAAAATAAAGTCTTTTGAAAACATAGTGGAAAATGAAGAAAGTGCTTGTTACAAGCAATTTCTTCAGTTTCCACATTGTTTTCTACCTGTAAAGACATAATAAATGTCTGCAACATCTTTGAATTTGGAATGGTCTAAAATTTTGCTGTCTGGTATTGGGTTATCTCACTTAAAGATATTTTTACATGACACAGATTCTGTGTAGCTGTGAGAAGAGAGTTGTATCCTGAAGAGTATACCAGAGATCCAGAATTATCCCCCTTGCCTGGTCACACACTCATTATAATGCCCCCTGTCACCATCAAGAATCTACTGCCTATGGACCTACGATACTATCTCAAGGGCAGACAAATCTGTGGGGAAATCAAACCGGGGAAAGAAGCACAATTACACTCTGTAAGTTTGCTCATTATTGATATTTTTTATACGCCGCCGGAGGCGGACGTATATTGGCGTTATCTTCTCCGTCTGTCCGTCTGTCCATCCGTCCGTCCATCCGTCCGTCCGTCCGTCCATCCGTCCGTCCGTACGTACGTACGTCCGTCCACTTTTCTTGTCAACGCAACTCCTCCTAAGTTTCTGGCTGGATCTTCTTGAAACTTGGTCAATGTTATCACCTCAATTGATAGATGTGCATGAAGGAAGGATTTTATGGTTCGTCGATTTTTGCCTGAGTTATGCCCCTTAAAAACTTAGTCTCTGGGGCTTATTGAAATTGCAGCCTTGTCAACGCAACTCCTCCTAAGTTTCTGGCTGGATCTGAATGAAACTTGGTCAATGTTATCACCTCAATTGGTAGATGTGCATGAAGGAAGGATTTTATGGTTCGTCGATTTTTGCCTGAGTTATGCCCCTTAAAAACTTAGTCTCTGGGGCTTATTGAAATTGCAGCCTTGTCAACGCAACTCAATCTTAGTCTCTGGGGCTTATTGAAATTGCAGCCTTGTCAACGCAACTCCTCCTAAGTTTCTGGCTGGATCTAAATATCACTTAGTCAATGTTATCACCTCAATTAGTAGATGTGCATGTAAGAAGGATTTTATGGTTCATTGATTTTTTCTAGAGTTATGCCCCCTTAAAATTTAGTCTCTGGGGCTGATTGAAATTGCAGCCTTGTCAATGCAACTCCTCCTAAGATTCTGACTGGATCCTAATGAAACTTGGTGGATGTTATTACCTTAATTGGTAGATGTGCATGAAGTAAGGATTTTATGCTTCATTGATTTTTGCCTGAATTATGCCCCCTTCAATCTTAGTCTCTGGGGCTTAATGATATTTCAGCCTCGTGAACGCAATTTCTTCCAGGTTTTTCACTGGATATTTATAAAAACCTTTTTGTGAACACCAATTTTTACAGGTTTTTCAGTGAATATTCATAAATCCTTGTCAATGTCATTTTTTTGTCTCAAGTTTTATAAGTGGCGGCGTCTATTGTGACCATGGCACTCTTGTTAAGTTTATTTAATCTGTTTAATCTTTGAAAAGGCATTGTTTAACTTTTACTTAGTTTTACGTCCAAGTTGTTGAACCTTTCCATTGTAGTTCTTCTTAACTGGCTAAATGAAATAACTGGTACAACAAAATGTATGCATATTTGATAGTATGTGATAAAATGGGTGCACAAAAAATTGATCTTCTGTTTGCAGAGCATACATTCCAACCATTACTCTGCATAGGTGATTTGTCTGATTGAATTTGGCAAATGAGGCCATGTCTTGTCATATTATGTATATATTTATTAATGCAGGCTGACATATCATCAGACATGGAGTTGGGTATTAATCTAGAGAACTTCCCTGTATGCAGAGAGCTGTTGATACCACCTGGTCATCAACCTTTACTTTATGTGTATATTTATACAGGCTGACATATCATCAGACATGGAGTTGGGTATTAACCTAGAGAACTTTCCTGTATGCAGAGAGCTGTTGATACCACCTGGTTCATCTAGACAGAAGGTCAAACTGAGGCTGTATGATACAGAAAAACGACTGCTGGAACTACATGTGAAGATAACGACTCGCCTCGGTGGATCTGTCAAGGTATACGTCTAGGGCTTTGCGTAAAGTGTTATGGCCTCTATTATAATTGTATGCACATAAAATATATCTATGATAATAGAGAGGTTTCGGTTGTGCTTGGCCCTCTAAGCATAAATTGATATTACGTCGCCATTACGTCCCGAAAAGTAACTGTATCTGCATTTTAAACTTTTTGGTCCATTGGTTCCTGTTTCTGAATGCTGTATATCTTCTAATCAATATTTAAAGCAGAGAACCATAGGTTCAGAAATTACACATACCGGAGGCTCCTCTCGGCCATGTCGGGTGTCCTTGGACACGCTTTCGTGTCTGCTCTACCATTCAACTAAAAACTCGATTGTATTAAAGAACATCTGTATAATCATGCATAGCGATGCATTTAATTCCTGAACATTAAAAACAGAATTAAACCCTTTCCCAAACAAGACATATTTTTGACGTCCCTAGTAGAAAAGGGTTGGGAAAACAAAGAAAAATAATATAGAGTGGTTTCTGGTGAGCTCGGCCGTCGGCTGCTCTCTGATGATGTCACACATGGCGGAGAGCAACAAATTACTGTTTGGGAAAGAGTAAATCTTATGACACGCGATATTGACAATTCTCATAAACCTAGAATATCTCAAATTGACTATAAACTTATTTGTATGTCGGCGGCCGAGTTCACTCGAACATGCTTGGCAGTTATCTGGTCAACTCAGCCCCCACAAACCATGTGTTTATCTACTGAATATGGCGTATTGTGTACATTGACGCAAAAGGGACGTGTATATATTGGGTAAATATAACACAAAATACTAGAAAAATCGATCCGTAAACATACACAAATTCTTAGCAATTTAATTTGTTATCCTTACAAAAACTGGTACATGTACTTACATTGTTACAAATTATAACCTTTTGTTTGGTAAAGAAAAAATGCCACGATGTGGTTGGTGTTTACGAATTTGAAAAATGGAGGTCTTAATCTTTGTGATAAATGTCATCAATAAGTCGTAGGACACACACAACTGATGATGTCACACATGGCCGAGAGCAGCCGACGACCGAGCTCACCAGAAATCACTCTACCTAGAAATAAAATTCCTACTATGTCTGTCTATCTGCAAACAACATTACAGTCGGCTGAAGATTAAAAACAGAAACTGATAGGGTTTCAATCTTTCAGTGAAGTTATCACACATTATTTTGGTAAACAATTTAATCCTTTACCAGACAGCAAATTTTTGAACTTTTCAAATTTAAAAAGGTTTTACAGACAACAATTTCAGATTGGTGAAATTTTAAAAATCTTTGCATTTTGGGTTAGAAAACATTGTGCATAATGAAGAAATTGCTTGTCACAAGCAATTTCTTCATTTTCCACAATAATTCCCAAAGCCTTTATCTTGTGAGGTGTCAAAAGGCGTCATTATGTGGGAATGTATTAAACACCAGTGCAATTGTATTTTTTTTCAAACAGTTGACGATCTCTGCTCCACTGTGGTTGGTGAACAGATCAGGTCTACCTCTAGTGTTCAAACAAGATGGCTCCAAACAGGAGGGTGCTGGACAATTTGAGGAACATGAAATGGCTAGAGTTGTCTCACCTTTCTTGTTTAGCTTTGTGGAAAAGGAATGCCCTTACTTGTAAGTAGCAAAATTATTTTCTGAACTCCTCCACTATAGTTTTGAAAGAAAAGCTAGTTATACCCCCGCAAACGAAGTTTGGAGGGGGTATACTGGGATCAGCCTGTCGGTCCAGTGGTTGGATGGTTGGAAGGTTGGATGGTTGGTTGGATGGTTGGTTGGATGGTTGGTTGGTCTGTCTCCAAAACTTTGTCCGGACAACTCCTCCTACACTTGTGGACCGATTTAGTTCATACTTGGCACAAATGTTTATTGTGACCTGTAGATGTGCAAGACGCAGATTTCACGGAAATCGGACCGATACTTTTTGAGTTATTGCCCCTGATTTGACCAAAAAATGCTTGTCCGGACAGCTCCTCCTACAGTTACTGTCTGATTTGCTTCATACTTGGCACAGGTGTGCATTAGGACCTGTAGATGTGCAAGACGCAAATTTCACAAAAATCAGACTGATACTTTTTGAGTTATGGCCCCTGATTTGACCAAAAAATGCTTGTCCGGACAACTTCTCCTACAGTTACTGTCCGATTTGCTTCACACTTGGCACAGGTGTGCATTAGGACCTGTAGATGTGCAAGACGCAAATTTCACGAAAATTTGACCGATACTTTTTGAGTTATGGCCCCTGATTTGATAAAAAAATGCTTGTCCGGACAACTCCTCCTACAGTTACTGTCCGATTTGCTTCATACTTGGCACAGGTGTGCATTAGGACCTGTAGATGTGCAAGACGCAAATTTAACAGAAATCGGACCAATAACTTTTGAGTTATGGCCCCTGATTTGATAAAAAAATGCTTGTCCGGACAACTCCTCCTACAGTTACTGTCCGATTTCCTTCATACTTGGCACATGTGTGCATTAGGACCTGTAGATGTGCAAGACGCACATTTCTTGAAAATCGGACCATCACTTTTTGAGTTATGGCCTTTGATTTGACCCAAAAATGCTTGTCCGATAACTCCTCCTTCACTTACTCTCCGATTTGCTTTATACTTGGCATAGGTGTGCATTAGGACCTGTAGATGTGCATGACGCAAATTTCACGAAAATCTTACCATTACTTTCAGTTATGGCCCTTGATTTTACCAAAAAATGCTTGTCCTGACAACTCCTCCTTTAGTTACTGTCCGATTTGCTTCATACTTGGCACAGGTGTGCATTAACTTCTGTAGATGTGCAAGACGCATATTTCACGAAAATCAGACCAACAATTTCTGAGTTATGGCCCCTGATTTGACAAAAATGCTTGTCCGGACAATTCCTCCTACAGTTACTGAATGATTTGCTTCATACTTGGCACAGGTATGCATTAGGACCTGTATATGTGCAAGATGCAAAATTCACGGAAATCAGACCGATACTTTCTGAGATATGGCCCCTGATTGGACCAAATTTCAAGAAAATCGGATTGACAATTTTTGAGTATGGCTCCTGATTCAACAAAAACGCTTGTCCGAACAAAGGTGGTGGCGGGGGTATTTTTATCACCTTCAGTGATAGATTTCTAGTTGTTATTGCATGTACTTATTCTCATAACAGAGATTTCTTATGCAAGCATTTGTCTTTAGAGTACTTGGTAATTTTTAGCTTCTCTTTTTGAAGTTTGAAGCAAGAGGTACATTTTCAGATGTAATTGAGCACCCACAACATAGGGTCTGGATTTTAAATAAGAAAATTAGAATGCCTTTTTATCTGCTGTTCTCGTGGCAGTATGGTAACAAATATTTTTCTACCCTAGATGTTCCATGAGGATTGGCAAATACAAACATGACAGAAATGCAGTACCACAATGGTGAGTATTATCTATCATACTCCATAAAGATAACTTTCTTTAAAAATACTCTAGCTTTTTCATCTATGATATCAATAGTTATAGCACCTTAGCACTAAAAGCTGAGGGTTAGTTATTGTGATTGCTCACTGTCTGTCTTTGTGTCTGTCTGTATGTCCATTCATATGTCATCTGTCCAAAATTACTTAAAAAGTTCTCCTCCCACACTGTAAGGCCTTGAGTTTTGCAGTTTTGTATGTAACATTTTATCAAGACCCTTATTCAAAATTCTTTTAATCATTGACAATTTAAGTTGGTCCTGTGTTG
The DNA here is from genome assembly GCA_963680895.1 of Fragum sueziense. Classification (NCBI taxonomy): domain Eukaryota; kingdom Metazoa; phylum Mollusca; class Bivalvia; order Cardiida; family Cardiidae; genus Fragum; species Fragum sueziense. The sequence continues at coordinate 7,887,551 of OY804595.1, read as the reverse complement.
TTGGGTGAGGATATCAATTAGAGATCAAGAAGGAAACCTTGTACAATATCCTAGTCTTGAATGTGTGGCAAATGGCGTTGAAATTTTTAATGTGAAACTTTAATAGTCTTTTTAACCCCTGAGTAAAAACAATATGTTACATAATTTTAACAAAGTATAATATACAATCTATTGTTGGATCTAAATGGACCTCAACATAACTTTCAATTTTACAAACTATACTCTGGACAACAAAGTGCATTTGATGTAAATGTGACATGCACAAAATGCCATGTAGGGTCAGATCTGACCTCACTTTGGATTAGGGTGAAGAAGTTGTAAATTATAATTTAAGTTAGTGACTTTTGAATAATATTTACCTTGTCCTATTTTGATTACTTATTTCCAGGTGTAAAAGTTTTGCGTTTGATAAAGAAGCTTCAGTATGTAATCTACATGTGGCTTCTAAAGAGGGAAACAGACCAGACTGGTAAGATACTTGTCTTTGATGTTTGTGATTTGTTGAAAATAAAAAAGTTGAAAATTTAATTAAATATCACTTAACCCTTTCTCTAAGAAGCCCTCATTATGGCTTTCATAAACAAGATAGCATTGAAAAAGAATGGGAGAAAAGAAGAAAATGCTAATACCCTTTTAGAGGTTAAAGGTAATCTCACAATTAAGCAATGAAATTTTAACAGCTTAAGTGGGAGAGGGTTATAAAGTTGATATGCAACTGATTCATTAGGTTCACTTGGTCAACGTTTTATCCACTAGCCATAGAAGATCTTTTTTGTTTAGAGGCATGAAATAGTTTATGTCCTACACCTATACTGTATGTTTTAATTCCAACACAGGGTATACAGTATCGGCATCAAGGTGGATCAAGGTCAAGGTCTGCTGAGAAACACGACCATCGTCAACTTTGTACCGAGATACAAGATAGAGAACCAATCTGAACACAAACTAGCTGTAGCACAGAGACACTTCACTAATAAAGAGGTAATTGTTGTGATAATAGAAAAAAATCAATATTTTCATTGCCCCTGCGTGGAAAGATCTGGGCATATTGTTTTACTGTTGCCTACTTGTCTCTCCATCTGTTTGTCTGTTTAAAAACATTGGCCTTTTCGAGGGAATATGTGTTTTACAATTACATCTTGTTTTCTCTCATTGTTTTTGACTGTCATCAACTTTGTGCTGAGATTCAAGATAGAAAACTAATCAGAACATGAATTAGCTTTAGAACAGAGACAACAAGAAGTGAAGCATGATCTTCCATTATAGACCATCTAAGTGTGAACTTTAAATAAGGACCCAATTAATAAACAAGAAGGGGGGAAGGGAGCTTTTCATTAACTCCTAAGTCAGTCTGAGCTGAAGAAAAAGAATTGTGACTCAAATGTTACTGTATTACATTGGAACAATTTCTATTGAACTCCTTTGAGTTAGGAAAATGATTTGCTGCACTGCTTTTTAGGGACCTGGGGCTTTATGTCCGGGGAGCTAATGTCACAGTCCTAATGTCGGCATCAGCGTCACGTCTTCAAAAACTTTAACCTGGTCTATATCTCAGGCACTATAAGAGATACAGCCTTGCTACTTAACACATAGATACTTCCTGCCAAGACCTTTTATATGGGTCATGACCTTTGACCTAGTGACCTTGACCTTGGAATTTGACCTACTTTTGAAAAACTTTAACCTGGCCTATATCTCATGCAATATTATTGATAGAGCCTTGATACTTAGCACATGGATACTTCCTGCCAAGACCTTCATTTGGGACCATGACCTTTGATCGTCCTTGTGACCTGGGCCTTTGAATTTGACCCACTTTTACAAAATTAGGCTGATCTTGTGACAAGCTCCCGTATAGGCGTGCTACGTTGTCCGCGGACAACTCTTGTTGTCAGTTTTTATACGCCGCCGGAGGCGGACATATATTGGCATCATCTCCTTCTGTCCATCCGCCCGTCTGTCTGTCCATCTGTCTGTACTTCCATCCACTTTTCTTGTCAGCGCAAATCCTCCTAGGTTTCTGGCTAGATCTTTTTGAAACTTGGTCAATGTTATCACCTCAATTGGTAGATGTGCATGAAGGAAGAATTTTATGGTTCATTGATTTTTGCCTGAGTTATGCCCCCTTAAAACTTAGTCTAAGTGACGGCGTATATTGTAACCATGGCTCTCTTGTTTGTGATTGTAAAAATGCAATAACTGTTATACCTATGCAAACAAAGTTTAATGAGGGGTATAATGAAAAGAGTTTGTCTTCAAACTTCTACAGTTTTGGACGAATTTGCTTCATACTTGGCAGAAGTGTGTGGTAGGAGCTTTAGATGTACAAGATACAAATTTTACATCGATGATTAAGCTTTTGCTCCTGATTTGATTTAAAAATGCTTAACTGGAATGTAGTGATGGTATTTTTATCACCTTTAGTGATGATTTCAAGTTTTGGCTGGAGAAATTAGACAATGGAAAAACACCCTAACATGTTTTTCAGGCTCTGAAGAATCCAGATGTTCACCTGACAGCCTTGTCAGGATGTATCATGGCATTTCATTGGCCGAGACAGGACCTAGATCAGTTGTTATGTATCAAACTATTGGATGTTGAGGATTGTCACTGGTCAGGAGGGTTTAGGATCAACAGTGTTAACTCCTTCCATATCAATATGAGGTAATGTATCTTTTTGGTGTTTAACCCATTACAAGATGGCAAAAATTTTGGACTGTTCCAATTTGAAAGATATAGCAGGTGACTATTTCAAGATGATTAAAGGGGGGGTCTCACCCTATCAGAAATTCCCATAGGGTTGTGCCCACGCTCGGAATTTCATGAAATTTGGTATGAAGTTAGTATTCTTTATTACGGCGTTATTCCCGAAATATTTTTTAAAAATCTATTCTGGAAATAATTTTCCAAGAATTTTAAGATTTTTGCTTAAAAAATGGGGGTATCCTAACTTAAAGAGGCCATATACACCCAGCTTTGTTGTATTCAAGCCAAATTATCCCCAAAAATAATGTCTAGTAATTTCTCATCGTGTATAAACCAGAATAGTATGTATTACTCAACAAAAAACAATCTTCTAAAAGATTTTGTATGAACTCATTGCCATTTTTTTAGTTTTTAGCTCGCCCGGGACAATAGTCTCGGAAGAGCTATTGTCATACCCCCGGATGTCGGCGTTGGCGTCGGCGTCAGCGTCCCCAAAAACTTTAACCTGGCCCATATCTCATGCCCTGTTAGAGATACAGCCTTCATATTTCACCTGTGGGTACCTCTAACCAAGACCTTTAATTTGAGACCATGACCTTTGACCTTGTGACCTTGACCTTGGAGTTTGACCCCACTTTTTGACCATTTTAAAAAACTTTAACCTGGCCTATATCTCATGCCATATTACACCTACAGCCTTCATATCTCACATGTGGATACCTCTCACCAAGACCTTTCATTTGAGACCATGACCTTGTGACCTTGGCCTTGGAGTTTGACCTACTTTTAAAAACTTTAACCTGGCCTAAAAAAACTTTAACCTGGCCTATATCTTATGCCCTATTGCACATACAGCCTTGATATTTCACATATGGACACCTCCTTCCAACCATTCACATTTGACCATGACCTTTGACCTCATGACCTTGACCTTGGAGTTTGACCTACTTTTAAAAAACTTTAACCTGGCCTATATCTCATGTCTTTTTACTCCTACAGCCTTGATATTTCACATATGGACACCTCCTACCAACACCATTCACATTTGACCATGACCTTGGACCTTGTGACCTTGACCTTGGAGTTTGACCTACTTTTAAAAAACTTTAACCTGGCCTATATTTCATGTCCATGTACACCTACAGCCTTGATATTTCACACATGGACACCTCCTACCAACATGATTCACATTTGACCATGACCATGGACCTTGTGACCTTGACCTTGGAGTTTGACCTATTTTTAAAAGACTTTAACCTTGCCTATAGCTCATATCCTTTTACACCTACAGCCTTCATATTTCACATATGGACACCTCCTACCAAGACCTTTCATATTTGACCATGACCTTGGACCTGGTGACCTTGACCTTGAAGTTTGACCTACTTTTAAAAAACTTTAACCTGGCCTTTATCTCATGTCCTTTTACACCTAGATCTACAGCCTTGATATTTCACACAATGACACCTCCTACCAACACTTTTCACATTTGACCATGACCTTGGACCTGGTGACCTTGACCTTGGAGTTTGACCTACTTTTAAAAAACTTTCACCTGGCCTATATCTCATGTCCTTTTGCACCTACAGCCTTGATATTTTACACATGGACACCTACCAACACGGTTCACATTTGACGGTGACCTTGTACCTTGACCTTGGAGTTTGACTTACTTTCAAAAAACTTTAACTTGGCCTATAACTCATGTCCTTTTACACCTACAGCCTTGATATTTCACACACGGACACCTCATTCCAACACAGTTCACATTTGACCATGACCTGTGACCTTGTGACCTTGACCATGGAGCTTGACCTACTTTTACAAAATTTCATTTTGGGCCATGACCTTTTTACCTTGACCTAGGAAATGACTTTTCTTTGTGACAAGCTCTCGTTTGGTCGAGCTTTATTGTCCGCGGACAATTCTTGTTAAATATTTCGACCAAATTCAGGTCTTAATTTCACCTAGCTCCAGTTTTTGTCAACCTATGAAATTTACAATAAAATTGCCCTTATATATGCCCATGCTTATGGTAAAATATGGAGAAAAAATAAAACCGGTAACAGTGTTGTTTTTTAATTTAAGTGTAAAGGGTCCAGATATTTAAGAATGTAAAATCTAAGATTTTACTTAATTATTTTCATATACATTTGTAAATAGCTCATTATGCTTTGTTGTGTCTTTATTTAGCATAACCATCTTATACATGGCATTAATTGTAGCTTTTGCCACACAAAAACATGATTTTAAGAATAATTGGCACATTGTCGTACCCCACCCACCAATAATATAATGTTAGAAAAAAATCCCAAACAGCGGAGTAAATTATAAAATGTGGGGATGAAAAATAAAGGAGATGCATAATGTTACATATTTCATCTATTATGTCACCCTTTTTAACTTTCCTTTGTGGCTTATCAGCACTTAGACTACTTTCTTCTTCTTCCGGTTACAGTGCTGGGCCCTTACAAGAGCATTTTCGCACAGTTATTAAAAATACAAACATTTATTTCTTTACTACACTGCTGAAGATAATAAAAAGAACACAAAAGCAGTTTTTATTGTACATTAATTGTGCCTTTCAATGCAAAATTGCTAATATTTCTATTGTAATGATGAACTAGCCACTGCTTTGTTGACATATTAACTTTTTGATAATCGCAGATTTGAGAAGAACATGCATCATTTTGGCATGTTTTTATCAATAATATTGATACAAACATGTTGTACGATGACTCCTCTTACTATTTTGATTTGAAATTGGGGACTGATATCAATACTATGTAGGCAATACTGAGCTTTTGCTAGATGGGTACCATTAAAATCCGGGAGCATTTTAAGGTGCCGTTGTTCACAATTCTCATTATTTGACAATGTTACCGGTTTCAAATTTTCACCAAATTCTGCATACGACTAGGAGACATATATGGCTGACCTTTTTATCAGTTTCATAGGTTGACAAAGACGGGAACATACAAATAAAATTATTTGAATTGAAGGTTTTGAAAAATTCTCGGCTGTTTTTCTGACAATTTCTGACCAAATAAATTTCTGAGAATTTTTTTTGCATGTTGGCAGCCACATTGTTGGTACCAAAATGTTCTTCAATGACCCCTCTTGCTATTCTGATTTAAAATTTGGGGCTGATATCAAAACTAGGTAAGCAAAATTGGGCTTTTGCTAGACGGGCACCATTGAAATCCGGGAGCATTTTAAGGTGCTGTTGTTCACAATTTTTTTAATTTCACAATGTTACTGGTTTCAAATTTTCACCAAATTTTGCATGCAAACAGGTAACATATATGGCCAACTTTCTTATTAATTCCATAGGTTGACAAAGACGGAAACATACAGAAAAGTTTGATTGACTGTTAGGTTTTATATAATTTTCTGGGTTGTTCTTCTGTCAATTTCTGACTAAATAGATTTCTGAGAAATTATGTGGCCTGTTGCTATTAAAAATATTGGTCTGAAAATGTTCTACATGTTCTACAATAACTCTTCTTGCTATTCTGATTCAAAATTTGGGACTGATATCAAAACTAGGTAAGCGAAATTGGGCTTTTGCTAGATGGGAACCATTGAAATCCGGGAGCATCTTTAGGTGCCATTGTTCACAATTCTCATTATTTGACAACGTTACCGATTTCAAATTTCCACCAAATTTTGTTTACAAACAGGGGACATATTTGGCAAATTTTCTTATCGATTTCATAGGTTGACAAAGACGGAAACATACAAAAAAATGATAGAATTTTAGGTTTTGAAAATTTCTCGGCTATTTTTCTGAATAGATAAATTTCTGAGATTTTTTTTGTTCATGTTGGTATCAACAATGTGGTACCAAAATGTTCTACAATGACTCCTCTTGCTATTCTGATTTAAAATTTGGGACTGATATCAAAACTAGGTAAGCAAAATTGGGCTTTTGCTGGACGGGAACCATTAAAATCCGGGAGCATCTTACGGTGCCGTTGTTCACAATTCTCATTATTTGACAATGTTACCGGTTTCAAATTTTCTCCAAATTTTGCATGCAAACAAGGGACATATATGGCCAACTTTCCTATCAATTTCATAGGTTGACAAAGACGGGAACATACAAAAAAATGTGACTGAATTTTAGGTTTTGAAAATTTATCCGCTATTTTTCTGACAATTTCTGACAAAATTAATTTCTAAGAATATTTTACGCATGTTGGTACCAACAGTATTGGTATCAAAAGTTTCTACAATGACTCCTCTTGCGATTCTAAATAAAACTTGTGGATTTATACCAGGACTAGATAGCCAACATTGAGTTTTTGTAAGACATGTATCAATGAAAACCGGGAACACTTAAGGTGCAGCGTATAGGCCTATATGCACTTTTTGAGTAAAAGGAATATAATTTTGTAGTTCATAGGTCAGAGGCATTCTATGAGTAAAGTAACAAGAAAATCTGTGCGTGGGCGCAAATGAGACCCACCCCCCCCCCCCCCTTTCAGAAATCTTTGCATTCTAGTTTAGAAAACATTGTGGATAATGCATAAATTGCTTGTCACAGGCACTTTCTTCAATTCCCACAATGTTTTCCAAAGTAGTTTTCTTGAGTGGCGTCAAAAAGGTCACTGTGAATGGGTTAACCAATTTGGTTTGAATGAGACAAAGTCCCAATTACATTTCAATGTTTTTCCTTAATGTTCCCTGAATGGATAAAAAGAATGCATAATTATACTTTTTGCCCTGTCTGTTTGTCTCTGTGTGTGCTTCTCAGAAAAAAAGTAGACCATCACTTTTGAAGTGAAGGTGATAAGGTTTTCATATTTTAAATGTAATTCTTTTAACAAGGTCAAGTTTCATGTTAACTTTATGTATTGGGCAGATCTATTTGTATATAATTGCATATACCCCATAGGCCTTTGAATGACTGTTCAAATTAGACAAAAGATTTAATGTTTCACCTGCAATAATTTTGTAGAAATCAAGAAAAAATATTTTAATTGAATAATGGTGGTATGATATTTTGCAGGGACAGTCGTAAGAATTCTATCTTACTAAAAGTTGAGATACTACTACATGGCCAGACCTATCATATCATGTTTTCTGATGCTGAGGAGACACCACCACCATTTAGACTGGATAACATGTCCGAGGTAAGCACTGAGGCGCGTTCTTTAGAGCGAGATTTCTTAAGATGTTTTTGATACAGCGTCTTTGAGACCGAGATTATAAGCGAGGTGTTCCGAATGTTCCATACTTCATACAAATGACGTCATTATGACGTCATTTGTATGAAGTATGGAGCATTCGGAACTCCGCGGTTTTTTAATCATGGAGCATTCGGAACAACTCTGTCAATTCTCTCTCATATAGATTCTACAGAATTTACCGAGGGGTTTCGAAATAAGTATAGAGTAATAGCGGCTCCCAGTGATCGTCTTAAAAGTCTTGCTCAGAGGAACGCTTTATCCTAAAACATCTTAAGAAATCTCAAGATATCTAAAGAAATCTCGCTCTAAAGAATGCACCTCTGCTCTTTGTTTAACTCCTTGCCTAAAATTGCAAATTTTTAGGTTTTCAAGGTTAACAGTATTTTGAAATATTCAGGAGAAAGGAAATAAGTTTTTATGCTCCCCCAAAAAATTTCGGCGGAGCATATAGTCGCCACGCTGTCCTTCAGTCCGTCCGTCCAGCTGTCCTTCCGCCCGTCCGTCCGTCCACAGCCAGATCTCAGCAACCCTTGGACCAAATTCAATGAAACTTCACATTTGAACTCTGGGGTCAATCCCTAGAGACTTTTTTCTCGGTTTCTTAATTTGAGTCTGTGTCATGGAAAGAGGGGCCTTAATGTAAAAATTTGTTTTTCTCTAATTTCTCTTCATCTAATGGGCAGAAGTTAATAAAATTTTGTACTTATGTTACAAATGAGCTGTTCTATACTATATTCTATAAATAATGTGTGTATAAAAAATCCGTCATGGGAAAAGGGGGCTTAATGTATGATAGTTTTTTTTTTTGTGACAAACACTTATTCGGGGAGCATAATCCGTCTATGAGGGCTCTTGTTTTCCCTTAAATCTTTTCAATTAAAAAAGTTTATTAATTTCTTTACAGCTTAAATTTTTCCCAATCAAGGCTTGGTTTTGATGTGTCTGTAAAACAAGACTAGGGGAAACATTGAGGCAAAAGAAGAAAATGCTGATAACAAGCATTTTCTCACCTTGCTTCAATATTTTCTATGTTGTATTGAACGTACATTTTGTAAATTATATCTTCATGAACATCCATATTGTCATTTGAAGCAGCGTTCAAGTTGATTGCTCTAAAAAAATTGTTGTATGAGAAAGAGTTAAATAACAAAAAAATATCATTTTTGTAAATGTTGAAGTTTCACTTTCAGGTTCCAGTGTTATATTATCAGACTAAAACTCAGGATGAGAACTTGAGGGCAACGATCAGGCCACAAACATGCTGTAAGTTGTTTTAAAAATACATTTATCTGACTGTGTAACTGTTGTATTCATTTACCTTTTACCAAACAGAAGAAAATTGGAATTTTACAAATGAGAGGGGGGTAAAGACTTTTCAAAATGCAATATTACATTTATTGTCGATCAACCCCCATGATCAACCCCCATTGAGACAGTTCAAATGAGTACCAACAGCATAGGGTTAAGAGTTGAAATTAAGTATGACTTTACCCCCTGTTATCTGTATCTCTGTATCTATTTCAGTATCGTATGCCTGGGATGAGCCTACGTTAGAGCCATACATGACATTGTCAGTTGCTAATGGGACTACGTCTACATACGACTTGAACAAACTAGGAGAGGGAGAACAAATGTGCTATCAGAACTTTATCTACATATCAGCTACATCCACTTTCTCAAAGTAAGTCAAAGTTTGTCTAGGCACAAACCTTCACTTTAACCCTTTCCCAAACAAGACCTGGTTTTGACGTCCCTATAAGAAAAGGCTTGGGAAAACAATGAGACAAAAGAAGAAACAGCAGTTTCTCCTTTTGTCTCAATATTTTCTGTACCATATCCTACAGAAATAATAGCTTTCTCAAGATCCGTTTTGTCATCTGCAGCAGATTTCAAATTGGACTACCCTAATTTTGTGTTGTTTGGAAAAGGGTTAAATGCTTTTGCCACATGATTTTTTTTATCATGAACCATACTTTTTAAGACTTAAAATCCTTGCCAATGAAATATAGACTATCAACGCCTAAAAAATGGTACAATATTGTCAAAGGAATACTCTTTGTTGAAAAAAAAATCTATTATGCTAATTGGATGACTTTTGACATCTTACTCATTTGTTTTTCAAATCAAAATCTATATAAAATGTTAAATAAGATAATCTATTTGAGACCCGTCACGCTAAAAGGGACCTTATCCGAACTCCAAAATCTAAATTTTGTCAGACCCAGCACAGGTCAACCAGATCCCGAATGTGAAAAATGAAAATACAGTGAGATAGGGAAAACATTTTGGATTAAGAAAATTACATAGAAGTGAGAAGTGTCGGCCCTAGTCTGGCTGCGCGAACTGCGCAGACTGACTAGGGTCGATATTTTTCACACATCTGATAAGGTCCCTTTTAGATTGATGGGTCACAATTCTATTTGAAAATATTTTTTTTAAATCTTTGTAAACAACAGTACAGCAGTCTTACTGCTCTTATATTAATTTTCCAGGAGTGGAGATCCGTATACAGATTTTGGACACAGAGAGCTGGTTCTGGATTGTGAGCATGATAATCATGTGGTATTTAAAAAGAAGGTGAGTTTTGGCACGGTGTATAATCATGTGATACAACAATTTCAGAAAATCTTCAATAATTTTATTTATATTGGACTGATTTGAATTCGATTTGAAGCAGAGAAGGTTGACAGACGTCTTGCATTAGATGGACATGGTGAATTTTTGAAAAATCAGTTGGAAAAAAAGTTATTTAAGATCAACCAAAATTTTGGTTGATCTTCAATAACTTTTTTTTGTCAGCTGATTTTTCAAAAATCCAACACGTCCAGCTTATTTCTTGCATTTTCCCACATTCTCTGCTTCAAATTGAATTCAAATTGGTCAGGTATTAACAAAATTATTGAAGATTATCGGAAATTCTGAGTCATGTGATTATACACTGTGTTTGGTGTAGCAGATAATGCTACCTTAACCCTTTCCCAAACGACAAAATTCTATGGTGATTCCATTTCAAAAACTGTCAAAAATGACAAAATGGAAGTTATTAAAGATAGAATTTGTGTAAAATATCGCATAGAAAATATTGAGACAAAAGGAGAAACTGCTGGTTATCAGCAGTTTCTTCTTTTGTCTCAATGTTTTCCCAAACATTTTCTATTTGAGACGTCAAAACCAGGTCTTGTTTGGGAAAGGGTTAAAAGTTATCATTTTATATCTCAATGTTCTCCATGCTGTTATAAAAAGATTTTCTACATTTGGTAACAAGTATTAATGCATAAAATGTTTATTTTTGGGCCATGATAGTCATTCATTATTGGGAAGAAAACAGGCCGTTATCGACAGAAAACGTGTATTATTCAGAAAATTCATGTGCGATATCCGCCCGCCTTTGCACTCAATTATCCTCGATTTGAACTTTCAAAATTAACAACTACCCTTTTCCCGCAAAATTCTCAACAGCTCTTGTTGAATAAGAGACGTTCGCCTTTGGCGCCAAATAATGGCGTAATTCGTTTTGCTGACGTCACGCATAACAAAAACATTTCTGAAGATTTATCAGAACAAAACAACAATGGCGGACATTCTTGCTCTTACCTCGGTTCAATTTTTCGCACGTATCAATAAGTTTGAGGTAAGTAACCATTGGAATGTTATGTTTTTTATGCATTAATAGCGTCAATTCACGTATTTGTCTGTCGTTAATATTCGCAGAGGGCCTCAAAATATGAAAACGACCCTCGTGCTAAGCACTCGGGCGTTAACATATTTCTTGGGCCTCTGCGAATGTTAACGACCTCAAAAACGTGAATTAGCCCTATATCATAACATCATTTGCTGCTTCCTTCAATTTGGACCAGTCTTTTAAGTTTTTATTATACGTCGGAAGGGTCGTATTTTGTTATGGTCCCGGTCGTCTGTCTGTCCATCTGTCCGCCCATTAGCAATTTCTTGTGTGTGCAACTCCTCCTACAGTTTGATCCAATTTTGATCAAACTTGCCACAATGATTCTCCATGGTGTCTTGTTTTGCACATTGCTTACAGAATTCAGATAACCTTTTTCGTTCTTGAATCATCTGCCCTTGAATTGAAAAAATGCCCATTTTCTTGTGTGCACAACTCCTCCTACAGTTTTGTTCAGAATTTTATAAACTTGCGACAATGAATCTCCATGGTGTCTAGTTGTGCACTTCACTTACAGAATTATGATAATATTTTCGTTCCTGAATTTTCTTCCCTTGAATTTAAGGAAAAATGCCCATTTTCTCAAAAATGCCCATTTTCTAGTGTGCGCAACTCCTACAGTTTCAACCAGAATTTAATCAAACTAGCCACTATGAATCTCTATGGTGTTTGGATGTGCAAACAAAATTTTGATAACTTTTCATGTTTGAAATATCCGCCCTTGAATTGAAAAAAATGGCCGTTTTTACTGACAAACCCCTCTCGGGCGTATATGCGCCGCTCTGCGAAGCTCTTGTTTTAGTTTCATATAGTCAACATATGCTTTCCAAAACAGCAAAATATTAGGGTGGTCCAATTTAAAAGCCAATATCAGACGACAAAAGTGAAGTCTATAAAGACAGGATTTGTGTATTTACTTACAAACCCCTCTCGGGCGTATATGGGCCGCTCTGCGAAGCTCTTGTTTGGTTTCATATAGTCAACATGGGCTTTCCAAAACAGCAAAATATTAGGGTGGTCCAATTTAAAAGCCAATATCAGACGACAAAAGTGAAGTCTATAAAGACAGGATTTGTGTACAATACAGTACAGAAAATATTGAGGCAAAAATAGGTTATTAGGATTTTCTTCTTTTGCCTCAAGCTGAGCCCGGATAGCTCAGTCGGTTACGTCGGAGTCTGTCAATCCAGGGGTCTCGAGTTCGAACCCCGGCTCGGCCAGTATCCATTCTGACATTTGACAAAAGTCATTTGTCTCTCACCAATGGGTGTGAATCATCTATGTGAGAGAGCAGCTGGAGGCTCGGTTTGAATATTGTGGTTGTACTGGTGCGAGAAATACCAGGAACCCACGGTTAGGTGCTCCAGCCGCCGCGATATGACCCTGGTAGTTGAAAACGGCGTAAAACCCCAATAAACTCAAACTCAATTCTTTTGCCTCAAAGTTTTCCCATGCTTTTTTACAAGGACCATCAAGCCTGGTATTGTTTGGTTAATTTCATCGTTTATGTAAAGATAAAAGTACACAGAGCAGCAGATAAGAGGGGGTAAAGACATTCTCAATTCATTATTTCTAATCCAAATCCTATGTTGTGGGTACTCATTTGAATTGTCTCAGTGAGACCATTCTAATTAGTGCCCACAACAAAGGTTTGATGAACTGTTAATGAAATATTGCATTTTGAAAAGCTATCATGCCTCTTATCTGCAGCACTGAACTGTTCACATGTAAATGTAATCACTTGCAGGAATCTGGTAAGAGATCTCAGTTATGGCGGATGACCTCGGACGGTATGTTGGAACATGAAGGTCTGGGTCAGCCTATTGACCCTTGTAGTGCCTCCAAGACAAGGTCAGGTCAGCGATACGTCCTTGACATTGCTGATATAGCCTTACAGCCGGGTAAACCTGTACCCCTGGCGCTGAAGAAGGCTGATAAAACTAGGGTTGCTAAACAGACCTGGGTCTTCAAGGTAATAAACTTGGTTCTATTGTGTTCACATAAAAGAAGGCTGACAAAACTAGGGTGGCCAAACAGATGTGGGTCTTCAAGGTAATACACTTGGTACTATTGTGTTCACATAAAAGAAGGCTGATAAAACTAGGGTGGCTAAACAGACATGGGTCTTCAAGGTAATAAAACTTGGCGCGGTTGTGTACCCATAAAGACAATAGATCACAGTTATTATCTAATTGATTTGGCATTTGAGTCTTTAATCATGGTGTTTTTGGTTTGATTTGAGCTGTGACCTTTCAGGAATTTATCTCCTACTGTCCAATGAACTGAAGATCTTGAATATAAATTGGATAAGAAGTTGGAGGCTCAAAATGGATGTTGCTGTAGTACTGATGAGGGAAATGCCAAGAAACTATTGTTAAGTGTTTCAGCTGTCATAAATTGACTAAAATACAGTTATAAGTGGCCTTGAACCCAATTGAAAGCAAAGCTTTATAAACAAGCAGCTCTGAATATGTGCCATATATGTTCCTATACATTTGTTATCCCCCGCCGAAAAAAATTTTCGGGGGGGGGGATATTGTTTTTGCCATGTCCGTCCGTCCGTCCGTCCGTCCGACATTCGTTTCCGCGCTATTTCTTGGAAACTATAGACCGGATTTCGATTAAACTTGGCACACAGCTTCACTACAAAGAGGACATGCGCATATCGTCGGGGTTACCCGGTTCGACCATTGAATTCAGAGTTACTGCCCCTGACTGTTTAAGCCATATACATACAGAGTGATATTCGTTTCCGCGCTATTTCTTGGAAACTATAGACTGGATTTCGATGAAACTTGGCACACAGCTTCACTACAAAGAGGACATGCGCATATCGTCGGGGTTACCCGGTTCAACCGCCGAATTTAGAGTTACTGCCCCTGACTGTTTAAGCCATATACATACAGAGTGATATTCGTTTCCGCGCTATTTCTTGAAAACTGTAGACCGGATTTTGATGAAACTTGGCACACAGCTTCACTACAAAGTGGACATGCGCATATCGTCGGGGTTACCCAGTTCGACCGCCAAATTTAGAGTTACTGCCCCTGACTGTTTAAGCCATATACATACAGAGTGATATTCGTTTCCGCGCTATTTCTTGAAAACTATAGACCGGAATTCGATGAAACTTGGCACACAGCTTTACTACAATGAGGACATGCGCATATCGTCGGGGTTACCCGGTTCGACCGTCGAATTCAGAGTTACTGCCCCTGACTGTTTAAGCCATATACATACAGTGATATTCGTTTCCGCGCTATTTCTTGAAAACCATAGACCGGATTTCGATGAAACTTGGCACACAGCTTCACTACAAAGTGGACATGCGCATATTGTCGGGGTCACCCGCTTCCATCGCCGAATTTAGAGTTACTGCCCCTGACTGTTTAAGCCATATACATACAGAGTGATATTCGTTTCCGCGCTATTTCTTGAAAACTGTAGACTGGATTTCGATGAAACTTGGCACACAGCTTCACTACAAAGTGGACATGCGCATATCGTCGGGGTTACCCGGTTCGACCGCCAAATTTAGAGTTACTGCCCCTGACTGTTTAAGCCATATACATACAGTGATATTCGTTTCCGCGCTATTTCTTGGAAACCATAGACCGGATTTCGATGAAACTTGGCACACAGCTTTACTACAATGAGGACATGGGCATATCGTCGGGGTTACCCGGTTCGACCGTCGAATTTAGAGTTACTGCCCCTGACTGTTTAAGCCATATACATACAGTGATATTCGTTTCCGCGCTATTTCTTGAAAACTATACACCGGATTTCGATGAAACTTGGCACACAGCTTCACTACAAAGTGGACATGCGCATATCGTCGGGGTTACCCGGTTCCACCGCCGAATTTAGAGTTACTGCCCCTGACTGTTTTAGCCATATACATACAGAGTGATATTCGTTTCCGCGCTATTTCTTGAAAACTATAAACCGGATTTCAATGAAACTTGGCACACAGCTTTACTACAATGAGGACATGCGCATATCGTCGGGGTTACCCGGTCGACCGCCGAATTTAGAGTAACTGCCCCTGACTGTTTAAGCCATATACATACAGAGTGATATTCGTTTCCGCGCTATTTCTTGAAAACTATAGACTGGATTTCAATGAAACTTGGCTCACAGCTTCACTACAATGAAGACATGCGCATATCGTTGGGGTTACTGTGTTCGACCGTCGAATTCAGAGTTACTGCCCCTGACTGTTTAAGCCATATACATACAGAGTGATATTCGTTTCCGCGCTATTTCTTGGAAACTATAGATCGGATTTCAATGAAACTTGGCTCACAGCTTCACTACAAAGTGGACATGCGCATATCGTCGGGGTTACCGGGTTTGACCGTCGAATTCAGAGTTACTGCCCCTGACTGTTTAAGCCATATACATACAGAGTGATATTCGTTCTGTTGAAGCCATATACATACAGAGTGATATCCGTTCTGTTGAAGCCATATACATACAGAGTTATATTCGTTTCCGCGCTACTTTATTGACAATGAAAATATGTTCGGCGGGGGATATCAATTCAACGAATTTGCTTGTTTTAAATAAAATGTCACTAAACATTTGGTTTATAATATTTTGGGGTATACATTTTGTTGAAGAAAATAGTCATTTGTTGAACTTTGATACGAAACATGAAATGTTTCTTAAATATTTCAGGATGGTATGCTATGTCTAACAACTGGGAATTTCTGTGTGCAATGTTTGGATGGGGAAAATGGTCTTCAAAATGGTAAGGTTATTATATTAAGATTTTTGGCTTTACATTTACTTTGAAAATAAATAAGACTGGTAAAAAGAGAGGGAAGGAAAGAAGCACCATTATGCTTATAAGATCATTGGGCAAGTTATTGCCAAGTCCTTTGCCTAATTCCACAGGCCCCATTGGAGGTGGTTGTTTAATTGTGTCTGATCATGGATGGGCCTGTTACTTTGAGAGGAAGTATGAAATAAGGATCAGACTACGTAAACATGCAGCAGCAGTCTGATCTTATTCTAAACATCCTGTTTAGTTCTGTTTGTGGAGGGATAAGTTAGTGTAATCTATAAATATCTTGTTACAGGTGCTATAGCTATGCTAGGACCAGGGCCTGACTCCACAATTGTACCCAAACACATGTATATATCTAGTCAGAAACTGCACCCTGGTAGTGGATGTTTGACTGTCAGGGTGATCATGGATGGACCTGTCAGGGTGCTGCAAATTAACGACATTAGTCAAAGGGTAAAAGATTCTTTATGATATTAAACATTTAGATAAAAGCTTTTAAGATGCTGCCTCAAGTTCAAGCTTTTGCTCCTGTACTTCTCAAATGTATGCCCTTATTAAGGTAGCTGAGAAAAGTTCATTTTGATGTAAGTGACTTTAAATAGTGATAATCATGACTCATTTAACATCTATGTTCTGATTTGTTACCTGTCATTTGTGTTTTGAAGTTCTATGACCCTCTCTCATCATTTACTCTATTGTTTACCATTATTTCAGTCATTGATTCGCAGGAAGCAGGTAGATACAGAAGATTGGGAGATCTATGAGGAATCATTGAACCATAAATCTAATGTGAAACAGAGAAAACCAGTACAGAGAAATATTGAGGTCAGTTGTCACTAGAATACTTGTTGTTATAGTCAATTTTCATGTATTGAGAAATTGGGGGCATATTGTTTTATTTTGTGTGTGTCTGTCTGTCTATCTGTCTGTCATTCCGAAAAATTAATGTGGAAACTTAAAAATTAGCATTTTTGGGGGTATAAAGTGTTTCAAAAACACATCTTATTGAATTGGAAAACCTGTAAAGAATCACAAATGATAAAAACATGTCATTTCAAATATGTGTTGTTTCGAAAACTGTAGAAATTTCTATCACCAGTCATCCTCTTGGTGGCTAAAAGATCGCTGCAATATTGCAGTGAGTGACTCTGATATGTGAAATGTGCATTCTGATGCTTATGTAGCAACAAACTATCCAATTGAACACACAATTTCTCATCTTTACAGCTTGATCTAAATCTGAAGGGAGGTATTGGTATATCGCTGGTAAATTCTGTCCCAGAAGAGCTTCTATATGTGGTACTAAAGAACATCAGTCTACACTATAAAGCCTACCCAAATGCCGAGACTGTGGAAATGACTGTGGCTGACATACAGGTTGGTCTAGTGTACTTATGTAATATTCACTTAACCCTTTCCCAAACAAGACCTGGTTTTGACGTTCCTAATTGAAAAGCCTTGAGAAAACATTGAGGCAAAAGAAGAAACTGCTGATGACCAGCAGTTTCTCCTTTTGCCTCAATATTTTCTGTGCTATTTTGTACACAAATCCAATCTTTTTCAACATCCATTTTGTCATCTCCAGCAGATTTTGAATTGTACCATCATAAAATTTTGCTGTTTGGGAAAGGGTTAAAGCAAGAATGTGTTACTGCATTAGGAGCAGAATTACTTAAACAAATGGAACAACATTTTTGAGATGCATTTTGATTGGTTAGAGTAAACTTATTATATGGGTCAAAAAATGTTTAATCGATTTCCAAAATACAGAATGAAAGTTCTGTCAGTCAAAATGCAAACAGAAAGAGAAAATTTGAAAAACATGTTAACTCTCTCTTTTTTAAATCCTCTCCTAAATGGCTAATTTTTCCAGTCTAATTTGGAAGGAGTTTCAAACAACAAGTTGAATGATAACAAAAGTAAAAATTATGCATGTCATAGCATAGAAAATAATGAGGGAAAATGAGAAATTGCTGAGTCTTTTCAACAGTTGCCCCAATATGACTAAAAATACTTGAAAGTGGTGTAAGATTTCATTCATTGATCAATCAATCATTCTTTTCTCTCAATGTTTTCCCACACGTATTTTAACTAGGGCCATGAAAATGAGGTCTTGTTTCTTGGGAAATGGGTGAATTTGAGACTATGTCATAAAAAGGAAAGGTCTTCATGTAAATAAATTATTAAATAATCTTTCAGGCTGACAATCAACTGGTGAGCAGTAGTCATTCTGCCTTACTATTTGTGACTCCAACCACACAAAAGGATGTGGTAGAAAACACTCACGCTCTGTTGTTGTCAGCTCACAAGATACCCAATGTTAGCTGGAATGCAGAAATATATAAGGTAACTGTTTCTGATGGAAAAATTTCACAGACAACAAAATTATTGTTAGTAAAAGAGGGTAGAAAAGAAGTCATCATGTTAGGTTGTTTTTGCAAGCTGTAACCCATATGCAACAGAAAGGATAGCAAACATTACATGTACTTTGTCTCCAAAATTGTTTTCTTAAAAATTTGCATTTTTAATTTTTTCCCAACAATTGAATTTTGGGCTGGTTGAAACAGAAAACTGTTGTAAATCAAACAACTAATGATAAAACAAAGGTTGCTTCAAAGCTTGTTTTTCAGTAGTTTGTACTGTAACATCCCTTAGGGTTATGTAAAGCGAAGCTTTTTCAGAAAAAGTGAAATTTACTTTATAGGTAGTAGTTTGAAAACCAACCACTGTTATTTTATTGTTTTGCTTATATTTTAGCATGTGATAGTGTCTATGAAGAAACTCACTATACAACTAGAAGAAGAGCTATTGTGGAAACTTGTCAAATTTTTCGGATATGGTCAAATAGACACAGAGGTACAAAAACTGCAGCAGGGCGCGGATGACCTTCAAACGTAAGTACCTAAATTGGCTGTATATCGTTGCTTTTCAACAAAATCCATGTAAATGTAGCTTCAAAGAAGCTGCAGTTATGAGATTAATATTGCAATGCTGTGTCTAATTTCTTCAGTATTATACATATTTTGCATTTGTATTTGGAAATAGTAAGAATTTATCCTATATTTTTTGAAAGTCACTAAATTTTAGACATTCTGCTGGTTTCTGCCATTGACTTTTATATCTTATCAGTAAATCTATTTTTTCTGCTCTTTGGATTCAGGTGACTGGTAAGGTCTTCTGGGCCTCTTGTTTTTTTTTTGGTCCCAATGTTTTTCAAAGCCTGTCCTGTAAGGGACAACAAAACCAGGTCTTGTTTGGGAAAGGGTTGAATTTGGGTGAATTGATGCCATTGTTCTGATTTGTAACCTGTTCATTATTTATTTCAGTGCGTTGTTAGCATCCACATCCGTGAAGCAGAAGCGTTTTTATTTTGGTCAGCTCCGTGTAAAGCCTACATGTATAACATTAAGTGTGTTAACATCATCCAGTCTCCCACCAGATCTACTGTATTTAAAACACTCACTAGCTGTACGCCTGGTCAACTTTGAAGATGCTAAAGTAGATCTAGGTATGTCTTTATCCCCGCAAAACAAATTTTTTAGGAGGCATACTGGAATCAGCCTGTCTGTCTGTCTGTCTGTCTGTCCGTCTGTGTACAAAATACTTTTCCATGTCTTGTTTAGGAAAGGGTTAAACTATCAAATGGTTCATTAATTCAAATCCATCTTTAAATCTGATCTCAGACAGAGATCAGTTTGTCTTGTCTAGATAAAAATATTAAGATCTCTCAGTGTTTAATTGTTTTATTCATATTTTGCTGGATGTCAAAAATGGATGGTCTATCAATATACAGTTGAAACTCGTTGTCTCGACTTTTGCGGGCCCCTGAAAATACTTCGACTTATCCGGAATTCGACACAAAAATCAGCAATCAATAATCAAAGTTTTCCCGGAAGTCTGGGCGGAAGTCGGGGTATGGATAAAACGACAACCTGGCTGACTCTTCGGAAAGTGGGGTCGTATATACCCGCATACATGTAATTATTTTACGGTGTTGAAGTATTTTGATCAAAATGAAAACGGAAGATTCATTATATTGTTGTTTTTTTTATTTTTTGAGCTATAAGCGTCGTCTGCAAACAGCCTGTCTTTCGCATGTATTTTTCACGGTTGGTGCAATCTTACAGTGAACCGACAGCAGAATGCTATCATCCCAGTTTTTCACACCTTTTGATCGAGATCAAAAATGTGTTAATCCCCTAATTCGGGGGTTTGACAGACTAGAGAAAGTAACCTTGTTAATCAATTAACGAGCTGAACAGGTACCTAAGGTGAAAATTTCATTCTAACTGGCAAAAATAAATCGACTCATCCGGAGTTGACGATTTTCTCAAGTCGACTTAAACGTTGAAATTTATATGAAACAAAGAAGGGACAAAGTTTGGACTTTGGAAACACTTTGACTTATCCGGAATATCGACTCATCCGATGTCGACACAACAAGTTTCGACTGTAGTATGCCAGCCCTATGAACATTTACTTAATGGTATATTTTACAATTTACCAATAGCATTCTATTTTTTCTCTTTTAATGTTTTCCAATTTCTTTTGGTAGGGATTTCGAAATCTGTGTAGGAAATAAGTTAAACATATCTTCTGTGTTTTTATACGCCCGTCGAAGACGGGACGTATTATGGGATCACCCGTGACGTCCGGCGTCCGGGCGTCCGGCGGCGTCCACTTCTTTGTCCGGAGCATAACTCTGTCACCTTAAGTCCGATTGACTTTAAACTTGGCAGTTATATTCTTCTCATCATTACGGAGTGCAGTGCACAAGAACCATAACTCTACCTGGCTTATTTTTTGAGTTATTGCCCTTTGTTGTTTTTCATACTTGAATCTTGTCCGGAGTATATCTCTAAAAGTATAATAGCTAGGATCATGAAACTTCATGGGTGTATAGATCTCACAAAGGGGGAGTGCAGTGCACAAGAACCATAACTCTACCTGGCTTATTTTTTTAGTTATTGCCCTTTGTTGTTTTTCATACTTGAATCTTGTCCGGAGTATATCTCTAAAAGTATAATAGTTAGGATCATGAAACTTCATGGGTGTTTAGATCTCACAAAGGGGGAGTACAGTGCACAAGAACCATAACTCTACCTGGCTTATTTCTTGAGTTATTGCCCTTTGTTGTTTTTCATACTTGAATCTTGTCCGGAGTATATCTCTAAAAGTATAATAGCTAGGATCATGAAACTTCATGGGTGTATAGATCTCACAAAGGGGGAGTGCAGTGCACAAGAACCATAACTCTACCTGGCTTATTTTTTGAGTTATTGCCCTTTGTTGTTTTTCATACTTGAATCTTGTCCGGAGTATATCTCTAAAAGTATAATAGCTAGGATCATGAAACTTCATGGGTGTATAGATCTCACAAAGGGGGAGTGCAGTGCACAAGAACCATAACTCTACCTGGCTTATTTTTTGAGTTATTGCCCTTTGTTGTTTTTCATACTTGAATCTTGTCCGGAGTATATCTCTAAAAGTATAATAGTTAGGATCATGAAACTTCATGGGTGTTTAGATCTCACAAAGGGGGAGTACAGTGCACAAGAACCATAACTCTACCTGGCTTTTTTCTTGAGTTATTGCCCTTTGTTGTTTTTCATACTTGAATCTTGTCCGGAGTATATCTCTAAAAGTATAATAGCTAGGATCATGAAACTTCATGGGTGTATAGATGTCACAAAGGGGGAGTGCAGTGCACAAGAACCATAACTCTACCTGGCTTATTTTTTGAGTTATTGCCCTTTGTTGTTTTTCATACTTGAATCTTGTCCGGAGTATATCTCTAAAAGTATAATAGCTAGGATCATGAAACTTCATGGGTGTATAGATCTCACAAAGGGGGAGTGCAGTGCATAAGAACCATAACTCTACCTGGCTTATTTTTTGAGTTATTGCCCTTTGTTGTTTTTCATACTTGAATCTTGTCTGGAGTATATCTCTAAAAGTATAATAGCTAGGATCATGAAACTTCATGGGTGTATAGATCTCACAAAGGGGGAGTGCAGTGCACAAGAACCATAACTCTACATGGCTTATTTTCTGAGTTATTGCCCTTTGTTGTTTTTCATACTTGAATCTTGTTCGGAGTATATCTCTAAAAGTATAATAGTTAGGATCATGAAACTTCATGGGTGTATAGATCACGAAGGAAGAGTGCAGTGCACAAGAACCATAACTCCACCTGGCTTATTTATTGAGTTATTGCCCTTTGTTGTTTTTCATACTTGAATCTTGTCCGGAGTATATCTCTAAAAGTATAATAGCTAGGATCATGAAACTTCATGGGTGTATAGATCTCACAAAGGGGGAGTGCAGTGCACAAGAACCATAACTCTACCTGGCTTATTTTTTGAGTTATTGCCCTTTGTTGTTTTTCATACTTGAATCTTGTCCGGAGTATATCTCTAAAAGTATAATAGTTAGGATCATGAAACTTCATGGGTGTTTAGATCTCACAAAGGGGGAGTACAGTGCACAAGAACCATAACTCTACCTGGCTTATTTCTTGAGTTATTGCCCTTTGTTGTTTTTCATACTTGAATCTTGTCCGGAGTATATCTCTAAAAGTATAATAGCTAGGATCATGAAACTTCATGGGTGTATAGATCTCACAAAGGGGGAGTGCAGTGCACAAGAACCATAACTCTACCTGGCTTATTTTTTGAGTTATTGCCCTTTGTTGTTTTTCATACTTGAATCTTGTCCGGAGTATATCTCTAAAAGTATAATAGCTAGGATCATGAAACTTCATGGGTGTATAGATCTCACAAAGGGGGAGTGCAGTGCACAAGAACCATAACTCTACCTGGCTTATTTTTTGAGTTATTGCCCTTTGTTGTTTTTCATACTTGAATCTTGTCCGGAGTATATCTCTAAAAGTATAATAGTTAGGATCATGAAACTTCATGGGTGTTTAGATCTCACAAAGTGGGAGTACAGTGCACAAGAACCATAACTCTACCTGGCTTATTTCTTGAGTTATTGCCCTTTGTTGTTTTTCATACTTGAATCTTGTCCGGAGTATATCTCTAAAAGTATAATAGCTAGGATCATGAAACTTCATGGGTGTATAGATCTCACAAAGGGGGAGTGCAGTGCACAAGAACCATAACTCTACCTGGCTTATTTTTTGAGTTATTGCCCTTTGTTGTTTTTCATACTTGAATCTTGTCTGGAGTATATCTCTAAAAGTATAATAGAAATCATGAAACTTCATGGGTGTATAGATCTCACAAAGGGGGAGTGCAGTGCACAAGAACCATAACTCTACCTGGCTTATTTTTTGAGTTATTGCCCTTTGTTGTTTTTCATACTTGAATCTTGTTCGGAGTATATCTCTAAAAGTATAATAGTTAGGATCATGAAACTTCATGGGTGTATAGATCACGAAGGAAGAGTGCAGTGCACAAGAACCATAACTCCACCTGGCTTATTTATTGAGTTATTGCCCTTTGTTGTTTTTCATACTTGAATCTTGTCCGGAGTATATCTCTAAAAGTATAATAGCTAGGATCATGAAACTTCATGGGTGTATAGATCTCACAAAGGGGGAGTGCAGTGCACAAGAACCATAACTCTACCTGGCTTATTTTTTGAGTTATTGCCCTTTGTTGTTTTTCATACTTGAATCTTGTTCGGAGTATATCTCTAAAAGTATAATAGTTAGGATCATGAAACTTCATGGGTGTATAGATCACGAAGGAAGAGTGCAGTGTATAGATCTCATCAAAGGGGAGTCCAGTACAAAAGAACCATAATTCTAGCTGGTCTATTTTTAAAGTTATTGCCCTTTGTCATTTTTTATACTTCATTTTTGTCCAGGGCATATCTCGAAAAGTATAATATCTAGGACCATGAAACTTTTACCAATCTGCTCCCCCTGTCGACAAAAAGCAGTGTTACGGGCGTATCTTGTGACAGTTTGACACCTTGTTTCAGATGCCTTTGCTAGAAAACACTTGTTTGAGACGAAGGCCTTCTTTATGAGGGAGATCAAAACACACTACTTGGAGGTAATGTTCTTCTTGGACCATCATTGTTATGCATCCAAATTGTTTTTTAGCTCACCTGAGCACGATAGTGCTCATGGTGAGGTATTGTGATACCGCTGTGTCCGTCGTCCGTCGTGCGTCAACCTTTGGCTTGTGTGCACTCTAGAGGCCACATTTTTTGCCCAATCAACCTGAAATTTGCTCAGAATGATTGTCTTGATGAAATCTCGGACAAGTTTGAAATTGGGTCATCTGGGGTCAAAAACTAGGTCACGGGGTCAAATCTAAGAAAAACCTTGTGTGCACTCTAGAGGCCACATTTTTTGCCCAATCAATCTGAAATTTGCTCAGAATGATTGTCTTGATAAAATCTCGGACAAGTTTGAAATTGGGTCATCTGGGGTCAAAAACTAGGTCATGGGGTCAAATCTTAGAAAAACCTTGTGTGCACTCTAGAGGCCACATTTTTTGCCAAATCAACCTGAAATTTGCTCAGAATGATTGTCTTGATAAAATTTGATAAAATCTTGGACAAGTTCGAAATTGGGTCATATGGGGTCAAAAACTAGGTCACGGGGTCAAATCTTAGAAAAACCTTTTGTGCACTCTAGAGGCCACATTTTTTGCCCAATCAATCTGAAATTTGCTCAGAATGATTGTCTTGATAAAATCTCTGACAAGTTTGAAATTGGGTCATCTGGGGTAAAAAACTAGGTCACGGGGTCAAATCTTAGAAAAACCTTGTGTGCACTCTAGAGGCCACATTTTTTGCCCAATCAATCTGAAATTTGCTCAGAATGATTGTCTTGATAAAATCTCGGACAACTTTGAAATTGGGTCATATGGGGTCAAAAACTAGGTCACGGGGTCAAATCTTAGAAAAACCTTGTGTGCACTCTAGAGGCCACATTTTTTTACCAATCAACCTGAAATTTGCTCAGAATGATTGTCTTGATAAAATTTCGAACAAGTTTGAAATTGGGTCATCTGGGGTCAAAAACTAGGTCACAGGGTCAAATCTTAGAAAAACCTTGTGTGCACTCTAGAGGCCACATTTTTTGCCCAATCAACCTGGAATTTGCTCAGAATGATTGTTTTGTTGAAATCTCGGACAAGTTTGAAATTGGGTCATCTGGGGTCAAAAACTAGGTCACAGGGTCAAATCTTAGAAAAACCTTGTGTGCACTCTAGAGGCCACATTTTTTGCCCAATCAACCTGAAAATTGATCAGAATGATTGTCTTGATCAATTCTCGGACAAGATCGAAATTGGGTCATCTGGGGTCATAAACTAGGTCATGAGGTAAAATCTTTGTAAAACCTTGTGTGCACTCTAGAGGTCACATTTTTTGTCCAATCAACCTGAAAATTGGTATACAAAAAGTTATATTATATCAGGTGAGCGCTTCAGGGCCAATGGCCCTCTTGTTTATGTAATGCCCACTGTTTTTTAGTCAATGACAATCCATCTGTCCGTCCATTTGTTGGCAAACTCTTTTTTACTCAACTCCTACAGTTTCCATCAAAATAAGTTTAGATTTGGCTCAATGAATTTCCATAATGTCTAGTTGTGCCTGTAGCCTATGAAAGTTAACTTATTTATGCTGTTCTCCGGACATCTGCTGTGGACTTTTTCTATTCTTGACAAAAAAAACTATTAGGCCTTTATGGATGGCTTGTCATACAACAGCTGTAATATTTCAGGAGTTGAAGGGACAAGCAGCCAAGATTCTAGGCTCTGTAGATTTTCTGGGTAATCCATTAGGACTGGTGAATGATGTGGCAGAGGGGGTATCAGGTCTTATAGAGGATGTTAATGTAGGAGGGTTTGCTAAAGGCATCTTTCATGGGGTGTCTAACTCCACCGCAAAGGTAAGCTTCTTTTCTTGTAAAATACATAAAAGAATAATTACAAAGATAGGATTTTGCGTATTTTAGGCTATCCTAACTCTATTACTTAAAAGAAGTTATAATTGTCCTGAGAAATTTGTTCCCAGTAAATATGATCTTTGCAGAGGTATTTGTTAAAGTCACCTTTCATTTGTGCCTGGCTTACTTTATAGCACAGCTAGGTGAGGAATAAAGAATCTCCTTTCTCGATGGAATTCCCATTTGTTGAATCCCATCAGAAATTTCAGAACACTTTATTTGGATAAAGAGTTACCAAATATTAATTATGTGACTGCATTGAGAGAATCTAGTGTCATGTGAGAACTTTTCTGACACTTATTTAAGATGAGCTTTGACTATTTCCAAAATGACAAAAATATAGACAGCTCCAATTTGAAAACAGTTGTAGACAACATAATGAATCTTGTTAAAGAATGGACTTGCGTACAATATGACAAAGAAAATATTGAGGAAAAGGAAGAAATGCTTGTTCCCAGCATTTTCTCCGTTTGCGTCATTGTTTTCACAAGCTATTGCTATTAGAGACATCCAAAGCATCTCCTGTTTGGGAATGTGTTTTTAATCATCATACAGCTCTTTTACAAATTATTAATCATTACAGGTAGCAGGATCTGTATCAGATGTGGTCAGTAATGTACATCTGGACACAAAACACAACACAAAGAGACAACAGATCAAAAACAAGGCACAGAGTAGTGGCGGCCATATTATGTCCGGCTTCAAGGGGCTCGGACATGGGGTATATGGGGGCATCAAAAGTGTCTTTAAACCTATAGAAGGGGCTAGAGAAGGGGGAATTGAGGTGAGCACAGATTATTTTGTTTGTAGGAAATGAGCATCCTTAACTTAACATGAATGAGGATAAAGCTTTTTATGCCCCCTTATTGAAGGCATAATGTTTTACTTGTGTCTATCTGCTTGTTCGTTTGTCTGTGTATCTGAACATGTTACATTAGCCATTTCTTGGGCATTTGTGTTTCACAAATTATGTGAAATACATTTTTGTCGAGCCCGCTTGTGGTGAGCTCGACATAGTTGTCACAATGGCGGTTCGGTGTATGTGCGTTAGTGCGTTAGTGCGTGCGTGCGTTAGTGCGTGCGTGCGTTAGTGCGTGCGTGCGTTAGTGCGTGCGTCCGTCCGGATGGAGCTTGTCCGGGCCATAACTTCACCATGGATGGAGGGATTCAGAAATAACTTGGCACAAATGTCAAGCTCAGTAAGGCGGAGTGTCGCGTGCAAGAACCAGATTCCAAGCTCAAAGGTCAAGGTCAAACTTGGAGGTCAAATGTCAAAAATGAGAAGATTTTTGCTTGTCCGGGCCATAACTTCACCATGGATGGAGGGATTCAGAAATAACTTGGCACAAATGTCAAGCTCAGTAAGGCAGAGTGTCGCGTGCAAGAACCAGATTCCAAGCTCAAAGGTCAAGGTCAAACTTGGAGGTCAAATGTCAAAAATGAGATGATTTTTGCTTGTCCGGGCCATAACTTCACCATGGATGGAGGGATTCAGAAATAACTTGGCACAAATGTCAAGCTCAGTAAGGCAGAGTGTCGCGTGCAAGAACCAGATTCCAAGCTCAAAGGTCAAGGTCAAACTTGGAGGTCAAATGTCAAAAATGAGATGATTTTTGCTTGTCCGGGCCATAACTTCACCATGGATGGAGGGATTCAGAAATAACTTGGCACAAATGTCAAGCTCAGTAAGGCGGAGTGTCGCGTGCAAAAACCAGATTCCAAGCTCAAAGGTCAAGGTCAAACTTGGAGGTCAAATGTCAAAAATGAGATGATTTTTGCTTGTCCGGGCCATAACTTCACCATGGATGGAGGGATTCAGAAATAACTTGGCACAAATGTCAAGCTCAGTAAGATGGAGTGTCGCGTGCAAGAACCAGATTCCAAGATGAAAGGTCAAGGTCAAACTTTGAGGTCAAATGTAAAAAATGAGTTGATTTTTGCTTGTCCGGGCCATTCCTTAACTTGGCACAAATGTCAAGCTCAGTAAGGCGGAGTGTCGCTAAGTATTTTCTGAATCTAGAATGTTTTCTCTACCTTACAATATTTTCGTTTTCCAAATACGACATCGGATGGACTTCTGCTTGGTCTGGTATATTTCTCGGAATTTGGTTTTATGGACTTAGCATAACGTCCCTTTTAGCGTGACGGGTCACATATGTATACTCAAATTAATCCATTCTGGTATCTCGTTATAAATACATAAACATGTAATATTTTGTGAACAATAAACTGTCTCACCATGATCCCCATCATTCCAACTTATTTTGTCCCCACTTTTACAACGCCATTGTAATGACAGCTGTAGACATAGGTATGGTCTTCTTTCTTCAAAATGAGCGGGCTCGACATGTTGCCCTTCGGCATCTAGTTAATTATAAAACATAAAATTGTTTTTCAATTTTTTGGAATAAGAATAAATGGCCTTTATTTATGGCATTAATGCTTTACACACATATTATGAAAAAAAGCATATCTTTTATATAAATACTCAGCTAGGACTTACATATTTATTTTGTTGGTTTCTTTACAGTGTTTGGTATTGTTTATTCATACATGTATGTTCCTTTTTCTACAGGGTTTTGCGAAGGGTTTATATGAGGGAGTTGTAGGTGTTGTCACAAAGCCTGTAGCCGGTGTGCTGGATCTAGCTAGCGGGATGTCTGGAGCTGTGAGGGACGCAAGTAGGCGGACATCACACATGCAGCCTGCACGTCTACGTGAGACACGGTGTTGTCACGGTCCTGGTGGCCTACTGCCAGCATACTCCAGATACCAGGCCAAAACTCAGGAACTGCTCTATACACTCAATGATCATTGTTATACAGAAATGTAAGGGAAACTAAAACTTTGTTGAATTGTCATTGATATAAATTTGTTTATATAAAACTATTAGAATTGCATATAATTTTACCACATATGTATTGGGGTATAATAAGCATCAGCATGTCAGATGGTCAATCCGAGTTCTTGTCATCTAATCTATTTGTCATTAACTACAGACCAGAATTCATTCAAACTTCACAGAACGATATGCAACACAGACACAAGAATCTGTAATATTGATACAAGTTTTGGAAAGGACTTAATCATGTCCTTTTCTGTGCTAAGCATTGTAACTGTGAAATTATCAAATTTGGTACAAAATTAATGACTTATGTTTCTATTACAGATTCATAACAGCAGAATGTCTTCGTAGTGGTGCCAACGATACTCTGTATGCCTTGATAACCAATCATCAAGTGTTCTTTCTGAAGGCCCTGGACAGGCATAAAGAAAACATCATTATGAATATAAAACATGGAGATTACTATAGCTGTAGACCACAGGATAAAGGTAATGTCTTTGGTCCTGGTTATCCACAAAGATTAAGAATCTGTTCTCCTGGAAAAGATCTTTTAAGTTGATGATAATGCAGTATGCCTGAATCCTTTGAAGCTTTTTATACCCCCATATCCAAAGATCGGGGGCATGTTGTTTTACCCTTGTTTGTCTGTCCGAAAACTTAACCTTTGCCTTTTCTCCAAAAGAGTTTGACATACAAACCTCAAATTTGGTATGCATCTTCCTTTCAATGATATCTATCTGTTCCATGCAATTTGACCTTCCCCAAGGTCATCCGTTAACCCTTATCAACCCTTTACTCTATGAAAACTTAACATTTTAGAAAAATGGCCATTTCGGGGGCATTTTTGTTTCACCAAAACATCTTGTTCATTCTGGTTTGAATCTTAACATCCTTTGTTACTTTTAACAGAAGTGTAGTGGACATGCATATTTTATCTTAAAGCAATAAATTGAATGATGAATCCATGAATATGGTTATCAAAATGATTCAAATGTTCTCCTTTTGTTGTATAATTGTCTTTCAATTAGTCAATTATCATTCACAAATTAATAGAGGATAATTGTTTGTTTCAGTGTAAGATCGATTTATATTTCATTGAGTGAACAAAAAAAGCTACATGTGGTGAAGACATTCGTGAAAAAGTAGCTTTCATTTTTCATGAAAAACTCGAAAAACAAACAATTGTTCTATTTCTTTAATGCAAAAATGCAAAAAAATTATGACAATTTTTCTTAAAGTGCGTCATTTTGCATGTGACTGCTATGCAATGCTTATGATGACGTCACTTATTTGGCCCTTCCTAGATTACGTCAGACAGTGTGAAATGAACGAAAGCGGGGCACAAGTTTTTGATAAATTCACTGGATAGGCGGTGAGTTTATCAAATGATAATCTACCGTTATTTCTCGAGAATCCACCGAAAAGCATTAAAGTAAAGATATTATCTCATTTATTTCAGATGGTAGATATTATATAGAGATATTCCGTAAAGAAAAGAGCAGTAGTATACCTCATGGTAGTATACGAAAACCACAAATTAGGTGTGATAAAAGATCAATAGCTGAAAAGGTAAATATGATTTTTTATATGTCAGAAGAGTTGTATAATATGACAATGACCTGTGAATGACCCAAAGGTCAGTGGGTTTAAATTTATGAGTTGAAAAGAGTTTTCAAATTACTTAAACCCACTACCCTTTATTGTATAGACCTAGTAATGTCTGGAAACAGCTACTGTACTGTCATAGCCATTGGGGACATCATGTACATGTATATTGCACAACGTGGATAGATGAAGGGCATTAAGATTTGCCTGGAATTCATTTTATCTATCAGTACCTCTAATTTGTGTGCAAATGTTCACTAACATTTGAACATAAGAACATAAGTTAAGTGGGCTTCTATGTGTCTAATGTTTGATGCTCTATTTGTAGGTTGCCCAACAGCTGGTGTACGCCAAGACTTTGTTTGATGAACAAATGTGGACTCTGGCCATACTACATGATCAAGATGATGAGGACTAAATGCTAGGAGTGCTTATTGTTGGAAAATAAATCAGTTGTTATCTTGATGAAGAATGCATTTGAGAACAACCTGGATCCTGATCAGCCTGTGCAAATGCACATCCTGATCAAGATCTGTGTTGTTCTCAAATAGTTTCTTCATCACTTGTAGCAATTGTATGATGGTAGCATGGATCTTCGTTATATCACACTTGAGTAAAGTTTGACCTGGACTCAGGGGTTCTGAAATCCATTGTCCGAGTTGCCCAGGTTGTCCCAAAGAGGTTACGGACAAGTCGATTTTGCCAACATTTTGCTCTTTATTGTTCATATGGACAACTGACATTTGTCAAACAAATAAACATGCCAATTTAAAGATTTCAGAAGCCTTGGGACTTATGATAGTCTCAAATCTTGACTTGTTGTCTCAAAACTAGTTTATGCCAAGAAACTGGTTGATAAATAAAAATTGGTGTTGGCCTTTCTACATAATCAAGACGTTAATGACTGAATATTGGGGATGATTTTTGTGGGGAAATGTGTTGGTTGAGATTTAGGTGATAATAAATTTCCATTGTGGTTAACACTATAGTTTCATACACTACCACAATTAAATTTTGGGTGGAAAAATGTGAGGGTTGTGGTGAGCATGTTTTACCAACTTTTCTACTCGACCACCATGAATTGTGGTGATTTGCTTGGACAAGTTAGAACTATATCTGGCATTTTCACTCTATCGTGGTGATCATCGCGATTTTCCACCCACTACAGCGTTTTCCGGTGACGCGCTAAAATTGAGAGTGCAAAAACGGGATTGTCGCAATGGTGGACAATCACTGTGATTTTCCACACAAATTTTTTTTACCACAGTGGGCGAGTATTTTTGGCAAAAAACATGCAAGCTATACTGTAGCTTTGGAGCAACTAGTCAATATTGAATGATTCCCAACACCAGGTCACCTAGTGTTGTTCTCCATCGCCAAACAACAAAATTTGGGTTTATGTTGCAGACCACAATGACGTAAATGAAAATTTACATTTCTTGGTCTTTCAATGTAGAAAACATTGTGGGAAATGGAGAAATTGCTTGTGAGAAGCAATATTCTTCATTTTCCACAATGTTTTCTAAAGCCTTTACTTTTTGGAGCGTCAAAATGCCTCATTATGAAGGTATTGGTTAATTAGTATGTAAAAAATTGATTATTTAGATCTTTTATGTCTTCTCTTCAAAGACAAGGCACATATTTATGCCCCTGTATCGATAGAGCGGAGGCATATTGTTTTACTCATGTCTGTCTTTCTGAAAACTTAGCATTTTGTTATTTTTCCAAAATCATTAGACATACAAAGCGAAAATTTGGTATGTAACTTCATTTCAATGATATCTATCTGTTCCATACAATATGACCTTCCTCCAGGTCATCTGGTAACCCTTATCAACCCTTTACACAAAAACTTAAAAACATTTTAGACAAATAGCCATTTCGGGGGCATTCATGTTTCAAAAACACATCTTGTTTCTGTGTGTTGTCCACCTATCTGTCTATCCAGTCAAAATTAAAATCATATTGGTGAAACACAGACATTTATGTCCACTAATATGCTTTGTTATCATTGTTACTCTTTTTAATTATCATGTTTGAAAATGAAATGTTATTGTATTGCTTAAATTGTTAGCTTAACCTGCACCATGCTTGATGAAAACAAAATAACAAAGAACTGGAATATTAGTTGGAAGTAAAAGATGTTTCTTTAGGAAAAGGGTATTATTAAATATGGAATGGAAATATATAAAAAGACAGGGGTAGATTAAGACTAAGCTGCATATACATCTGCAGAATTGTCTTTTTCTATGTTGCCTGTCTATTCTGGGATAATGTGGGTTCATTTTGACTGGGGATATAATTGTGGAAAATTCCATTTAGGGGGACTACTAATCGGGTATGACTTTTGTTTTACATGAGCCTAGATCTATAAAAAGGGCCCTTATGGCCCTTATGGCTTTTACAACCAACATGGATCATGATCAGCCTGAGGTTGTGAGGATGTATATGCCCGGACCGATCATGATTTGATTCATGTTGATCATTTATTACTTTGCACATGTATGGATTGTACTCCAATTATATGGATCAATCTCAGACTGCACTAAGGCATAAACTGCTCTGGTCCAAATGCCATAAGGGCCTTATTTCTAAGTTCTTTAGCCTGCTAGGGTCATTCAGTTTTGTGATATATACCGGGTACATGTATTTTGTTGAGCAAGTTATCCATTGGCAATGAAAAGAATCACACTTCTAAGTAAATCTAGTTGAAAATCATTTTATCTTGGTTTCCAAATGTATAAATAACATGAAAAATAGCCCTTTCACCAATTACAGAAGAATTTCAATCCAATCAAAATTGAAAACAGTTGAAGATGACAAACAAATTATACCTAGCGCATCAATGTTTTAGAAAACTGTATTTGTTGACCCATTCTACTCAATGACTCTTTGACTCCCCACAAGATAATGGCTTTGGAAAACATAATGGAAAATGAAGAAATTGCTTGTGGTTAGCAATTTCTTTGTTTACCATGATGTTTTCTACCCAAAAAGTCAAAAACATTTAAATTTCATTCACTTGATATTGTTGTATAGAACAACTTTGAATTTGGACCAGTCCAAAATTTTGCTGGTAATTGGTTAAGGTCATCCTTATCAGATGCTGTTTGGGATAGGGTAACAGAAAAAAAAAGGAAAAATGTATTTTTATGTAAAATGAACATGCCATGTTGAAGTTACATGTATATTTTTTGTTTTATGAAGTTGAATATATGAATCAATTGTTGTTAATTGTTTGTGCTCCTATCACAAACTCTAAAAGTTATTTATGAAATAAAATGGGTATCACAAACATTGTTGTCTGTTGGATTTGTCTGTTTTATAGCTCACCTGAGCTTGAAATGCTCAATGTGAGCTGTTGTTGTCACTCACTGTCCGTCAGACCTTTCGTCTGTCTGTCCATTCATCTGTGTGAAAATTTGGTGTGAAAACCCTAGCATCCACAAATATAGACCAACCTTGACCAAACTTGGGAAAAAAAATCATCTTGTGTAAACCTGGGAAACATGATTTTTTATGCCCCTGTATCGAGATATCGGGGGCATATTGTTTTACTTGTGACCGTCTGTCTGTCTGTCCATCCGTCTGTCTGTCCGTCCGTCTGTCCAAAAACTTAACCTTTGCCTTTTCTCCAAAAGTATTTGACATACAAAGCTCAAATTTGGTATGCAACTTCCTTTTAATGATATTTATCTGTTCCATGCAATTTAACCTTCCTCAAGGTCAACCGTTAACCCTTATCAACCCTTTACTCTATGAAAACTTAACCTTTTACTACGAAAACTTAACCTAAGTTGCCTTTTCTCCAAAAGTATTTGACATACAAAGCTCAAATTTGGTATGCAACTTCCTTTTAACGACATCTATCTGTTCCATGCAATTTAACCTTCCTCAAGGTCATCCCTTAACCATTATTAACCCTTTACTCCACGAAAAACTTTAGAAAAGTGGCCATTTCGGGGGCATTTGTGTTTCACAAACACATCTTGTTTGTTTTTGAAAACACACAAATGATAATCCACCAATTTTGAGCTGAGATCCGCAAAGTCCTTTAGTTAAAACTTCAAAAGACATGGCCGAAGTGGGGCCATTACATTTGCAGATGTCCTGTGTTATACAACTTGTTTGAATACAATAGCAGGTTGAATTGGTATCATGAGTATAGAACTTTCAACTGTAATTTTGCATGTAGGGATTTAGGTTTGAACCAATGGGAGCAATTTGTGAAAGGTCTAGTTAGAATTTGTGCACAAAGCTAAAATAAAAATTGGAATTGCTAATGGTTTAACCCTTTCCGAAACAAAAACTTGTTTTCATGTGTGGTGGAAGTTTGTGAAAATCTGAACTGTTCCGATTTGATACAGACAAAAAAACGATGGAAATAGATATTGAATTTGTGTATATTTTGCACAGAAAATGTTGGGACAAAAGGGGAAAATACTGATTATCATTTGTTTCTTTTGTCTCGATGTTTCCCAGGCCTTAACAATAAGGGACGTCAAAACCAGGTGTGTAAGAAAGGGATAAGGGAAATGGAAAAAGTGCTGATAGTGAGTATTTTCTCACTTTCACATTGTTTATTAGCTCAAATGAGCACCAAGTGCTCAAGGTGAGCTATTGTGGTCGCCTTTTTCCGTCATCTGTCCGTCTGTCCACAATTTGTTGTTACCACTCTAGCATCCACAAATATTGACCAATTTTGACCAAACTTGGTCAAAACATGTATGACCATAAGTTCTTGGACGAGTTTGATTTTGGGTCAGATCGGATCAGGAAGTCCGGAGTTATGTGCCCTGAAATAGCTAGTTGTGACTTTGTTACCACTCTAGCATTTACAAATATTGACTAACTAAGACAAAACATAGCCAGAATGTTGGTAACCATAAGATTTTGGATGAGTTAGATTTTCAGTGTCATTGGAGCAGGAAGTCTGGAGTTATGTGCCCTTGAATTTGACACAATTGCTGTTTTTGACTGTGTTTACACTTGAGCATCTACATTTATAAACCAATAAAGACAAAACTTGGCAACAATGTTGGTAACCATAAGATGCTGCATGAATTAAATTTTCAACTTGATAGGATCGGAAAATCAAGAGTTATTTGCCCTTGAATTTCACAAAATTACCATTTTGGACTTTAACTTTTCACTATAAAAAACACAAATATTGACCAATCAAGACACATCTTGGTCACAATGTTGGTGACTATAAGATCTTGGATGATTTCATTTTTCATATTGATCGGACTAGAAAAACCAGAGTTGTGTGCCCTTGATGGTGACAAAATTGCCGTTTTCGATTTTAATTTCACTCAAACAGCAATAAATATTGACCAATCAAAAAACAACTTGGACTTAATGTTGATGAGAATATCTTTATCGGAACAGAGTTATGTGTCCTAAATTATGACAAAATTTATGCTTTGGGTTTTTTTCTTTGTTTTCACTGTAACAGCCACAAATATTGATCATTCAAGATTAAGAATGCTGCTTTCAGCTGGATCATAATCTCGCATCATAACCCTTTCCCAAAACAAGACCTGGTTTTGACGTCCCTAGCCAAAATGATTTAGGAAAACATTGATGCAAAAGAAGAAAATGCTGATAATCAGCATTTTCTCCTTTTGTCTCAATATTTTCTTCGCCATATTGTGCACAAATCCAATAATTATCAGCACCCACTTTGTCGTCTACAGAAGCTGTTAAATTAGACCCCCCTAAAATGTTGTCGTTTGGGAAATGGTTGTGTGTTCTGGTCTTAGAGATACCTACGTCATGTAAAAGGCGGGTCTTGTTCTGCATGTAGTATGTTTCAAACTTCTATCAGGTGAGCGATCCAGGGCCATCTTGGCCCTCTTGTTTTTTTTTGTTGTTGTTTTTTTCTAAATTTTTATTGCTGTGGAAAGAGTTAATCATTATTTTCGAACATGATTTTTGCTATATGAAGCAAGTTTATGGAACTGAATAACCCTTTCCCATACAACACAGTTTAAGGCTTCCAAGTTCAAAGGGATCACAAATGACAAAATAAATACGCGCAAATATTGGAAATGTCACCCCACTTGCCGAGAAATTTTTAAGGACTGCATTTACTTATTCGGGTTCTTTTGCTCACGGTCGTCAATACCTGGTGTTGTCTCAAAACTTTTGGAAAAGGATTGAGAAAATACAACACTTGTCCTATTAGAAAGCTGCTGTCCTCGGCTTACTGAAGGTACCTAATTTTTATAGGTATTTGGAATGAAGATGGCCATTAGCATTTTCTCCTTTTTGCACGTTTTCCAATGCTTCCTTTCTTAACTACTTCAAACCTAGATATTGTCTGGGAAAGGGTTAACGACAAAATTTTAGGGTGATCCGCTTCAAACACTGCCACAAATGACAAAATGGATGTTATCAAAGATAGGATTTGTGTAAAACATGGCACGGAAAGTATTGGAGACAAAAGGAGAAAATGTTAATATCGGCATTTTCTTCTGTTGTCTCAATGTTTTCCAAGCCTCTTATTAAATAGGGACGTCATAAGAAGGTCTTGTTTGTGAAAAGGTTTAAGCACAAGATAATAACCAGCTCCATGCAACACAACAGCTTGTTTTCTAACAGCATACGGATGAATGACTAATATTTGTAATCAATAATTTTATTCGCTTTGTGCAAACTCCTCTAACCTTTCCCAAACAAGCCCTGGGTTGGCGTTCGTATCAATGTTACCATCGACTATTTGGAAAACATTGAGAGAAAAGAAGAAAATGCTGATCATCAGCATTTTCTCCTTTTCTGTCAATGATTTCCACGTTACATCATAGACTATTTGCGAAGTTCGTGACATTTTTACAATCTACATCATGTTTGAAATTAGACTTCCAGAAAATTCTTCGTTAGGAAAAGGGATAAATTTGCATATTATCAACTCCCAATATTGCATTTGTTATACGCGCTACTATGGTTACAGCAATGGGACAAATCGGAATAAAACCTGTTGCATTTGTGGAATCAACGTGGAACCGCACGTTAGAGGTTCGTTCATATTTTTTTTTCATTTATGATATGATTTTTTTTCATGCAATTTTCTTTCCTGACTTCGCCAAAATAGATTTTTTCATTTGCACATTTGACTTAGTCTCCGATAAAACCTGGCCCCGGTTTCTCGAAAAAAAACTTAAGTATATTCTCATGAGAACATGCTCAACTTCAAAGGGATACTCTCCAACGTTGAAGGATATTCGATTGAAGTTCACGTGGATTTCGTGCGATTTGAGCACGGTGCTCAGATTTGAGCATGAGAACGTACTTAAGTTTTTTTTCGAGAAACCGGGGCCTGGTTTAAATGTACCTTTGGAAGTCTTTTGAAATTATTTAGAGAAAATTTAAACGTTATTCTAAAGGGATTGGACCAACTGCGATGTCCCTATGCTATATAGTATGTTCATCCATAACAGTAACAATTATTTTGCCATCTGCAACTCCTTTTAATTGTTCAAATCATTGGTTGTTTTTAAGTATTTCACACGCGTTTTCGAAATCTGGTACCGGTACATTTGTATTTGACGCATAACGTAATTGATGATTTGATTTCCATGTTGTTTTATAATTCGAAGATTTCAAAAGCGATCCCGCGCTAATCTTTTGAATAGCTAGTTATAGAATTTGACTTCAAAATAGCGTGCAATGCTACATGTAGCAGTTAAACTTTTATTATAATTGTTTTCTAACGGTAGCATGCATGCATTTATTTACAATTTTAACTACGGGTCTAACGAAGAAACATGAAACCGTATGCTGTCTGGTGTCATTCGTACTTGCAGCTGCTCGTTTAACTATATTTTCGAATTTGAGAAATTTTACACAGAAATTCTTTAACTAAATCTACAGGAGAAACACAAGTTTTCTTTTTTCCTGTTTCAGCCACTTATTGTTAAGTCTCAACAAAACCATACAGTCATTGTTTGCGAAAGGGTTTGCTTATCGGTTAGATTGCTTCATATTAAACTTCGTATTGATTGATAACTTGTTGATTTATATGCTGTAGGCAGTTTGGACAAGGTTCGGGTAAAAGTCGATACATTTCATTGTGACGGCTGCATTGGCCGTACGTAAGCTAGTGCAAAGATCAGGCCCGTAGGAAGCAATTTCATATTGGGGGCTAAAGCCCTTCTCCTGAATATTGGGCGGGGGCTAATTTATATTTTCCCAAAATTTTCAGTGTAAAATTTAGAAAATTCGGCATTTTTGGCCTGTTCCTACGGGCCTGAAGATGCACCATTTAATGCACACAGAGGCTTATTCTTGGGCTTAATTAAATGGTGTGTTTAATCTGTGGCTAAGCGCATATCAAATGTAAAAGAGTGACATTTCACTTTAGGTATTTTTCATGAATGTTATTTTATTTTTTATCTGATAGAGCACATTTTCTTCTGAAAATACTGAAAATTTCAAGTCAATAGATTGCGCCATTTACGAGATATATATATTATCCACTTTCAGTTACTATCCCCGCTACAAAGAAATTGTTTAAAAGGACGAAATGCTAGAATCTTTGGCAAAGACGTTCGTAGAACATGCTGAAGACAAAACACTAACCTTATCGGTATATGATAGGAATGGCGATTTACAATATTCTGCTGGGGCGGGCAGACTAACTGGTGAAGACGTCAAAATGGTCAGAAACCTTCTGAAAACGGATTGTATGGCACCTTTTACAGTTGGACTGGGACATGCGAACTATTTCTGCTTGAAAAACGCGGATGGTATTCTGTACTGCAAGGGAGAAGTCAATGACGAGAAAAGCAGTGATGGAAACCAGCAATCTGGTGAAAAGAAAGCAATTAACAAAACGAGTCAAGCAGATGTAAATAGTCACGGAGAGAAAGGTTGCAATTACTCTTTTTCTGAAACCCAAGAAATATCGTCATATCGTGGTAAGAAAAGTCGAGGAAAAAAACTTGATCACGGCTTTACAAATAAAGCTTATGACGAGAGTGATATGGTCGTGAAGAGAAATATTCAAAATACAAAAAATGAATCAGATCTCATAACCGATATTAACGACAATGGAAACGTAAAGAACGGTGAACCGGATAATGGAAATAACAGAGGAGCAGAGTATATGACACTAAATAACAACAACATGTCTTCAAACAACGCTGAAAATACACAGACTTTGTGTTTAGAAAAGAAACATCGACGTTCAAGAAAACAAAGTATAAGGAGACGACAGAGCATGAGGAAGCAATCATTGTTGTCAATGAGTGTTGACGAACCTGACATAGTTTGTGAAGCTGTAGTTGCTATGTCTGTATATGGTTATACAGTGATTATGCATGGTACAAATAGTGGACGCGATTCGTGGTTAATGATTATGTCCAAACTTAGAGATGTGATGTGCTCTTATTGCCAGGAAGAATAAATCTTAACATTTGTGATGCCGAATTAAATCTGGTAGGCAGTGTAGAATAAGGTCAGACTGCGCCTATGTGTAGTGTGACCTTGTTGTATGCTGCCTACCAAAGCGATATAAATGAAGAAAGAGATTTAGTAGAGACAAGATAACTTTGCGTGAATATGACATTGGTTGTGAAGCTGTAGTTGCTATGTCTGTACATGGTTATACAGTGATTATGCATGGTACAAATAGTGGTGGTGATTCATGGTTAATGATTATGTCTAAACTTAGAGTTGTAATGAGACCTTATTGTCAGAAAGAATGATTATTGACATGCAACATAGGATAAAGTCGGCGTGCACATATGTGCATGCTGACATTGTTCTACGCTGTCTACCAAAACAAGAATATTCCGGGATCTGTATGGCGAGGGTCAGATAGAGCAAGCTACTTCTTGATGATCAGTACCTTTTTTGGTATTTTTGAAAATCGCTCAATTAAATATAAACATAATATTATGTTGTGAAGTGTAATATTGATAGGTTGGAGATTAAGTAAAAATGCTCATTCGTAAATACATTTAAGAACTGTGATATACCTACTCTATGTATTTGAAAATATATCTCCAAATATGGAGGATATAAAGAATATAACAGTATATTTTTACAAAGCGCAATATACGTTTGCTTATAAGCAAAGTATAATGCACTTTAGATCGAAAATAAAGACAATTATCATACGTTCTTGTTTGGTAACTTTGGTTAACCCTTTCCCAAAACAAGACCTGGTTTTGACATTCCTGAAAGAAAATTCACGGGAAAATATTGAGACAAAAGAAGAAAATACCGTGATAATCATCATTTTCTCATTTTGCCCCAAACTTTTCTTTCACAAATCGTAAATCTATCTTTGTCAACACCCATTTTATCGTCTGCAACACGCTTTCAAGATGGACTAGCATAAAGCATTGCAGAGGGATCATTAGTAATTGTTTTTTACTCAAATCTGCCAGCCGCTGGCAGAAAATGTTACAACTCATTCTCAAGCCTTTCCCAAATAGCAAATTACTTACTTGGTCCAAATTTTGAAAGAAAAATTGACTAAGACGACAAAATTAATGTTACTATTTCGGCAATAGCTGTACACTATTAACTGAAAAGTATTGAGAGGAAATGAGAAAGTGCTGGTTATCTGCAAGCTCTCCATTTCCTTCATCGGGTTTAAGTTTTATTTATTTTGATATCAACGTGTCATTTTTCGTATAATCCATTTTTATTCA
This sequence comes from Fragum sueziense, assembly GCA_963680895.1. Taxonomy (NCBI): domain Eukaryota; kingdom Metazoa; phylum Mollusca; class Bivalvia; order Cardiida; family Cardiidae; genus Fragum; species Fragum sueziense. Next base: position 7,846,128 of record OY804595.1, on the reverse strand, counting down.
CCTTACAAGGTGTGGCTAAGCGAAGAGGTTATTCGACGAGTTTACTTCTCGATACCTTGGTTGATATAAGAGAAAAACGTGCGGCACGAGCATGAACACATTTCGAAATTGAAAGAACGTTCGATTGTAAAATGAGTTGTTATAAAACCTCGTAACTACAGCCTGATTCACGCTGTAGTTATAATGTTTTGCAATGATACCGACGATTTACCGTTAAGCGAGAAGGCTGTTTCTCCTCAAGCTTAAATGTAATGAACCGTTTACTAGGCTCCGCCCTGTCTCCCGAAAAAAATCAGAATATACTCCGTCCAAAAATCAATTAACCACCGTTATTGTTTTCGGCATAGTTACATCACAGAAGTATTAGTATCTAATTACCGGCTTTCACTTTTGTAGTATAATCTTACATCTGAAGTTGAAAAGAAATTACTACGGAGTTCAAAAAATACAATTGAAACCCGAGTAAAGTGAGTAAGTTCAAACAAAATCCTAATTAACCTCTGACATGGCACTTTCATCAACCCTTTCCCAAACAACAAAATTTCGGGGTGGTCTGCAGATGACAATATTGATGTTGTTATAGAGAATTTGTGTAGCTCAGAAAATATTGAGACAAAAGGAGAAAACTTCTGGTTATCAGCAGTTCCTTCCTTTGTCTCAATGTTTTCTCAAGCCAATTCTATAAGGGACGTCAAAACTAGGTCTTGTTTGGTAATGGTTTGAAACAATTTCTTTGCTACACAACTTTAACTAATTTTGATGCTTCCGCAGATCACAAATTGATTTTAATAATGATAGGATTAACCGTTTCCCAAATAAGACATTGTTGTGACGTTTCTGAAATAAAAGATTTGATTAATTGATGCAAAAGAATCCGCATTTTCTCCTCTTGTCTAAATATTTTCTTTTCTTTGCAATTTTTATATCGTACAAGACCCTTGTCCACATCAGTTGTTGTCTCTGTTCCCTGACATCTGGCACATCTGAAATATTGATTCTGACAACGAATCAAGATTTCAGATGTGCCAGATTTCAGGGAACTGCTCGTCCAATCGAGGCAGACCAAGGAGCGAGGTCAAAGTCAGAGCCGACAACCTGGAAGTTGTACCGTCATTCTGTTACCAGTACCTGGGGGACACTCTGTCTGCAGCTGGGGGTTGTGATCTAGCCACAATCACACGGGTCAAGACTGCGTGGAAGAAATTTAGGGACCTTACACCAGTACTTACATCACGTCACCTGTTACACAAGACCAGAGGCCGCGTGTACAACACATGTGTAAGAAGCGCAATGCTCCATGCCAGTGAAACCTGGGCTTTGACAAAGCAAAACCTGCAGCGCCTACAACGAAATGACAGGGCTACGATTCGACAGATGTGTAACGTAAAACCCAAAGACATAGCCTCTGTCAGGTCAAACGAGTTACTGGTGCGTCTCGGCCTTGAGGACCTGTCGATAGTTTTACGAGAGAGACAACTACGTTGGTATGGACATGTCAACAGATCCAATGGCGCAATCCAAACGGCATACCAACTCGAAGTCAACGGAAAACGAGCTGCTGGAAGACCGAAGGCATCCTGGAAAGAACTAGCAGAAAGAGATGCGAGAGATTGGGGCCTGTCAATTACCAACATCCATGACAGGAAGAGATGGAGAGTGGACGTGAAATCTGTCATGCGTGCAGCTAGCCAGGCATCTGGACAGGATCCTACTGACGTAGGAACAATCCCACCCCCTGCATGATAATCAGAAGACCGATAGTGAGTGTGAGTGAGTGTAACAACTTTCAAATAGGGAAAGCCCGATTTTTACTGTTTGGGAAATAGGTGTGCATCCATTGTCCAAAATTGCAAAGAAACAATATTAGTTTTTAAAATTAATGAAAATATTAATTAGAATTACATTGATCGACCAGTTGCTGTTCCAATATCGCCCCGCGGCTGGTTGCAATGCATCTATTGATTTGTGTACAGATACTTTAGGCACAGTTCATATAAACGTTAATAACTTTCACTGTGACAGCTGGTTCGTAAGTCTTGCAGGTAATTGTATTTACACCGTGCCATGCCAAAACGTGCTTATCGATAATAAATATATAAAGCTTCACAGATAAAGGAAACACGAAGCTTTTTTACGCTTTTTCTTAAACTGCAAAATTTTAGACCAGTCAATTCTGAAAGAAAGTACAGACAACAATATAATCCACGTGAACAGTGCAAAATGCTTTTACATGTATGTGAAAGCACATAAGATATTGTGGGAACACGAAAAATCGTTGATTTTTAATCATTTTTCATTTCTATCAACGTTTCCCAAATACTCGTATTTCTACTAGTGACGCAAAAACAATGTTTTGCTTTTGGAAAAGGTAAAATGCAAAATATGTAGAAATATCATTGTTAGTATCATGAATTGTTGGTACTAATTGGAATAGTCATGTCTTGACGATTCAAAAGAGTAACAACAGTCATTTGAGCCGGGATCTGGATAAAGGTGTCTTATGGCATTTGAACTCAACATGGTTCCAAATCTTCCTGCGTATGCTCGCAGTCTGACCAGGAACCATGTTCTTCTCATAAAGCTCATTAATGACATATTACAACCAAAAGAGAGCCGCGTTTATCCCGGTAATACTCCACTAGAGCACAGACTAATCTCGAAGCATGATTGTCAAAAATGCTATAGGGGACCTTTCGGCTCATTTTAATAGCCTTATCTAAAGTGACAAAATGTTATGGCGTTTCAATTTGAAAGCTGATACAGACGACATAGTCGATGTTGTTGAAGAAGGGATAGGCCTACCTGTGTGATTAACCCTTTCCCAAACAAGACCTGCTTTTGACGTCCCTAATAGAAAAGGCTTAGGAAAACATTGAGACAAAAGAAGAAACTGCTGATAACCAGCAGTTTCTCCTTTTGTCTCAATAGTTTCTATGCCATATTGTACACTAATTGTATCTTTAATAACATCCATTTTGTCATTTGTGACAGTTTTTGAAGTGGATCACCCTAAAATTTTGTCGTTTGGAAAGGGTTAAGCAAAGAATATATTGGGACGAAAGGAGAAAATGCTGCTTATCAGCTTTTTCTTATTTTGCCTCAATGTTTTCCCAATCCTTCCCTTTTAGGGACGCCATGGAAAGGGTAAGTGTCACTTATCTGGTGCCAATTGTGTGTTGCCTTTACGCTAGGTTGCAACATAACATTCCCGCGTGTTTGTAAGCGGATAAAGCGTTGACTGTACATAACGGAACTATAAAGGAAATTAATGCGAGATACAATATACAAGAACTTCCGCAGTGAAACACGTCGCCAGCATCTAATTAATGTTACATGTTACTATAGTTTGGTGACTTAATTCAGATTTATTGTTTAAGTATATGTAAATATATTCTGTACTTACACTTGTTTTGAGTTAAAACCCCTTGTTGAAAATTTCCACTCTTCTATATGGGTACTGTGCTGTTAGACGCAGATTCAACATAGGCAAATGTCAAGACGGGGAAAAAGACATGTGGTAAATACCGTTTTCTTCTTTATTCTTTATTTATTCATTTATTCATTCGTGCATAGGTAGAATCCTTGAGTCAAAGATACTAAAAACGTTGAAAACTTCAAGATGTATGATTATATGTGAGCATTCTCTCATTTAAATTAACCCGTCCTATAACCTAATATTTTCCTGTCAATTGAATTAAACAATCTTGTTTTCTTTTAAAATTAATTTTCTTCTGTGTTCTTGAACTTGATTCAATTTGGACAAAACCAGGACTTTAAATTTTCTAAATCAGTAAAATATAATAAAATATAGCCCCGTAGGAACAGGGGGGGGGGGGGGGGCTGGGGGGGGGGCTTAGCCCCCCACCAATAATGGCCAGAAATGGCAAAATTTTCCTTATTTTGACACTGAAAATTTAGGAAAAAATCAATTTAGCCCCCCCCCCCCCCTCCCCCAATATTCAGAGAGAGAAAGGGGCTTGAACTCATCGAATATGAAAATGCTTCCTACGGGCCTGAAATAAAACAACGCAATGCAATTTGTTGAAAATATGAACATTCTCGGTAACATCCCAATTGGTCTACTCCCATTTCGTCTACTGTTTATCTAATGCATTGAGTCCCATTTCGTCTACTGTCCCAACTCGTCTACTTTCATGTCAAATCAGCAATAAACAAAATTATTTTTGTTTTTAAGAAAAGGAACTAAGTCAATATATTCACAAATGAAATAAAAATGCAAAAAAAAAAAAAAAAAAAAAAAAAAAAATCAATAAAAATCATAATATTATTATGATATCATATTGATATAAAAATCATAGATAAGTAGACGAAATGGGAATTATGTCCAAAATAGTACACGAATTGGGAGTACACGAATTGGGAGTACACGAATTGGGAGTACACGAATTGGGAGTAGACGAATTGGGAGTAGACCAAATGGGATTAAAGTATAGGCCCCTACGTTGCTTTGCTAGTGGAAGCGAACAATAGTAGAACAATGTAACACCATAATGAATTCTTATGGGGAAATTATACAGACCAATAAATGGCCTGCTTTTTTCGTACATCAGAAGTGCTTATTTTATGGTTTTCTTGTAGTTACACACGCACAAAGACTTGACAATTACAGACCGAGTTCGTTAACAAGAAGAAAAAATCAGGTTTGGCTATTTGTTTATTATTTTACTTTAATAGGAATTCTACGAAGCGTAGACCTGTCTGATAATAATGATTATAAGGTAGAATAACCGTAATGTGGCCATTTTAAGATTCATAAAACACCGGATACTTTCGAACGTCTACATTACGTATCCTAACTTATTCGGGCGCGGTCGTAAACATTCGGCCGTGGAGAGCTCCACCACCAAATAGTTTCGATGTCGCCCGAATGATTCCGACGTCGCGCGAATCTGATTAGGGGTAGACTACCTTAATAGGAATTCTACGTTGTCTGTTCCTGTCGGATACTTCGAAGCCTAGACCTATCCAATTATAATTTATTTTGAAATAGGGCCTATGCACCCTTCTTTAAAGTAAAACATATCATGTTTGAATTTTAACTATTCGGTTATCGGACCAGTCAATCCTGCGTTAAAAGTCTAGATCGGCTGCATGAAATCTCTTTTCTGAACATAGGACAGATTGTTTATCATGTATTTCGTCGCTTTTCTTCAAAAACCTCGTAAATACAACTTCTTTTCAACTGTATGTACGAAGTGTTTTTTAAGGAAAGTAGGAAAGTTTTTATCAAAATAACTCCTTTCTAAACATTCCATTTTCGTTTTTCTTTTAAAGCTTTTCGTTTTTTCTTTTAAAGCTTTTCTCAATGGAGTCACGAAAACTGGCCATGCTCGGAAAAGGGTTAATCTAAATGCGGTAATGATGAATGTTACGACGTAGATATAGATAACCATGCTCATCCTCGTAAATTGTTTACAAAAGATAACCCTGGGTCATTCTCATTAAGAGACGCATTTTAATTTTACTGTGGATAGAACAATTTGGTATCTTTAAGTTAATGAACCTTACCATCGTCGTGAGTATAATCTGCTTTCAATATTTTTTGTTACAAACAACAGTTGTACAGAGACGCAATAAAGTAGTAAGGGTTTGCGCACAATATTGTATTGAAAATAATGAGGAAAAAGTAGAAAAATGCTGAATATGTGAAACAGTCTTCTTTTTTCTCACGCTTTCCAAATGCTTATTTGTTACAAACGTTATAACTAGGTTTTCTTTGAGAAAGAGTTAACACTGGAATGTACAAATTACTCGCTATCATTTTGTGAATAGCTGTGACATTAAAACAAAATGACATTAATATCCAAACATTTCTAATGTCATTTTTACCATTTCGGACAGCAGTCAATTTACTCCAAATCTAATTACATTTGTATAAGCATTTAAAATAGATATTACTCTAGTACAAATACAAGTCCATCATTACAATTTGGAACTTTAAGAAGTAAACAACTTACATCTTGATCAGACGGCAAATGTACTGACGGTTCTTAATCGATAAAATCAACACTACTGATCCTTTCCCAAACGACAAAATCTGAGGGTGCCCCAATTTGGAAATGACTGCCGACGATAAATTAATTGAAAGTAAAAGTGGAAAATGTGTTTTATAGCATAGAAAACATTAATGGAAAAGAAGAAATTGCTGATTATCAGTAATTTCTTCTTTTCCCTCGATTTTTCTTCCAAACTATTTCTATCGGGGACGTCAAAACTGGTATTTTTGAAAGGGGTAAAGGTATCCTTTTCAGTGTCCCATCTCCCTAATTTTGGGTAAGTTATCTGAAACGTAAAGAGAACATCGACCTTAACGTAGCGGCATGACAGACCGGGATTAAACCGTAATATGATCTGAATTATGACCAAAATCTTATATAATAATAAGAACGTGCTGATCTGAATTTCGATAGTTTCCCAATCTAGTTGTAAAATCGTCATATGGGATTTCAGCACATATTCATGAGAATGTAGTTTCCCAATCAAGTTCTAACAAGATGTGTTTGTGAAATGGCAAAGTTTCGGACTGAAAAAAAAAAAAAAAAAAAAAAAAAAAAAAAAAAAAAAAAAACAGACGGAGGGACGGACAATGGTAGAAATATGCCCCTGATCTTTCTATATACGGGGGCATAAAACGCACCAATTTTGATCCATATAGAGACCTTGGTAAGACCCCGCGGCCGACTAGAGAAGATAAAATTATTTTAAATTTTTTGTAAAACGTTCCAACTTAAAGCATTTTGTTTCTTTATTTATATGTTCTGACAGATTGAGTTGTATTTGCGGAAAGTTTAATCGGCTCTATGATGTGGTGTCGCGGTCGGTATACATAATCATTTTCTCGATTATTATCTATCACTGCTTTACTTTCAGTTTTGACATCGACGTATTCTTGAAGTTGGATACGGAAACAGAATGATCGAGTCTTTGAGATCAACATTCGAAAATATTAATGCCGAGGGTAAGAATATAAGCCTGTCCATTTATGATGATAACGACGAGGCTCAGTTTTGCTCAGGTACCAGTACATTTTCTAGCGAAGACGTCAATGCAATCAGAAATGTATTGAAAACGAGTTGTAAGTTCAAGTTTTCACTGAGACTGAAAGGCGTGAATTATTTGTGTTTGCAAACCTCAGACGGTATAGTTTATGGGACGGGAGGGTTCAATGATGAAAATGACCGCCGAACGAATAGGTCTCACAGTGCAGAACAATCGTGTAGTTATAGCAGGACATCGAGCAAGTCCAGCGACGCCGGTAATACTTACAGAGACATCAAGAGGACTTCATCTGGAGACGTACAAGTGGACATAAATACAAGACGTGAAGTTGAACAACACCCTGGTGCTGGTGGATCAGGTAGGGATATTCGACGGTCATCATCTAATGATGGCGAGAACGAGAACAGTAAAGCCTCTAGGCAAGTACATGATATTGGTTTTACCAATCAAGGATACGTTGCTAGTGAGTCGGGTAGTATTGAAAACGTCCATGTCATAAATTATGGCGCAGATAAAATGCCAGGACATGAGATGAAGAATTTACCAGAAAGCAAAACTGAACCAAAAAGAACATCTTCGAAGCCGCTAATAAAGAAACAAAACGAAACAAAAAAGCCGACATTGTTGTCGATGTGCCAAAATGGACCAGTTAGAGAGTGTGAAGATATTGCTGCTATGACCATTAATGGTTATACAGTGATTGTACACCGGGTTGGTAATGGACGCGGATCCATGCTTACTGTACTGTCTCAACTTACAGATAGATCTACATTTGATTCATTCTGTCATGAAGAATAGACAAATTACTTTCCCGAGTGACAATATTTTAGACATTTACTAATCGAAAGTTACAATGCGCGAAATAAATGCTACAAAAGCGGTAAATGTGTATATCATAGCAAAGAAAACATACTGATTAACAGACATGTAAGTGCTGGTTAACAGGAATAGATCTATCTGCTTTCTCTATTCTTTCAAAGCTTATGTATAATGGACTTAAACTCGTTCCCACACATTGACACTTTTTACGCCCCTTACGAAAACTGTCTGAAAAAATATTATGGAAAATGAAGAAATTGCTTGTGACAAGCAATTTCTTCATTTTCCACAATGTTTTCTTCCCCAAAAACACCAATAAATTATGAATTTTATTCATTTGAAATTGTCGTCTGCAATAATTTTTGAATTTGGGGAAGTCTTTAGTTTTATCGTTTGGTAATGGGATAAAACAAGTCACTGATTATCAAAATGTCAAGGTCACGGAGAATAGTTTGGTATTTAGTATACATACTTGTATCTTTTCATATCTTTCCAATTCGACGTTAAGTCGACACTGAATAACACTCTTGAGATAAATAAAGATTTAATTGATGAAAAATATCGACAGACACTTGTTGCAATATTTCAATACAACATCATGAATGCATTCAGATATGTCCATGTCTTCGCTTTCTTCTACATATTCATCAATCCTTTCCCAAAAAACGTCGTTTTTGACGCACCTAAAAGAAAGTGTTTGGGAAAATATTGAAGCAAAAAAGAAAATGCTAATAACCAACATTTTCCATTTGATTCAGTATTTTCTGTGCTATTTTTTTAACCTTTTTAAGCAATTATATATACTTAGCAAAAAAAGAAACTTTACATCTTTTATTGTCTTTTTAGATAGCTAAAACGTTTCTCTATGTCAATTAAATCGATAAGTACTTGTTTGGCGATGAATTGAGAATATACAGGCATAAAAAATTTTGATGTTTTACAGCGCACGGGCTTTCACGCTTTTCACTTCCGGTTTTCATAACCCTACTCGTGTTAAGCAATCCCAAGTTCATTTCGAATGTTTTTTGACCTCAAGTGTCACGTACTCTTTATCACTAAAACGAAAAAACAAAATTGTTTGCATTTTCTTTTTTTTTTTTTTTTTTTTTTTTTTTTTTTTTTTTTTTTTAAATCTTTATTTTTCAGATAATCACATCATTTATATCAAAAGTTTTACATGATACGTTTGATATAGAAAAATAAACAAAAGGGAGTAGCCATACATACATATATTTGGTTACAGTTGACTATATCATTTATATAATCTTTATGAATAATTTTCAAAGTGTCGTTGGTCGCTAAAATCAGCTACAAGCACTTTGGGAGTCATGGAGATAACGAAAGATAAAAGTCGAAGCTCAAACGTTTTGTTTTCAATTTCTCCATGCTTTCTTTTGATTGATTGTCTTTAGAAAAGTTTCTTGAATTCAAAAATTGCAATGTATTGTCAACTGTAAAATCGTAGATTATATTAATACTAAGTATAATCATTAAACAGATCATGTATTTGTAATAATGTGAAAAATAAAGTTTTACATGATATGAAGGAACAGAAAGAGAAAATCTTAATTCCACCAGCAATGGTGGTAAAAGATACCCTTTATACAAAGTGAAAATAAACACAAGTATCCAAAGCATGCTATAGTTTTGTATATTTTATTGGTTTATTATTGAACTTGTACCAGTCTCTCAACAATTGCCCAATTTTCTTTTTTGTTTTGATTTTTCTTTGTTTGAGTGATAATTTCAAAGGTTAATTTAAGGTGTCGTATGAAGCCGTTTCGAGTGGGTACTATCTTTTTTAATTTGTTATTGTAAATATAACGTTTAAATTCTAAACATAAAATATCTAATTGAGGTTTGTCATCAAAACCAAGCAACACATCTGTACTTCTTAGTTGATGAAAATGATTCATTTCATTTAGTTTTTGCTCTAAATATTGAATAATTGGTTTGATTCTGTTACATTCGAAAAATAAATGTAAAAGATTTTCTTTATTTATGTGACAAAAAGTGCATGTTTTATCGTCGGTGATATTCATTTTTTGTAAAAGCGAATTTGTAGGAAATATCCTATGAACGATTCGAGTCTGTAGCCATTGAATAAAAGAATCATCAGTTAATTTGAAAACATTAGAGTAAATCTTTTTCCAGTCTTTGTTTAGATTGTTGAATTCTAATAACCACTTGTTTTGGCTTGTTGGAATGTTTTCATTATAAATCAATGTTGAGTAAGTGTGCTTATTTACATTTAGTTTAGTAATAATTGGAAATATATAGCTATTCATAGAAGGATTATGACATTGATTCAAAGATGCAAAATCAATAGGTATATGTAGTTTTTGTAAAAATGATTTAATCGCATTTCGGATGCTATAATACTCAAGAAAGTTTAATTTACCATGAACTAAATTCCTGAAGTAATCAAATGATTTAAAATCCCCCTTTTCCGTAAATACATCTTTAATTAAGAATATTCCCCTTTGAAACAGGATTTTGTTGAAAATGTATTTCGAATCGGTCTTGATCCCTTCATTGTAAAATATAGGCGAATGTAATATTTGATTCCCATTCTGGAATCTAAACTTTTCAATATATGATATGTACGATCGTAGAACATCAATCCAGAATGCATTTTTAATCTTATTTACCAAAATGTCACAGTAAAACTTTCCGCATTTCATTACTTTATTAATATCAATACAGATATTTGCTAGATCATAATAAGATGATTTTGGATTTAAGACTAAGTCTTTTAACCATTTTAATTTCATACATCTAATAAAGCTTACGATATCTGGTATTTTCAGACCTCCATCCTCATAATCTTTGATAATTATTGAAGCTTTAATTTTTGGTCTACCATCCCAAATGAATTCTGTAAATAAGTCGTTTAATTTCTTTAAAAAATCCGACGATGGGGTTGGCAAGCTTATAAAAAGGTGATTTAATAAGGGTATTAAAAGTGTTTTAGTGACTACAATTCGGCCTATTGGAGTAAGTTTTCGCCTTTTCCAAAATGATATACATTTATTTATGCTAATCCATTTTGTATCAAAATTTAAAGCAACCATTTTATTAAGATTAACGTCAAAGAGTATTCCTAATAGTTTAAATTGTGTGTCTCCCCAGGATAATTTCCACCTTGTTTTGATAGATCGTGTACTGTACTTCAAAGATCCAATCCATATAAGTTTAGTTTTGTCAAAATTAACGTTTAACCCAGATACTTTGGAAAAATCGTCAAGAATTTTTAAAACGGCATGTAAAGATTTGTCAGATCCATCTAATAGAAGAGTTGTGTCATCTGCGAATTGAGAAATAAGATATTGCTTACCTTTTATTTTAATGCCAGATATGTCCTTGCAGTTTTTAACTTTTAAATTTAATATTTGCGCACAGAGGATAAAAATATATGATGATATAGGGTCACCTTGTCTGCAGCCTCTTTTAACACGGAAGTAGTCAGATATAAAACCATTTAGTTGTACAGAAACCTCTGTATCGTACAGAAAGAGTCTAATCCATTTTTTTACCATTTCCCCAAAATTGAAGAAAGATAAGGTTTCCTCGATAAATTTGAAAGATAATGAGTCAAAAGCTTTCTCAAAGTCTATTAGCATTAACAATCCCGGTATCTTATTTTCGTCACAATGCTGCATTATGTCGTATATTAATCTAGTGTTTTCTCCAATATGTCTGCCTTTAATAAAACCTGTCTGATCCTTTGATATCAATTTATCCAGTGTTAATTTCAATCTGTTCGCAATGGAACCTGATGCAAGTTTGTATAAAACATTTAAGAGGGTAATAGGCCTCCAGTTTTTTAAATATTGTTTAGCCTTATTTTCCTTTGGAATGCATGTTATATTTCCGAGTTTTATGCTTTTTGAAAAGGAACCTGATATAAAGGCGAAATTAATAGAACGAACAACAAAATGGCCAATTTTAATCCAAAATACTTTAAAGAAATTTGAGGTAAATCCATCACACCCGGGACTTTTGTCGTTTTTCATGTTTCTCAATGTATCAGTAACCTCTTTGTAAGTCAATAAACCCTCCAATTTTTGTGACTCGTTATCAGTTAATTTATTGTAATCTATATTTTGAAATTCGGACTTTAAATCAAAATTGTCAATACAAGGGCGTTCGTCATAGAGTCTTTCGTAAAAATTCTTAGTTTCTTTTAGTATCTGTTCCTGCGAGTAAATTTTTGAACCATCTTCTTTTTCAATGAAGGGTATATTTTTATTCACACAGTGCTGTTTTTCAAGATTACAGAAAAAAGATGTAACTTTTTCCCCTTCATCAATCCATTTCGATCTAGATCTAATAAAAGCCCCTTTAAGTTTATTTTGTCGAATTTCATGTAGTTCTGTTTGTAAATTTAAGAGTAACTCCTTATTTGATTCATTTAACGTATTTTCAATTTCGGCAATTTTTGTCATTAGATAATTTTCACGTTCATTTATTTCCTTTTTCTTGTATGATGCATAAGAAATGGTTTGGCCTCTAATTTCCATCAATAGTGTTTCCAAAAATAATTGGTCATTTATAGTAAATTGTATTTCACTTTTGTCCATATTCAAAATATTATTTTGGTCGTAAACTGGAAGAGTATATTGTAGTATTGTTTTGTCTATCTTATCATTAATACTATTAATATAGTTCAGATCAGATAAAAGTGAATTGTTGAATTTCCAGTAGCCTTTACCGTATTTTGTTTCTGAAAGTTTGAAACTTAAAACAATAAAAGAGTGGTCTGATCTATAACTAATATCTATATCACAGTTTTGTACATACTCTATTAAATTGTTTGTTACTAGAAAAAAATCTAATCTGCCTTGTTGGACGGGTGTAAGTCTTTTCCATGTGTATTTTCTACTGTCTCCGTGAATTTCTCTAAAAGGGTCCTTGAGATTTCTGTTTGAAATCAGAGATAATAACAATTTTCTTGAATTAATATTGTGGTTTGTATTTTTATAATTTTTGTAATCTAAATTCGGGTCTATAACTAAATTGAAGTCGCCGCATATAACAAAGGCATCATTGTTACTCATTGTGTCAATCGAATCAAAAATTGTATTAAAAAATTGCGGGTCATCTACATTTGGAGCATATATGTTTATGAGTAGAAAATTCAAATCGGAAACCGACACATCTAAAATGATAAATCGGCCATCATTGTCCTTAATTGTATTATTTACTATTACACCAGACTCTTTTCTAATTAAAATCCCTACCCCTCGTGCATTTGCCCTCCCATGACTGAAATAACATTCCCCGTTCCATTCCGAGTATACAACTTTTTCAAAACTATTTGTTAAATGCGTTTCCTGGAGACAAACTATATCTGCTTTCTTTTGATTAAACAGTGAAAACAAATCAATGCGCTTTTTAATATTGTTAAGTCCGCGGCAATTGTATGACAATATTTCTAAATTATTCATTATCATATACAGATCGGTGATTCATGTTTCTAGATGAGTCAATTATAAAATAGATTGGTACAAGGTCATTTAAAAACGGAGAAAAATATGTTTCATCTGAATAAATTGGACTATAGCATACTTTAGGAGAACTAACAATAACAAACATAATTAAACAAACAAACGAGTGGTGTTTTGCCAAAACTTCACGTATATACAAAAGTGCGCTGCATAAGATTGAAACAAGAAAAAAAATGTGGTACTGAATCGTAATTAATCGTTTGGTGTAAGAGATTTGAATGAAATATACTGGGCCTCTACCACGTTATGTGGCTTGACCTTCAGTGTGGTATTACGATATAAATTGTTTGTAGTTTAGGAAAACAGATCCAATAGACAAAATATCTATACATATAACATTAAGCTTACCAAATATAACCACAAGCACAAAAACAGCAGTCCAATGGAGGAAAAATAGCGAGTAGCGACAGACAGCATTCTCTCCCATTTTCCCAAAGATAATATGAATATGTTTGTGTTGATGTAGACAAGAGAAGAAGAAGGTAAATCTTTGTGTCCGCGTAGTTAAATATATGCGAGAAAAGAAGACTAGATGCCGAAGGGCAACATGTCGAGCCCGCTCATTTTGAAGAAAGAAGACCATACCTATGTCTACAGCTGTCATTACAATGGCGTTGTAAAAGTGGGGACAAAATAAGTTGGAATGATGGGGATCATGGTGAGACAGTTTATTGTTCACAAAATATTACATGTCTATGTATTTATAACGAGATACCAGAATGGATTAATTTGAGTATACATATGTGACCCGTCACGCTAAAAGGGACCTTATGCTAAGTCCATAAAACCAAATTCCGAGAAATATACCAGACCAAGCAGAAGTCCATCCGATGTCGTATTTGGAAAACGAAAATATTGTAAGGTAGAGAAAACATTCTAGATTCAGAAAATACTTAAACGTGAAAAGTTTCGACCCTAGTCAGGCTGCGCGGACTGCGCAGACGGACTAGGGTCGATACTTTTCACAAATCCGATAAGGTCCCTTTAGCGCGACGGGTCACATATAAGGAAAATAAGCCATGCCCCCTGGCACCCATTTTTTGTACGGATCGGAATAATTTGAACATTCTGAGAAGTACGAAAATTAGCTGCACGTAGCTGTACGTGGCCATGTTTTTTACGGATTGAGATAATTTGAACAATCTTGGTAGAGGGCCATCCAAAGAATATTTGTGCCAAATTAAGGAATGGCCCGGACAAGGAAAAATCAACTCATTTTTTACATTTGACCTCAAAGTTTGACCTTGACCTTTCATCTTGGAATCTGGTTCTTGCACGCGACACTCCATCTTACTGAGCTTGACATTTGTGCCAAGTTATTTCTGAATCCCTCCATCCATGGTGAAGTTATGGCCCGGACAAGCAAAAATCATCTCATTTTTGACATTTGACCTCCAAGTTTGACCTTGACCTTTGAGCTTGGAATCTGGTTTTTGCACGCGACACTCCGCCTTACTGAGCTTGACATTTGTGCCAAGTTATTTCTGAATCCCTCCATCCATGGTGAAGTTATGGCCCGGACAAGCAAAAATCATCTCATTTTTGACATTTGACCTCCAAGTTTGACCTTGACCTTTGAGCTTGGAATCTGGTTCTTGCACGCGACACTCCGCCTTACTGAGCTTGACATTTGTGCCAAGTTATTTCTGAATCCCTCCATCCATGGTGAAGTTATGGCCCGGACAAGCAAAAATCATCTCATTTTTGACATTTGACCTCCAAGTTTGACCTTGACCTTTGAGCTTGGAATCTGGTTCTTGCACGCGACACTCTGCCTTACTGAGCTTGACATTTGTGCCAAGTTATTTCTGAATCCCTCCATCCATGGTGAAGTTATGGCCCGGACAAGCTCCATCCGGACGGACGCACGCACTAACGCACGCACGCACTAACGCACGCACGCACTAACGCACGCACTAACGCACTAACGCACATACACCGAACCGCCATTGTGACAACTATGTCGAGCTCACCGCAAGCGGGCTCGACAAAAAGCAATGAGATCAGCAATTTGTCCTTCTCAATCAATATACTTACTTGAATGCTATTTTTTCGGGGGGGGGGGGGGTCTTTTAAAATTCATATAGCAAATATATCGATATTAGAACAGGCGCATAGATATTTATGTTGAATATAAGTATTTCATGTAATCAAATATACGAGGGGAAAGGAGAAAAGCCGGCATCAACAATTTGTCCCTTCCTCTCAATATTTTTACTAGAATGTTATTGTATAATGTTGCATACAGTATAAAGGGTGAAATATAGACGTTAAAACAGCTCATGAATATATATACTAAATATGGATATAATCCGTAATCAAAAATATGAGAGAAAAGGAGAAAAAGATGGCATCATCAATTTGTCCCTCTCCATCCATACATTCATTTTAATATTACTTTACCCCTCTATCAGACATAGAGGGTAAATAATGATATCAAAATCAGGTGAATAAATATTGATGCTAAATATGCGTATTCAACGAAATTAAATACATGAGGGAAATGGAGAAAATGCTGTTTTCAGCAGTTTGTCCTTCTCTCTATAACTATTATATCACCGCTCTTCAGCGAAGACCACGCAACCGCAGCTTAAAACAAGCTGTGGTTGCGGATCTTTCACCGAAAGGCGACGATTTATGAAATTAACATCCTTACGCGATTACACATTTATTCTGATTTACCCTTGTTTTCATAAAGGCTTAAATGCTGCGAAAATATAGCTAATTTCAAATGTATTGTAGGATAAAAACGAATGATATGTATTAGGATCATCCGGCATAATTATGTCGGAGGATCCTTGCACATAACGCTCGAATGTATAGGGGCTTTTTTCAAAAAAAGTGCAATTTTCAGGTCCATTTCTTTAATGAAATGAAGTGTGTGTTTCTTTCAATTTTTCGTGATGAGATCACTTTTTGATATCTTACACAGCATATAAATTAAAGGGGGACCTCCCAGGTCTACTATCTTTTTGCAATCGTTATTGGAATATGGCCATGTGACTACCTATGTCCCTCCTGTTACCAAATATGATTTTATGATATTTTTCCATGGATTGAATAAATTTGCATTATCTTTCATTCATTTTCATTGGAAAATCTTCAATAAATTGATAATAGACATATTTCCCATAAAAATGTCAAGAAACAACTTTTTTGATTGCTTTAAAGCTGCTTTTTGAAAAATGTCAGAAATTTTCAAACATTCCAATGCATTTTTCAAAAGAACTAAACATTCTTTTTTCATCAAATGTATTTTAATACAAATGTTGTATTCCATCTAAAAACCATGAAATATTTACATTTGCCTAGCAACTAATTGGTTCTCAGAAATTCTATTATTCAGTGTGGTAACAGGAAGGACAATATAGTAACAGGAAGGACAAATGGTAACAGGAAAGACATTCAACTATTTCAAGCAGAGTATTATCTTAAGAAAACATGTGACAGCAAAGTTTAAGATATACTTTACCTGGAATTGTACGTAGAAATCATAATTTGGCATGTTTATTCAATATATATCATGTACATGTTAGTTGTCTGTACTTGCAAAATAATGCAAAAATCTACTAATCAGTAACCGTTTGAACAATTCATTTCATGCTGTTTTCAGTGTTTTTCTTTATTATTCTATCAATTTCTTTTTATTGATTTCTTTGAATTCAACTGATTTATGTCATGAACATATCATCATATTAAAACTATATCATTTTTTGCATTTTCATATGTTTCTTGATCATTCTTCTCTGTGTGCCTGCAAAAAATCTAATTTTGGTAAAAAATCAAGAATATTGCATACTTTGGTAATATTTTTTCATCATTTGCTCACTTTGAAGTTTAACCTTTCCAATCATATTAATGTCAAGGACACATAGCAAGGTCAAGGACATTGTACAAGGTCATATTTAGTGGAAATTTCCATTTTTTGAGAATTTACCAAGTTTATGAGCTCAATACTCTTTTTACACTCCCTTTCTAACACTTTAGTAATTAAGACACAATATCAAATTTCTTTTATATCACAGGTTTGCAAATATATGCATATTTAAGGTTTTGTTTAAATTGTCCCTCCTGTTACTCTCCTGTCCCTCCTGTTACAATTTATATGAATGGTAACAGGAGGGAAGGTAACAGGAGGGATATTTTCTCTGTAAATTCTCAATAAATAATAACTGCTCCCTTGAAAGTTAATAGAGTGGGAATATTTTGAAAAGGACCTTCATCATCTTGTATTGTATTACTTTTTTCAACATTTTTTGTAAAAAATGCTTTTGTAGGACCAGTAACAGGATAGACAGCTTTAGGTATACTCACCTTAAATTAAAAAAGTCTTTTCCCCCAAAAAGCAGTTTTCTTTAAAGCATGCCTGTTTTCATTGCCGCCATTGCTTGACTTAAGAGAGAGAACTTTTCAAAACCATTTTTAAGTATAAACATGGGACCGGTTATTTTTTTCTGTGACATTTCATGGCACAGTAACAGGAGGGACAAAAAAGTTGGGACACACCTTCACCTAAGAAAAAAATCAATATTTTCACTGAAATTGACAAATATGTTATCATTTATGAAAAGTCATGCTATTTTAGATTACAAATAATGATTTTCAACTATATCGGACAGGTTTTATGAAAACTGTGAATAAAAGTAGAAGGCTGATTGGCTCTGGGACATAGGTTTTTTGGGGTACTGGTCTGATTAAAAATGTCACAAAAGTTACAAATATCTGTCTAGTTAAATGATTAATGGCTCATTTTAATTGTATTAAGATACCTTTTAGTCCTAAACCATAAATACAGAAATAGAGTGAGCTATTTAAAAATAATAGGTTGAGAAAGTCATGGGACAAGAATTTGCACTTTTTTTGAAAAAAGCCCATAATAGGCAAACATCAATCCAATAGAAACTTTAATAAACATTGCAACTATTTCTACTTACACGCGGTTTCCACACACACACACACACAAACAACGAATACCATTGTATTTACTGTCATTGTTATTGCATATTCATGTGAAAGGCGCATAATTATTGATGCTACAAAGTGTGTATTCCACGTAATTGAATATATGAGAGAAAAGGAGAAAAAAACTGGTATCAGCAATTTGTCCTTCTCCCTCAATATACTCACTTATATGTTACATTACCTATTCACATGTATCCAATATAGTTGGAAAGATGTCGATGTTAATACAAGCGCATAGATATTGATTTAAATTATGATATTTCCTCATTAAATATATGAGGGAAAAGGAGAAAAACGCTGGACTCAGCATTTTGTCCCTTTCTCTCAATATATTGTCTTGGAAGTTATTTCACATTCTTTGCAATGTAGAAGAAATTGTATCGAAATTAACACATGCACATAAACATTCAATCTATATATATGGATATTCCACGCAATCAATTATATGATGGATAAAGGAGAAAAAACCGATAGATTCAGCAATTTGTCCTTCTCCCTCAATAAATTTACTTGAATGACATATCGCTGGTGGGGAGTCAAAACCTCGCAACTACAGCTTGAATAAGCTGGAGTTGCGAGGTTTTGACTCCCCACCGACGATATTATCTTCTTATACAATTAACAGGGCGAATATATAGACGCTCATTTTCTTATGAAAACAAATATGCCACGGCTATCGGAAAATGACCAAAATCAGGCTGTCGGTATGCTTAGAGCCGGTATGTCTGTGAATAACGTTGCCCTTCATTTTGGATGCTGAAGGCAAACAGTTCATAACCTAACGACTCGGTATGCAACTACTGGAGAAGTAAGAGATATGCCCAGATCAGTTAGGCCTCGAGTGACGTCATATAGAGGCGATCGTTTTATCACCGTAACGCATCTGCGTACCCGATTCATCCCAACAACAATAACTTCTAGACAGCTATGAGTCTCGGCCCAGACCACACGTAATCGTCTTAGACAAAATAGAGTTGCCATTCGAGCGCGCCGACCTTATAGGGGACACATCATCACTGCCCGCCACAGACACGCTCGCTTAGTATGGGCTCGTCGTCTCAGGCACTTGATAAAAGCTCTATTGCAAAATGTGATTTTTACCGACGAGTCACGCTTTAGGGTGAGCTTTGAGGACGACAGGGTCAGGTTTACAGGCGCAGGAACGAGCGATTTGCCCAATGTTGCGTGCAAGAACGAGACAGATTTGGTGTTGGCAGCGTCATGGTTTGGCCGGGTATAATGGACAACCAACGAACAGATTAGGTAATTAATCATGGTAATCTGAATGCAGTAGGGTATGTGAATATTCTAAGGAATACTCTCCTCCCTTTCATGCATAATCAAGGTCCTGGAGACCACTTGAGATCACACACAGCTCAACGCGCAGCTTTTGGCCCTGAACAGTGTCAGTGTCCTAGAGTGGCCGGCTCTTTCGCCCGACCAAAACCCTATTGAGCACATGTGGAGTGAGCTGGAGCGTCGGGTTCGCAAAAAACATCAAATCAATAACGTGAATGACTTGAGACATGCCCTTCTTTTGGAATGGCAGAACATACCAAATCATGTCATCCGTCGGCTCACAAATTCAATGGGAAGGAGAATAGCATTCTGTATTGTGGCAAATGGCGGTTATACACGTTATTAAAATAATGATTTGCGTTAACAAATTCAGAAATGATACTCAAAAATCACTTTAGGCTTTCGTCATTTTTTGTGATTTTTGAAATTGACCCCTCCCTCTTTTGACCTTCAAGTTGACCTTCCTTTTTCACACCAATGGTCCAAACCTTTCTCAAAGTCAAGGACATTGGTTTCAAGTTCCATATAATAATTACATAATTATTCTATATTGCTTCAAAGCAACGCTACAACCGTCAAAAAACCATGTAAAGTTTCTTTTTTTGCTAAGTATAGTTATATGTATCCGTTTTGATGCCTAAAGCAGTTTCCATATAAAGGGGCAGTACATTTCGGAGATTGTCAAAGATGCATGATTGCCATTGGACGCATTGCTTGATTGTTAAACCAATCTTTTGGAAAATAAACAAAGTATAAAGGCATCAATTATCTATATAAGTATCTTTGTATGATCTTAACACTTTCCCAAACAACAACATAATCGGTTGATCCACTTCAAAAACTGCAACAAATGGCAAAATGGAAGTTATTAAAGATAAAATTTGTGTGAAATATGGCATAGAAAATATTGACACAAAAGGAGAAACTGCTGGTTATCAGCAGTTTCTTCTTTTGTTTCAATGTTTTACCAAGCCTTTTCTATTAGGGACGTCAAAACCAGGTCTTGTTTGGGAAAGGGTTAATACACAACGTACATGTAAATTCCATGTGGGACCCGATGTTACAGGTGCTGTGTGGACTTAATTACCCGGTATCAGCATTTTCTTCACCATTCTCTATGTTATCCAAAACCTTCACTATCACTGGTGGTGAACTCGGACAAAGCGAGGAACATTTTTCATGAACACAAGGTACAGATACTTCATGTCACATCCGGATTTTTGTAAACAATACACGTGGTATTTTGTTTTACTTCTCTTTCCGTCTTTTTTAAAGGATGCACTCAAATGGAAGTTACTAAGGTATGTAGATATGATTTATAATACGCACGAAAATATCAGTTTTATCGATCATTATTTTCAAATGTTATAAACGGATTGCAAGTGCACAAAGCGCATATTGAGATCATGTGGGTTGATCTTAATCGCCCCAACGAAATGGTACGATATCACTGTTTATGTTTATCAACTTGCATTGCAAGTAAACAAAAAAGACATATAAATGTACAAATAAAGGCTGTAAATGGCAGTTTTTGGTGCCATGTCATTGAAAATCATTGTGCGGTTTCTTCGTGACAACGTTACAGCATGTTTGCGATGTTATCTTTTCCAGCTACGGTGTTTTATGACCACATGTTTGATAAATTAATCGATTGCACTGGACTTAACGGCACATTTAAACATTTATTCGGTAATATCGCACTGATTTGAGCATCTAACGATAGATTTCCGGCATCAAATTCGAGCACCAGGTACTTGTTTCAATATATATCAATTTGTACTGCCTAACTCCCCTTTCAGATAAATTACTGACAGGTGATGACAATTAGATGACATCATCATCATCATCATCATCATCATCATCATCATCATCATCATCATCATCATTATCATCATAATAATAATAATCATCATCATTTTTATCGTTACCTTGGAGTTTCACCAGTAAGATTTTCGTTATGCCTTCTTAAATTTGGTACAGGTGGAGAATAAGCTATTAAATGAGAACAAGATGGATCTTGATCAGACAGTGCACATGCAAAGTCTGATCTGGATCCATGTTGCTCGCAAAGGCCTAAATGAACTTTTCCAGATCTATACTGAAATGTTTGTCATTACATTATCACCATTTATTCTAAGGAGGATCCACTGTTTCACACATCCCAGGCCCGTACGAACAGGGGGACTCTGGAGCCCCCCCCCCCCCATAGTTGGCAAAAATGCCGAATTTTCATCATTTCACATTTAAAACTTATGGCAAATCTAATTTAGCCCCCCAAATATTAGACACTGGCCCAGACAGGGCCCATATGGAATTGCTTTCTACGGGCATGCATTCTAAAGTATACTAACGGGAAAAGTTAACTGTGTGCATTTCCTTTTCAATTAACACCTTGACTGCATACGGTACATGAATAAAATTTTACAAATGCACATTTAATCTTTTACTTTCAATAATTGTCAATGTATTACTATACTTGTTATTACCGTAACAATTCCTGAAAGTGGATAAGGATAAGATTCGCTTTTACAAGACATTTTCGAGTGTGAACACCGTTGGTATTAATACATGCTATGCAATTGTCCTTAGAAAACAATAGATGCTGTCTAACCCACTGAAGGTAATGTTGTCAATAACATCGTAGCAAGACTATGGGTATCGCAAGACGTCTGAAACGGATGGTCTAATCCGTTAATCAGCCTCTACTGCTGATAGAACTCAACTCAGGAAGCAATCTAGCCTATCTGTAACGTTTGCCTTTTTCTGTCGATTTCACAGGTAGTCGTTCCGATAATGGTTGTCTTGTCGGAATGACGTCACGTGTAGACGTTGGATGTGTTGGAATCGTCTCAAAATTGTAGCATGGCAAGTAAATCGAAAACAGTCTAATTAATGGGGTAATTCGACTGTTTTCGATTTACTTGCCATGCTTCAATATCTTGTATTTATTTCGGTACATTTATGAATAATCCTAAAATTGGCGACCATTTGCATTAGACAAGTGGCTACTTTCTTATGACGGGGAGTATATTTGTGCTACTATAATTAAATCATTTGTTTCAATATTTTAGATTTCTTAAAGATAAAATGTTAAAAAAAGACGTCTCACTACATTTCTCCTGAAACAAAAGTTTACGCTCATGATCTGTTTTCATGACTTAATATAACATCGCCGCCAAACAATACGACGTCGTTCCCACGTTTTGTGCAATTGACGTTGAAGTGCGTATAGCAAACATTGAATCAAAAGAAGAATAGATCTATACTGAAAATAATTTGGCTTCTTTTTTTCTTAATATTTTTCTTTCATATTTTCTTAATTAGTACACACATTTTAACTTCTCAACATATAAAATCGATGTATTTTGACATCTAGAGCAGTCAGCTAGACAAATTGGCGGACGGGTAGAAAAACGGACGGACGGGCAAACGAAGCACTATCTATATGGTGGTCATTACTGAAAGCCTTCTAATTGGGGGCTGCAATACCAGATAGGCCTATTGTTTTGGAAATGATTATTGTATTCCATTAATTCGTCTTTGAAAAAGAATAAATTTTATCTACTACGGTATATATAGACCTAGTGACGTTTTTTCGGACAAACACTAGTGCTTCGTCGGCGTAAATCTAAAACGTCACAAACTCAACTTTATTGAAGCTGCAGTTACGGGATTTTATAACAACACCTACGATTTATCCATATTTAACCGAAAACCCATTCTATTGTTAGGACAATAGTCATTGCAATTCGAACAGACATTGAAAATGTTCACGGTATCATAAATAAACCGTACAAGTCCCCTTCAAAAAACGTTAACTACGATTTTCACATCGGAAAAAAACTTCTACTCCAAGAATTGTAATACCAACTTCAGAATCAGTCAGAGAAATAAAATAACAAAACTGACAATAGCCTCTAAGTGTCTCTCCGATTCGTCCATATTGTTTTGGGCGGATAAACACGTGCAAATCGTTGTGTACATGCTCAAACTAGTAAAACTGGTTTTTAAACGCGCATTTAAACATGAAGTATATGTACCTTGTGTTCATGAAAAATGTTCCTCGCTTTGTCCGAGTTCACCACCAGTGACTATAAAGGTTGTAAAAACAAGTCATTGTTTAGGGAAAAGCGTGACTCGTGTTTTATGACAGGCAATGGCTGTTTATAAAAGATTTAGAATGATATGAGGTAGAAATATTTAATTATTTGCCATTTAAATGAACACATGTTGTTCATAAACATCAATTTTAACATTTGAAACAACACAAAACGTTAATTATGATCTGTGTAAATAAATCTAAAATAAATCTTTAAAACAATCGAAATGCTGATTACAATATAAGAACAAATTCAATATTGGCCGTCCACAGACATTGTTGCTTGCAATTTGAAACAATAAGGGATGCCTTTGTAGGGGAAATTTGGAAATGGTTGATCAAGCACTTTCCAAAACAAGGTGTTGACGTCTATAGTAGAAATGGTTTGGGAAAGCATTAACACAAAAGAAGAAAACGTTAATAATCAGCAAATTATTCTTTTGTCTCAAACTTTTCTACCCCATTTTGTACTCAAATAAAATCTTTATAATGATCAATATTACCGTTTCAAATTACTCTACCCAGGAAATTTCCCATTATGGAAAGGGTTAATCAGCTCGCTGGTCCAAAAAATGATATTAAACAGCGAAACTGTATACTGTTCAATTTTGAAATCTATTGCAGATGAGAACAGATGCTTATCAAGACAGGATATGTGTACATTTACACTAAGAAAACATTTCGACAAAAGAAGAAAATGCTGGTAATCAGCATTTTCTTCTTCTGTATAAATGTTTTTGAAATCTTTTCTATAATGTATGTCTAAAGCTTTTTTGTAAAAGGATTAAAATGGCGATAATTTGTCTCAGAATCCCAGCTAACTTATAAGCTTGGCCAACTCTTGTGGCGTTATATTACCACCCGTTAACACAATCACAACTTTCTTTCCCTTCACATCTGGTATCTTATTATGAGCCAATGCTGTAAATGCGGCTGAGCCAGCGGGCTCCACCTTGAGTCCACGGTCATACAGGAGTTTCATACTAGTAACCATTTCTTCATCAGTAACCAACAGAACCTCATCTACGTATTTCTTACACAGTTCATAAGGTAAGTCACCTGCAGAGTTAAAAAGGATTTACATAATGACAAATAGTCCAGTCATTCTAGCCGAAAATAGGGACTAACCTTCAACTAATTGCAACAGAAATCATTCTTGGCTTTTTAAGTAGCCTTCGGTATTGTACACAACATATAAAAAGTCTCCAGTTATCCGAGAGTGGGAAATCACAAAATATGAGGAATTAAGTAAAAAATTTCGGATAGATGTACTATCCGAATACTATTCCACTTATACTTTAAAATGTATCTTTTGATGAGAAAATATATCATTTGAAGGGTTTTCATGCATTTATTTCATTGGATTTATCCAATTGCCTACATTAGTGTCTATAAAGGTAGATTCTTTTACGAAAAAGAACTTTATTTCAGTAATTTTCGTCACACACAAAATTTTCCTTGTAAAACAATGTTCTCCATGCCGACCCGGCATTTTTAATCATAATCCAACAATTATAATGAATTTTTTTGCAACATATATGAATCAGCATATTTTTTATACGGAATACTACCCTAATAATCTTATGCTTGATAGTTTTTTTGAAGGTTGAAAGTCGGATATCCATGTACTGTCCGGATACTCTTCCTTTTGTACTTTCGGTTTTGTGTACATAGGAGTGATTTCGTTAGTTACCAATGTACATAGATATAAAAACCAATTTATAATAAATTTTCAGTTTTAGAAATTGTTAATAGAGTCTTTTTCTTTTGTTCAACACTTTTAAATTGAGTCTAGACAATGGAAAAGTTCAGACTAATGTCCTACAGGCCTAGGCCTATATAGGCCTAAGCCTAGCCGACGGCATTTGAGACATCCGTGGAACAGGATCAGAAATGAAGCTTTATCAAGATCCATCTAGTTGCAATAATGTTCTCGAAACCTTTCTGAATTTCTATCTGGGTTTCGGTTACAATTGCTTCGTATATGTTGCAATGGAGCAGGTGCTCGAGAGATTCATTCCAGCAAGTTTAGCACTGTCAAACTTCAAACTAAAGCTATGGAATGTAGTTAGAATGTTACCTGTCGACGGGTTAACAATTTTCCTGTCAATCCAGCATGGTTTTATGTTGAAATCACTTTCAAATAAAGTTCAATTTAATTTTGAAGTGGACTACCCACCCATTTTTTCTACCTAGACTTGAATTTTGAGTTGAAAGAACAAATTGATAAGACAATTCTTGTTGATACTTTTTTACCACATTTGTGACATTGAATAGGCCTATGTGTTTATGGGATTTAGTTTTGACAAGATATGATAGTAGTCAAATATTTTTGCAAAAAAAATGTATTTTCCACTTGTTTTCTCTTGCTCCAAAGAAGGAAGAGGGCGGGCTCACAAACCAATACTCACCATCCAGTTTGTGACTACGATATAGCAGCTAAGATCCAGGCTGCTCAATTAAATGTAATGAAACAGATATTGGATAATAGCACGGATCTAAATCAAGACAGTGTAGGTCCATGCTGACCAAGCGCAGATCCAGGCATTTTTCCTAAAGGTAACAAGCATTTGATAAGAATGTTTTACAAAATTGCGGGGGTGTCCGGATCCACAACGCCATTTCTTCTCATTTCAAACAGAAAAGGAATTTGATCTTGAATGGGCACCGGTGGCTTTTGAAAACACCACGGATAAAGATTAACGCGCAAAATATCCAATACGTTAATCTGTTGCTTATCTAATACTTCTACAAGTCTACCATATTTGCGTATGGTATTGAGAGGGATAATGGTCGGTCTGGGAATCAAACTCGAGCTAAACAGTTAATATCCCTGGATTGATAGACCCCAATATTTCTTACCGAGATATCAGAATTAAGTGGCTAATGTTGGATTCAAACACACGCGGAAACAAGCCATGACTTTGCATTCACAGAGTATGGCATATCTAAACTAAGCCCATTACAAACCCCGATTGAAATTATTTCATGTAAACTGTTCAAAACCTTCCAATACCTTGCGATTATTAGGCATCATCAGTTAAACATAATTATACTTTGGCGCACACGCTCTTTTTGTGTACGTGTGTGTGTGGGGGGGGGGGGTAGGACATGTTCTGCTTATTATGTATACCCAAAAAGAGCATCTTAAATTTCTTTGTGCATGTACTAGCAGATATTTATCAATGCTTTTTCCTGTGACTTCTATTCTACGACTTGTTTTAAATAGTAAATTGTGCCATTCTAATCAACTATGTTTTTTACGCTGCTCACATGCCAAATTAAAAACATTTATTCTGAGCGATTGCCTTCTATAAAGTTTAACTTTTGCGAAAGCCAGTGCCTCAATTCGGATTTCGACTCCCAGTTAGAGTAAATAAGATATTCATGGATAAGAGTGGAATAGCAGTGAAACCACTTTGCAATAGCCGTCTGGTGTCCATCTTCGCAAGTCAAGGGCTCTACCCCCACCTTGCCCGTAAGAAACAACGTGGATGTAGAACCGTCGTACATTGGCAATGATAAAAAACTTTGTCATTTGCATCTGCGTCTTTAATGTTTTAATCACAGATGGAAAACTGCTAAATACTGCGTCTATTTCATGTCCGTTCAAATTTTATCATGTACATCAGCAGTGGTCGTACATGGTATGGTGGTGTATCGTCGGTGTAGATGCAAAACCTCGTATGTCGATTGTCACAATTTTCAAAGTACAAACTTGTGCGCCCGGTTTAGACAATTCTCGTAGGTTTTGAGACGTTTTTACTAATCTTTATTAATGACACATTATTTATGAACAATATGTCCAATTCTCAAGTAAAACATTTCACCTTGGGAAAAGTTATATTACACATTTTTCCACCGGCCTTTAAAATTTTCCAAAAACGAGATACGAGGTTTTGCATTTACAACGACGATATGGTATGACGTCTTTATATGACAAAACCTCGACAAAATTCACATAGGCAGGTGATAAGAAAAACTAAAATGTTAGCATTTCATCCAAATTCGCCCTTTATGCAAGGTTCCCTCTGCCTACTTGATCAACTCTATCTCTTAAATCCACCCTCAACCCCATCCCAAATCAACACCGATCAAATGACTTCTTCTCGATTTCTAGTCGATTTAGTCTTTCCGATTTCCACAGTCCATTTGATCGGGTGAACAGATTGAGCTCAGCACATGTACATTAGGTTCGGGATGAGGTTGGGAATCACTCGACTACAAGTCGAAGTGATCGCGTACAGGTCTTCTGAACGATAGCAACCCGAACTCACTCGATCTCCAGACAATATTGATACTTAATCAGGCCGATCTTTTACACGATCAATACTCAATCCCTTGCTTCCAAATCAATTTTGTACTTGATCATACACAAGTAATTTTGACATGTAAACATGTTCGAGCAAGAAGCCAAAGTTAGGTCTAGATCAAACTCGATCTCCGCTCATAACCACTCCCGATCATCCATGCCGACAAAGCTTGATTTGTTCTCGGTCGCTTGATCGAGCTTGATCCAGTTGATCTGAGCGGTGGTTGGACCCTTGATGTAAAATGGACAGACATGACGGACAGACTTGCACTGGCGTAAGAAGAGTGGGGCCAGCCCCATATGATTTAGAGGGGGCAGCATACCCTGTGCCCCCCCCCCCCAATAATACGCCCATATTTCCTTCAAGAAAGGTCAATGTATAAAATGCTGCCTGAAAGTGCCCAGATTGCAGGAAATGGCTTCTTAGAATCGAAATATTTTTGAGTGAGGGCATGCCCCCAGACTCCCTAGCAACGGTACGGGTTCAATTCACCTAAACATTACCCCCTCCCCATACTATAAACCTTCCTACGCCTATGACTTAGAGATGATACGTAAGTGCGTGACAACCTTCGGTATACAGAAGGCGATTGTGGTACTCTTGTTCTTGCAAATTAGGGTCAATAACCTCACTAGGACAGAAAACGTTGAGTGAAAAGGAGAATGATGATGATCAGAATTTGTTCTAATATGCGTTTTCCATTTCTTTCTCTATCAGGGATTTGACAACCAAGAAAATGATGGATAAAGGAAACTATTGATAGCCAATATATTTCTCCTATTCTGTAGTCTAATCAAGTAGATCTACTGGTAGGCCATTCAATATTCAAAAGAACAATTACATAGAACATACAGGCTGCATGACAGATTTTTACTGAGATAAAAAACGTTCAAATGTCTGCATTGAACAAGGGCGGATCCAGGATTTTTCCGGGTTTGGGGGGTGGGGGATGGAGTATTCCAAGCCAAAATGATTGCTTTAAATATGTTAAATATGTAATGCCCGGCAGCACGAAACTCCCAAATCTACCCAAATCTACCCAAATCTTACCCAAATCTACCCAAATCTTACCCAAATCTACCCAAATCTACCCAAATCTTACCCAAATCTACCCAAATCTTATGAGATTTTTCCCGAAATATATGATTTTAATTATTTTCTGTATTTGTGGAAATTAATTTTTTCCACATTTAATTTAATCATTGTGGAATTAGATCTATTACAGTTCTATAATTGTCCTGAGCATAGATCTAGTAGGAATTCTTACATTGCCGATTTATTTTTTATTTTGCAATAAAGAAATACACCGTGTATTGATCAATCGCATTTCTGTTGTATTACCGGGTACGTTCATTTCTATCCCTTGGTCGGTCGTTGTCTGTTGCCGAGGTGTAGACTTACCGTATGCATTTTAACCACCATTCCATTGCTATTCTATTGCTTTAACTTTTCTGTCTTAGAGCAACAAAATAGAAATAGATCTATGAAGATAAGATTTATGTACAATATACAGCGAAGACAATATTGAGGCAAAATACGAAAATGTCGTTTATCAGCATTTTCGCTTCTTGTCTAAACATTTGTCTTTTTTCATTGTTGTTGTTTTCTGTAAGGCACATAAAACTGGGTTCTTTTGGAAAAATGTTAAACTATTCTGACAATAATCGGATTAACTGTTGTAACGATGATATCACAATTTTCTCAACCTGTATTAAAGTAAATTGTCACAGCTTTCTTTTTAATTTACACCAATATGTGGATCCAAGGTTGCGCTTCCCTCGAATTTAAGAATTTGTGTTTTTCTTGCGCCAAGGCAGTCGGCCACTCGGAAAACACTGGGAAAAGTCTGGATTTAAAGAGATCTTAGCGAATATCTAAAAATCAAAATGTTGAGAAACTGATCACGTTTTGCAGTAGCACCGGCGATATTATTGTTAAGAAACATTTGTTTTCCGTTTTTTCTGTAACTAAAAACTGAAATATGTCGAACAGTTTGCTTGATTTGTGTATGATATGGGTAGATTTGGGTAAGTTTGGGTAGATTTGGGTAGATTTGGGTAAGATTTGGGTAGATTTGGGTAGATTTGGGTAAGATTTGGGTAGATTTGGGTAGATTTGGGTAGATTTGGGAATTTCGTGTCGCCCGTAATGCCTACTAATGTTATATAGTCAAAATAAGAATTCTATTTTCGACCAATGCCAGTGGGAGGGGGTCCGAACCCCCCTCGACCCCCTCTAGATCCGCCCTTGTTGAATTATAGTAATTAGTGATACTGATATGATGTTCTATATAAGTTGCAATAGCATTCTTTTCAATCGAATAATTATTTCCGAAAATGACGGGGGGAGGGGGAGTGGGGAGGGGGTAAGAGGAGTCTTCTGGGTCGAAGATTTGAAAGTGATTACGAAAATACATTCTATTTGAAACAAATTTAACCACTTTATTACTTCCAAATACCGAATAAATGAATTTCTGGAGATTATTGCACGAATTTCCGCATATGTTGTCATTTTGATCACTGAAACGTGAAAATACAAAACTGAAAGGAAGAGTATCCGGACAGTATATCTATCCGAATGTTTTTGCTAAATTTTAGTGATTTCCCATCCTCGGATTGTTGGAGACTTTTTATATGTTATTCATATCACCAAAGGCTACTTAAAAATCCAAGAATGATTTCTGTTGCAATTAGTTGAAGGTCAAACCCTAGAATGACTGGACTAAAAGTATAAAATACATGTACTTCAATTTATATGCATACAAGCAATTCAAAATATAGCAGACATATTGTTTTCCGAGCCTATCTTCTTCTTCCGACATTCCCTTGGACGGAATTATTTTTCAAATCGATTGAGAAACAAGTTTCTTCAACTTATTTTAATCTCTCTCAATTCTGCTTCCTGGAAACATACCAGTACTCGCGCCGAATACGTGACCAATGGGAAGCCAAGAATAACCTCCGCTACCGGGGATCGAACTCGGAGCTTTATCTTTCGACTACGGACACCACACAAAGATAATTCAAGTCAGTCTTTTTAAAAATGCCAAAGATACAATACATTGAAATACTATTGAAATGTTGGATCCATATTTTACTTAATGATGACTTAAAATGACCCGTGCCAGATATTTCAGCTTTTCATGCTTCAGAACACCATTGAGACAGCCAGATTTTGTGTGGTGCACCGCTTGTTCTAAGGCCAAGAAGAAAGGACTTTAAGTGCTGGTACATAATTCTTCACATTATATCAGTTCAATAACGAACGGATTCCCATACACTTATTTACAAATGAAAAATGCGAGTAGGTAAAAAACTATAGACTTCTTTCAAGAAAATATAAACTTTCACATTGCAGAATCAATTTACCCATTTAGGTTGGGCTATTCATATGACATTTTTACCTATGTTCGACAAAACAAGCATGGTCCATTTTAACATTTCCTAAGTTTCTGCAACTACTTGTTTACTATCTGGCATTCAGATGGTAAATGCAGAATATCTTTAAGGAGATAAGTTGTGTGATTGACACTCAAATTGTTAGTTTTAGCCTGTAGCAGCCGTATTATGAAAAGGGGAACAAATTACACACAGTGAAAACAAAAGCAGTATTAGCAGTTGTCTACCTTTGAGTATTCACTATAGGGTCTAGCTAAGCAATCCCTTTCAACGTTTTTTCAAACTTTCTTTTTCATTCATATTTCACTTTGTCATAAAATAAATGAGCCAGGATACGAAACAAGAGGGCCAGAATGGCCCTATATCGCTCACCTGAAAGAAGTTTAAGACACACCCACTTTTTTGACGAATCAAAAATTTGCAAACAAATTTTGAAAAGAATCACTCAAGGAACATTGTTGCCAAATTTGTTTCAAATTGACCCTATGCTTGATTTTTAAAGAATTTTCTTATGATTTCTCTAAGTCTGATAAGCCACGCCCTGCCAATTGCCCACTTTTTTTACAAATACAAAATTTGCCAACACATTTTAAAAAGGGTCACTCAAGGAACATTTCTGTAAAGTTTGCTTCAGATTGGGCTAATGGTTGATATTTAAAGAATTTTCTTAGGATTTCTGTAAGTCCGATAAGCCACACCCAATTTTTTCTGACGAATAAAAAATTTGAGAAAAAAATTTGAAAAGAGTCACCCAAGGAACATTTCTGCCAAGTGTGGTTCAAATTGGGCCAATGGTTGATTTTTAAAGAATTTTCTTATGATTTCTCCAAGTCCGGTAAATGCTGACCTGCCACGCCCACAATTTTGGATGAATAAAAAATCCGCGAACAAATCTTAAGAAGAGTCACCCAAGGAACATTCCTGCCAAATTTGGTTTTAATTGGCCCTATGGTTAAGGAGAAGAAGATTTTTGAAGAATTTTTTAACAATTTCTCTTGGTTAGATAAGCCCTGCCCTGCCACACCCACATTTTTTGACGAAACTATAAATTTATGAACAAATGTTGAAGAACCTCACTCAAGGAACAATTCTGCCAATTTTGGTTCAAATTGGCCCATTGGTTGATTTTTAAAGAATTTTCTTAGGATTTCTCTAAGGCTGATAAGCCCCTTCCTCCCTGCCACACCCTCATTTTTTGACAAATGTAAAAATTTGTGAATCAGTTTTGAAAAGAGAGACTCAAAGAACATTCCTGCAAAGTCTGCTTCAAATAGGCCCAATGTTTAATTTTTAAAGAAATTTCTTATGATTTCTTTAAGTCTGATAAGCCCCTTTCTCCCTGCCACGGCCACAATTTTTTACAAATGAAAACATTTGTGAACAAATTATAAAAAGAATGGCTTAAGGCACATCCCTGCAAAGTCTGGTTCAAATTGGCCCAATGGTTGATTTTTAAAGAATTTTCTTATGATTTTCTAAGTCTGATAAGCCCCTTTCTCCCTGCCACGGCCACGTTTTTTTGACGAATCAAAAATCTGAGAACAAGTTTTAAGAAGGGTCACTCAAGGAACAATTCTGCCAAGTTTGGTTCAAATTGGAACAATGGTTGATTTTTAAAGAATTTTCTTATGAATTTCTAAGTGTGATAAGCCCCGCCCTTACACGCCCACATTTTTTGACGAATCAAAAATCCGCGAACAAGTTTTGAGAAGGGTCACTCAAGGAACATTCCTGCCAAGTTTGGTCAAAATTGGCCTGTTAGTTTTGGAGAAGAAGATGTTTGAAGAAATTGTTGATGGACGGACAGACGGACAGACGGACAGACGGACGGTGAGTGACCACAATAGCTCCCCTCGAGCACTTCGTGCTCAGGTGAGCTAAAAAGAATCATCGATGCATTTTAGAAAACTGTTGTAAATGCAGTCTCAGAGAGATAAAGTCTGCTAACTTACAGTTATTACAGCTAATGAAGATGTTGTTCGAGAACATCATGGACCGTGATCAGACTGCACGAATGTGCAGGCTGATCTCGATCCATGGTGTTCTCAAATCGGGGGCTCAGTGTGAAGCGGTTGTAACTGCCTATTAACATAGTGGCAGTTACAGCCGTTTCGCACTGAGCCATCGAAATGCCTATAATGTATAATTATTCAGATCCCAGCTGGTATGTTGTCCCACTTACCAGCATAAGGGGGCATCAATCCAGTAGCTATAGACTTGACAGTGGGGATCTTTACAGCATGGCCGGCTTTGTAACTCTCATACATAGTAGGTGCTGTTTGAATGGAAACAAAAATCTTTAATAGAAACACTGAGAAAAAATAAAAAATAAAATCACATATTATCTGAAAAACAGGGCCTATGGAAAACATAAGTTGATTGTTGTCATAACTTTTTTTCTGATTTCCTGTTCCTTAAATATGTATCAAAAGAAAGTTCCTTAATTGAGAGAAAGACTTAAATTGGTACTTTAATTATGCCTAATACAGTCTGTAAAATATCATTACATTTACTTACTCAGAACAATACTAGTTTTTAAGTCAAATTGTGCTTCTATTGGGAATGAAGCAATTAAAAGGAGAATAGTTGCAAGTCATTTCAACAATACCTATGTTTCTGTACAGAAGATTTGATGTTTTAATCATTTTAAAATATAACATGCATTTATCTCAGAAACAAGGAATACAAAACAGCACAAAGTCTGTAGACATTTAAAAGTTTTCACCCACCTCCGGTGGGTTCCACAGCATACACCCTACAGTTGTTGCAGCCTGCGAGTTTCAAACCTGCAGCCACCCCGGCCACCAGACCACCACCTCCACAACACACAGCCACAACATCAGGGTCTGGAACCTCACGCAGGATCTCAAGAGCTATACTGAAACAAAAGGAAACAAGAACTGTCGCTGTGCTAACTAATACCCCTGCCTGCGCAGATCATAAATTCAAAGTCAAATTGGTTGACCTCAGAGAGAAAAGAAAGTTCTACATGCGAATGTTCATGTCATGTTGATCATTTCTGAGAATTTTTATTAAATTCTGTCTAGTCATGGTGGGAGAAGTTGCGCTTACAAGAAATGTGGACAGACAGACAGGGTGATTCCTGTAAACCCCAAACCTTTGTTTGGGGAGGGTATAACAAAAGCATTTAGAGTGGGACAGACATCAGTGGCGTAATTGTAATACAATTCATATATTGAATGACAGATAACTTTTAACCCTTTCCCAAAAAATACCTGGTTTTGATATCCCTAAATGAAAAGGCTTGGGAAATCATTGTGGAAAATGAAGAAATTGCTTGTGACAAGCAATTTCTTCATGTCCCACAATGTTTTCTACCCAGACTGACCAACAAATGTACAATTTCATTCGCTTGATGTTGTCGTATGCAATATCTTTAAATTTGGATCTGTCTAAATTTTTGCTGTTTGGGAAAGGGCTAAAGAAACAAAATTTTGAGCAGTATACTACAATATCTACCAATAGATGTCGCCACCTGTCGATTATCATCTATCTATGGTGGGCATTCTGGGTTAACTACTTTCAAGATGTCAGCGCCCATAAAGTGCATGCCCGTGGTACTTCCTGTCACGCGGCACATTTGCTTCACATGCTTGTATAAAGTAAAATGAATAATCCAATTTGAATTAATTATTTTATTCGATAAAATTGAGACGAAAATCAAACTTTATTTTGCTGCAAATGTTGTTTTTATTTCAATTTTCTGCTTGCTACTTTTTGGCGACAGGATTTTGGAGTTATGCGCACCGCGTAGTGATTTATCCAAAAATGGATAAAATGATGGTCAAATTAGTCAGTCCGAAAATAATAAAAAAAAAATAGACTGGAAATTGTAGACTGGCTACTTAGTCAATGCAGTATACTAACCTTCCGTACCCAGCTATCAGACTGGCATCATCAAATGAGTGTAGAAGTGTGTAACCTCTAGCAACATAACTATCTACATGTTCCTGTATCTCACTAGAAGGGACTTTCTGTGCTTCTATACCATAACTCTGTCAATTGTAAATTATCCATTTTATTCTTCAATCATAGAAAAAGTCTAAACCAGTACAAATTCACAAACAATGATATTGTAATAAATCCTCATAGTATAATAATTACCAATAAAATATTGTTTAACATTAATTATGAAACAACCTTTAGAAATATTACTTTTACATTCATTCTAAATTAAAAAAAGACCTCAGTTTAAACATCAAGAAGTATTTGAAAACATTGCAAAAGAATTGAAATAATGCTAAGAAACACCCTCTATATGTTTTACTTTTACTTTTTGTAACACAGGCAATGTCTTTTAGATACAAGATAAATTTATTTTGTCAAAGATCTGCAAAAATCTTTCTATCAAAACCAATCTAAACAAGAGCTGTCCGAAGACAGCGCACTTGACTTTCTAAGTTACTTAGTATAAAGGGGGCATAACTCCAAATATAGTGGAGCCAGGGTTTTTGGGCCCTGAAAGTAAGGTAGAGGGTGTGATGGTGAATAAGTATTCCAAGTTTGGGTTGAATCCCTTTGATAGTATGGAAGTTATTGATATTTGAAAAAACTTTAACCTTTGTTGCAACGCCGACGCCAACGCCGACGCCCGGGTGACAGTATAAGCTCTCATTTTCTTCAAAAAGTCGAGCTAAAAAATGTTGTTAAACATGTTAAAACTGTGTTACAGTCTCCTTACCTGTATCATAGTGACTCTATCATCTGGTGCAGTATGAGGCATCAATACCAGCCCCTTTAACCCCTTCTTATGCATACAGTAGGAGAAAGCCTTCCCATAGTTGCCTGCAGACAATGTCACCGCTTGTCTGGTGCCATTCCGTACTTCCTCTGGTAAATGTTCCATCTGATTGGTGACACCTCGTATCTTGAAGGACCCTGAAATTGAAGTTCATACTTTTTTGTCTTGACATCTATTATCTTAAATAGCTACTCAACACTTTCCCAAGCAAGATCTGGTTTTGATGTCTCTATCAGAATCAGGTTTTGAAAACTGCGAGCAGAAGAATAAAATGCTGATAATGTACATTCTCCTGATGTCTAAATATTTTTTTTCTATAACATTGTATGCTAATTCCTTCTTTAACCACACCAATTTTGTCATCTATAGTTGCTTTCAGATTCAGCGCAGACTAAAACTTGGCTGTTTGGGAAAGGGTTATTCATAAAAATAAATCATTAATGTTGAAGTCTGAAATACCTTTGAAAATTAATAGATCTGAAACTTTGTTGTAAGGAAAGTGTGATTGTGAAGGCTGATAACATTTTTTGATAGTCCAGTCACAATATTATGTAAACAAAGGAAAATCATTCTTTTTTTCAATATCTTAAATATTGCATGATTGTAATGGTTCAAATATTGCATGATAGTGTGAGATACCTGCAAGATTCCAACCACCACATGTAAAGTTCAATATTGTGTAATTCACTTACTAACACAGATAAATTGTGTAAACATGTGGCAAAACATCATGACCGGACTATACCTGTAGTTTGTGTGTTTTCCAGCTTCAGGTACAGGTCAATATTCTCCATACCAGCAAACATTTTCTGTACATGAAAAATCTAGAGGAGAACAATATGGTTCTTGATCAGTCTGCATGTATATGCAGGCTGATCTGGAACCATTTTCGGATCAAAAGCCTAAAGGGACTTTTTCCAGATCCTATTCCAGATAGCTACTTTTTACCTGTAGTTTGTGTGTTTTCCAGCTTCAGATACAGGTCAATGTCCTCCATACCAGCAAACATTTTCTGTACATGACACAATAACGGTGTCTTGATGATGTCTGGACTAGCATACAGCACATCACAGGCTTTCTCTATATCAGTCAGGCTGACTTTGTCCACCATGTCTGCGTGGAATACAATGTAACAAAGCTCCAGATAAGAGGGGATATAGGCTTTTCAAAAAGCAAAAAAATCACTTATTGTTTATTAAACCCCATGTTGTGGGCATTCATTGGAATTGTCTCATCAAAACAATTCAAATGAGTGCCCATAACTTAGGGTTTGGAATCAAAATAACAAAGTTGTCTGCACATCCCAGGGAAAAAGACTGACAATTTTAACTTAGGGGCCCAGAATAGCAAAATTCAATACTAAACATTGAGGGTATGGGCACTTTCTCTGAAAATTCAGGGGCCCAGCCCAAAATATAGGGGCCAAGGGCGACTGGGCCCCTGCTAATCTTTATCCCTGCATCCAATAATCTGTAACTTCAGAACAGTTTTTCCATCTGACCAAAAACATTTATTACAATTATAGCACAAAACAGTGAAGAGAAGCAATGGGGGGAAGTGGCAGTTTTCACATTAATTAAACTTCTTTTGTCTTAACCCTTTCCCAAACAAGAACTGGTTTTGACGTCCCTAATAGAAAACACTTGGGAAAACATTGAGACAGAAGAAGAAACTGCTGGTAACCAACATTTTCTCCTTTTGTCTCAATATTTTTTTCTGCTATATTGTACACAAATCCTATCTTAATTCACTTATAATTTGTTGTCTGCAGCAGCTTTCAAATTGGAGCACCCTGAAATTTTGTCGTTTGGGAAAGGGTTAATATCTATTTAATTTTAGTACGGTATTTGGGACGTCAAAACCTAGTATTGTTAGTGGAAGAATTAATTCAAACATACCTAGCTATAGATTTCTTTGCATTCTACATTTTTCATTAGGTTTTTGCATAAAGGGGGAGCATTATTTGCAGTTCTACTTTCACTTTCAGTTTGAAGTTTTCTGAACTGATGATTTAGACATAACTGTCCTACGTTTGAGACAAATTACAATAAAAACACGATCTTTTAATAAAAAGAGACTACATACATAACTTTTGTCCAAATTTAAATGATTAGACGCTGCATATTCTGAAAACTTACCGATGTTTGGACTTTGAGCTGTAAATGGCGAAAAATTGAAACAAGGGAAGTAACTGTGAAAAACCACATAGAAGTATAATATAATCATGTTCTTCACTAGTTTGACTAGACTGGTACTCATTCGTGTAAACAACTGAATCTACTAAATCCGTAAACTGGTACCCGTTGTATACGATGTATTTACAACTGGTAGTGCCTGGCAAACCGCGTCCATTAGTAGATTTCTAGACTGGGTTCCAGACTGATCATTTTTCCCTCCTTTACTTTCTCCGGTCCAAAGATCAGTCTGGGGTCAAGCAAAAGCGCCATCTGCTTTTTTCACAATTTTTGGGGGTAATTTCACGAACGATAACTCGTCCAGATAATTATCTAGTGCTATATTTAGTAACAGAAATCCCCATGGACTAGACTGGTACCCGTATTTCTTCATGGAAATCGGGTACCCGTCTTTTTCAAGATAATTCTAATTAGGCTAACGAATATTGCACAATTCAGCAATTATTGGATTTTATATCTTTTTGGTAAACTGTTATTGCTAAGGGTCAAACGGTTGGCTATGAATCCTACGGTGTCGGTCGCTTAACCCTTTTAAAAACGGCAAACATTTTGACCGCTTTATTTTGAATGCTGCCGAAAGGGATGTTGAACAGAAAAGGATTTGTGAACCAAGAAGCTCAGAAAAAACTGAGGCAAAAGGGGAAATTGCTGTTTATCAACATTTCTTCTTTCGCTTTAATGTTTCCACAAGCCTTTTCAATTAAACACGTTGAAACCAGGTCTTGTTTGAGAAAGGGTTTGCCCTTTCCCGAAAAAGACCATAATGGAAACGGGTGATCTAAAAAAAAGAAGAAAAAAAGCAGAAACTTAATATTACCATCAGTTTTCTCCTTTAATCTCAATATTTTCTTTCTGTGTACAAATGCCATCTTTATCAACAACAGTTTCTGGTTTTGCAGCGTTTTCAAATTGGAGCAGTCGAAGGGCCGACTAATAACCAGAAAACAAAGTTTCAATCTTGTCTAAATTCTAGATGTTGCAGACGACATTTTCAAGTAAATCATTTAATGATATGTAACCTTTTTTTCTTTTTGGAGAAAAAATTGCGAGAAATTAAGAAGTTATGTGCCACAAGCAATTTCTTCATTGTCCACAATGTTTTCAAAAAGCTTTATCATGTCGGGTGTCAAAGGCGTCAATATGTGGGAATGGGTTAGTGTGACACACTTACAGTAGACAATAACACATATAACACCTCTTCTTATCAGTCTGTTATCTTATCCACCAATTTACACCTTAACAAACGACCGCAATTTAGACTCCCATTTTAGAAGATGCTTGCAGGCGACAAAATTTGCGATGATAAAGGTAGGATTTGTTTAAAATAATGCAACAAAATACTCAAACAAAAGGAGAAAACTGTTAGTATCGAAATATCTTCCCAGCCTTTTCTATTGGAAAGGTCATGTTCGGGAAATGATTAAACAGTTTAAATGGCCCATTGATGAGTTAGTTTTTACATAAAAAACACCCATTTCTCGAAATATTTATTAACTATTTGTCAAATTGCGTCATAATAATTTTTCATTTTTCTCTCGACCATTTTTTTACATTTTGTATCAGACAATAGTAAGAAATGGAACATAACATTTTTCATTGTTTTTCATGTATAATAGAATTTCAAACAACATTAATTTCCCCTACTGTTGTAAGTTTGAAGGAATTTAATAGTTAAACGAATTTATGTTCGAATAAAAGAAAATAAATAAAAAGGAAAAGAAGAAGACAGAATAAAAATCGTTTGCAAGGGTTCCATCCAAGCTTTAGGGTAGTTCACTGTTGAGCTTTAAAACAATCATTTTGTGTCGATATAAACCAAACAAAAGTCGTGCTTGTTCCTTAAAAACTTTTTTTGTAATTGTTACAGAAAAAAATATATGCAGTTTGGGAATGGTTAATCTATCCGCATTGGATTTGCCATGGCTCACATAAAAACCATTGTCCCCCAATTGCATTCTTAAAAATCTATTCATCCGTGCAAAACCAAATTTTACCTGACAATGAATATGTGATTTTGACAACCAAAACTAAAGAAGCACATTGGAAACATTCTTGGAAAATAATGAGAAAATGCTAGAATTTGCAGAAATTTAATTATCTCTCAATATTTCAAACGTAATTCATTCCATTATAGTATCGAGCCTCGTTTTAAAACGACAGGCTTTAAATAGGTTATACGTCTAAAAATAGATCAATCGGTTTATCGGCTTATCATTGGAAAATACCGTGCTTGTACCCAGGCGTCAATATCAACACGATCAAAAACGGATGCCGCGATATCTAACGGGTATTGATTTTTTATGCGCTATCTTATTGACCAAATTGTATATTGACGACTGGACCTAGTAGATTTCAGGTGCGGGAACCAGACTATAGTTTGACGACTTTACTTGGGGTTCGGGGGAGGGGGGGGGGGGGGGGTGTTCAAACGAACCCCTATCTGTAGCCTTAGACTGGTTCCCTGTCTCTAGATCTATCGATCATATGGACATACATAGAGAAGACGGGGTACCAGTCTATCTGTAGCCTGATCATTTCAGTTTTATGTGTAGGCTAATACATGAATACTAGGAAAACGAACCCTATTAGTGTAACGTTCCGAGATGCATGGCTACATACAGAGAACAACCAGTCCATTCAGAGAAAAGGATCCTCAACCCTAATTGGGTTGAAGTTTCTATATGTAGTCCAACCTTTTCACGTTCTTTACTGGCCAGGTAATCTCATTAGCATATAGCGCAGTGGCGGATCCAGAGGGGGTTCGGGGGGGGGGGGGGGGTTCAAACGAACCCCCCTCGATAGCCTGATTATTCCATTTTCATGCAGAAATTCATTCAAAATTGTGTAATAGGCCTACTTGAAAAACGAACCCCCCTTTTTGTAAAAACGAACCCCCCTCACAGAAATCCTGGATCCGGCACTGTAGTGCTTATACAAATTAGAGGTTTGGTGTATAAATAGAATTCTATTTTTACGGTAACATCCCAATTGGTCTACTCCCATTTCGTCTACTGTTATTTAAGTGCATTGAGTCCCATTTCGTCTACTGTCCCAACTCGTCTACTTTCATGTCAAATCATCAATAAACAACATTATTTTTGTTGTAAGATAAGAAATTGAGTCAATATATTCACAAATACAATAAAAATGCAAACAATTTAATATAAATAATAAAATATCTTATTGATATACAAAGTATAGAAAAGTAGACGAAATGGGACTTTTGTCAAAAATAGTAGACGAATTGGGAGTAGACGAATTGGGAGTAGACGAAATGGGATTAAACCATTTTTACTACACCAAATTCCACAGCAGAAGTCATAAACCTGCGGACCATCAATCCCTTTCTATAAGCAATAAAGAGTGAATTCTTGAGTTTTATCATTGTATTTTTGTATGTTTTATTCAGGGTTTTGAACTTGAAATTGTGATTAACTCACTGTATTAGTACTCTCATGTCTGTCAAAATGATTTTTTCCCAGTTTTGATTGAAATAATGTATTTTTTCAATAGATTTAGAGAATAGTTTCCATTAATTAACATAAAGAGCTTAAGATTGAAAGATGACATAAATCTATATTAAGTAAGAAAACACTTGTTTCATTTTGTATTGTTTTGAAAAATATTAAAGGAAATAAATTCATTAAATAAATGGTCATCATTAGCATTATTGATTGATAATTTCAAAATTCTTAAATGCGACATTTTGTTAATGCTTTGATTTGTAGCCCTTTCCTGTACAGCTAAATTTTATATCAGTCCTATTCAACCATAGCTGCAGACAACAGATTGTTTGATATCAAAAATGAAATTATTTACATACTACAGAAATATGAAGGAAAAGGAGAACATGCTGGATTTCAGCATTTTGTTCATTTGCCTCAAAGTTTTCCAAATATTTTCTGCCGGAGACGCCAGAACCGAGCCTTGTATGGGAATAGGTGAAACTAATTTATCTAAAATAATATTTAGCATTAGTCCGATGTATTTTACTGAATAAACATGTTTTGATATAAAAATTAATAAAAACAAACAATTATCATCGTAGAAGCTAGCTCTTCAACTCTTTTCCCAAACAAGACTCGCTCCCTAACAGAGGTTTGGGGAAACATTATGGTAAAAGAAGAAAATCTTGATTACCAACATTTTCTCCTTTCGCTTCAATATTTTTTGCACATGAAAGTGGTACGGTTTTCCAACGCCACCAAAGAACCAGAAAATGCAAAAAGATGGATATACAATTGTGGAGGGATAGATAATGTGAACAGACACATATATTTATTCTTCACTTTGTTGGTGGAAATGGACCAGTCTGGGGAACACCCTGTAACGATTAAGAGTGGAACTAAGGTACATTTAATAGGCAAAGATTCGTTCTGCATCAGCCCTTACCTTCGATCGGTACTCAGATCTTTCTAGTACATGGAATTTACTACTTGTCATATTACCAACATGATATAAATAAGTGTAAGCTAATCCTTTCAAGCCTGTTGCAGACGAAAATCTTTTTTTTTTTTTTTTTTTTTTTTTGTATAGGGACTCATGATTTGTGTAGCCTACTAGATATATGGCGCACAGGAAATATTAAGTGGAAAAAGGTTGGTTGTTATAATTTTTCTTTGTCTGGATGTCTTCTTTTAGTGCGATAAAACTAGGTTTTTATTAGGTCCATTATTTTCTGATTTTCAGCTTCTGACACAGAAGTATTCTATTCTTTAGTAAGTGTAACAAAGGAAAGTGGTTTACTGGAAGCCATAAAATGTCCGCATATGTGGAGATTTCTATTTATAAACAGTGGGAATCCCAAAGCTGTGACGTACCGGAAGTTCTAATTTGTATAAGGGCTATTACATGTACCTGCCATATTACATCCCTTTTACCGTCACATTTGAATATTCATACCCCCTCACAGAAATCCTGAATCCGCCACTGGTCATTTAGGCCTAACCAACGTCAACTGGTCAAAGTTGTACATAGATTCAGAAAGTAGGCTACACGATTTGTGTTCGCATTGGTCTGGGGTCTTAATCATCAACTCGACACTTGACCAATTTCCTCATTG
Organism: Fragum sueziense; assembly: GCA_963680895.1. Classification (NCBI taxonomy): domain Eukaryota; kingdom Metazoa; phylum Mollusca; class Bivalvia; order Cardiida; family Cardiidae; genus Fragum; species Fragum sueziense. The sequence continues at coordinate 7,802,689 of OY804595.1, read as the reverse complement.
CATTATGACAAGTTTGACGCTTCTCCAGATGAAACATAATGGAAACGTTGTGGGAATGGAAGAAATTGCTTGTGACAAGTGTTTCTTCATTTTCCATAACGTTTTCTCTGTAATAAATAGCCTAAATAAATAAATAAACAAATAAATATAAATAGGCCTATGTGTTTGGGTTTGTTCGGCGAAATTGTTGAAAGTAGAACATAAAAAATTAATGGATCATTAATTTTTAGACTACCCTACCTTTCACTGCCAAATATTGACTTTTGACGCGTCTCTCATCGCTTAATTAATTCGAAGAAATTTCCAAGAATCGATACCCTGTACACAAAATCATGCATAACTTTTGACTCATTTGATGGATTCCTTTCAAATTTGCAGGACATACAGACAAATGAAGCATCTACATGTTACCAAAATTTCAAAGTTATTCATAAAATGACATTTTTTTCTCTTTTTTTATATAACTCACAAATTGTTACAATCTAGTAGAACAATGTAAAAAATTTGGTGAGCAAACCTCGACTAAATGTTTTCGTTGAAAGTAGGCCTATACATAATCATTGTATGGGGATTGTCCCCTATGATTGTTTGTCCTTAGTGGACCCTTGATTGGAATAAAGCTATTGTCATTGTCATTGTCATTGTATAATAATTTGATGGAACAGATTGTTGAATTGTCAACTAAACATAATTTAAAACTATCCCGAAGCCTTTTCCAGCATTTTTGGTGTCATTCATGGTGATATTTACAGCTTGTAGGCATAAATAGCAAGTGTATGATCTAATGGCAGCCATATTGTTGTCTTTTGTCTTGGAAAATTCCCCATAAAATACCAAAAGCTTACCGATTGTAACACAAATTATTCTGTTTCACCTGCCAAACGCTAGTACTTTGATTTCTAAAAAGGTGCAATAAGATAAAGAATGTGTGAAAACCACTTAGCTGTAAAAAATATTAACATATTTCGCCCCCATAAATTTGTCGACTGAAGTCGCCTATGGCAGGGAACGGTAAAGCGACAAAAGTCGCCTATGGCAGTGAAAGAGTTATCAAGAAAAGAAACAGACGACACTCATAACAAGAGTTGTCCGCGGACAACGTAGCTCGCCTATACGAGAGCTTGTCATAAAAACAGCAATTTTTTTCAAAAGTAAGTTTAACTCCAAGGTCAAGGTCACAAGGTCAAAGGTCATGGTCCCAAATGAAAGGTCTTGTCGAGATGTATCTATGTATGAAATATCAAGGCTGTATCTCTAATAGTGCCTGAGATAGAGGCCAGGTTAAAGTTTTTCAAAAGTAGGTCAAACTCCAAGGTCAAGGTCACAAGGTCAAAGATCATGGTCCCAAATGAAAGGTCTTGTTGAGATGTATCTATGTATGAAATATCAAGGCTGTATCTCTAATAGTGCCTGAGATATAGACCAGGTTAAAGTTTTTCAAAAGTAGGTCAAACTCCAAGGTCAAGGTCACAAGGTCAAAGATCATGGTCCCAAATGAAAGGTCTTGTTGAGATGTATCTATGTATGAAATATCAAGGCTGTATCTCTAATAGTGCCTGAGATATAGACCAGGTTAAAGTTTTTCAAGTGAAGACGCGACGGGACGCGACGCCGACGCCGACGCCGACACTAGGGCTGTGACATTAGCTCCCCGGACATAAAGTCCCGGCTCGCTAAAAATGGATTCTAGTTAGAGTAGGCCTATATAGGCCCTAACCAGAGAAATGAAGATATGATGGTTCTGAGCATTTTCTTCTTTTCACTCTATGTTTTCTGGTGTTACTATGGGACGTGGAAATTCGGGTATGTTTCGAAAATGGCTGTCTAATTGCATTTTCTGCAGATCCCTTTTGTTGTTTCCGCTTTTACCCAAAACTACGTAGCTCAAACCTGATTTTGCTTTCACCTATAGAAATGGCTCAGGAAAACATTTAGATACACAAATAAACTGTACCAACATTTTTTTCCTTTTGCTTAAATAGGGACCTATTTCTGTATTATAGACTGTAGTACCAGAATCCTATCATTTTTAACATATATTTGTCGTCTGTCACCCTCTGTCAAATCGGTTAACCCATTACCAAACGACAAAACTTTGGGTCAGTCCAACTTCAAAGATGTTCCAGACGACGAAATGAATGAAATTAAGTATTTTTTGTCTTTTATGGTAGAAAACATTGTGGGAAATGAAGAAATTGCTTGTCACAAGCAATTTCTTCATTTACCACAAGGTTTTTCCAAAGCCATTATCTTATAGGGAGTCAAAAAGAGGCAATGTTTGGTGATGGGATAAGTAGGCACGAGAAGCGATTGCTAACTTATATCATGACTAATTTTCTGAGAATGAGTCACGTGACAAATATCAGACAAAAATGCCATTTTATTATCATAAGTTATGCTAAAATATGGAAGAATTCGCTGAAACTGCAAGATAAGACGGACGCAAATTACTACTTTGTATCACTTAACTATAGTATAATTCATACGACAGACTTAACTTCCCCCAAACAACTTAGGGATTTGACGACTATTATTATAGAAATAATTAGGAAACATTGAGAGAAAAGAAAAAAATACTAAAAATTATCATTTTCGTTCATTGTACTTTTCTTTTTACGCATTTCTAAAAATTGTCATTTGCAACTTCTTCCAAATTGGACTTGTCTATAATACTGTGTTGCCTGGAAAACGGGAAAGGGTAATAGTACATGTAACTTATTTAGTACATGTGTATAATTTGTCACAAATATGTTATTCATTCCAAAAATAGCCAAATTCTGCATCTTCCTTATTTCGACGTTTACAAAACGTCTCTATTTGGGAAGGAAAAGATACAAAAACAATTTACTTTTTACAAAATAATCACTTTAATGTTATTTTTTAAGTATTAAAAATTTATATTGCTTAAACCATTTCCCGAACAAGCTCTGGTTTTGACGTCTCTAATGGGTTAGGTTTGATAAAACATCGAGACAAAAGAAGAAAATTTAGGCAACAAGTATTTTCTATTTTTGCCTTAATATTATCTGTACTTATTTTGCCGTCTTCAGCCAAGTTGGGCCAATTGAAACTGTGTCGTTTGGGAAAAGGTTATTAAAGAGTATTAAACATTCATAATGCCTTTATAAAGAGTATAAAACACTATTTACACGTAATGGAAGAGCAAATTATATAAATATACGGACATGTTGCATGAAATAATGTCTTAATTATAGCATATATAGCTCACGATAATTGACCTGGCAGAGCATCCCTAGCAAATAACTAGGGGTGCTCTGCAAGGTCATTTATCTTGAGCTATGCTATATTGCGGCGGATAATCACTTGACATAACAGCAACAACAAGAACAAAAGATGCTGAAAAATATCCGCAATGTTCTCAAATTCTTGGTATTGTTGTACCACGTGGATCCCCGTTGTGTAGATGCATTTAGCCCTTTTTAAAACCTGTTTTTTACGCCCCTGAAAGCAAAGACTTAGGAAAACATTGTAGCAAAAGAAGAAAATGCTGATGATCAGCATTTTCTTCTTTTGTCTATATATTTTCTGTGCTTAATCATACAAAGATCGCCTCTTTATCAACATTCTTTTTGTCATCTGCATCATTTCCCAAATTGCACCACCCTTAACTTTGTTGTTTGGGAAAGAAATAATGCCCATGCAACTAAACTTTTGACTTTCCATTATGAGCACTTCTTCCGACGAAAAGAACAAATCGTCAGTCATATTCGAAAACGTCGTAACTACAGGGTGTCCCAAAATATATGTCCCCATTTCAAATATCTATAAAATTGACAAATGTTGTCACTGAGTAAATTCAGTTACATATGTATAAAGGGGACATGATAAAGTTTTGTTTGATATATACAGAGTGTCCCAAAAAAAAAACGGAACCCATTTTTGAAAGTGCATTCCTCATGTATCAAGTAATATTTCTCAGCCAAATTTACATATGCCATAGCAACGACAGTTTTCTATAATCAGTTAAAATTTGGTTGAAAAATAGCTATTACTTTTGAAAATATATGCATTCAAATGAATGCACCCTGAAAACCATTTTAACACGATATTGATTTTTTCGTTTTGCAGCTCGCGCCTACACTCATTGAATTAAGTAACGCTTCACCATTGGTTAATATATTCAATACAATACAAAAGTGATTTTGAAGCATTGTATTCACAAAAGTGCTTTTTTTGCTAATAAATATAATAAATAAACTGATAAAAAAAGAGCTGCGATGTATCTAAAATGAACACAAACAAAATATCCAAGTGCATCACAGACCCATGAATAATAATCATAGGCACTTATTTTAATTCTGACCAACATGCCGGTCAACGCTCAAATGAAAAGTATTGCGGGTTGCATTTGACCTGACACTGTCCTTCGTGCAAAACATGTTCATATAAGACAAATAACACCAAATTCACCAATTAAATCACAGTCCACAGAAATGTATATTATACAAGAAAATTATGACTGGACTAATTTTAGTAAACATCTCAAGCTTTCAATTTATGAAAATAAAAGTTAAAACCGCGCCATGTGAAATGAATCACATAATAATTTGAAATTAATTTAAACAACCACCCTATGGACTCAATGTGCGCGTACAGCACGTGTACACATTATTTTTTGAGAAAATCGGTACAACATGTACAACTGTACAGAATTCAACAGCTGACTGTTAGGGCGCTTTAACGAACAAACAAGACGCAAAAATCAATATCATGTCAGATCGGCGTTTTAGTGTCATTATTGATTTGCTTATAACTTTTGAACCAAAGCATATTTTTTGGTGAAATTTGGAACACAAATGCAAAAATAATGTATCTTCAGTACTGCAAATTCAAAAATTAGATTCTTTGTTTACGCTTTAAAATATTTGACTTTGAATTAGGGTTCCGTTTTTTTTTGGGACACTCTGTAGAACATCTATATTTACTTTGAAATTATATTCCACATAACGTTTTAAAAAATATGACCTTCATACCAGTGTAACTGATTTTACTCAGACAACATTTGTCAATTTTATAGATGTTTAAAATGGGGACACATATTTTGGGACACCCTGTACAACTTTAATAAGATGTAGTTACGACGTTTCCGAACGTGACCAGCGAAATGTATATGTACATGTATTTATAAAAATGTAACTATACACATTGTACAATATATGTCATGGAATCTATTCAGCATTTTCTTCTTTTCCATCGATGGTGTCAGACACCTGCAATATTCGAACAATCGTATGACAAAATTAATTCTCTAAACATGCGTCATAATAATCGAGATTGGACTATACTAAATATAACGCCAACGTCAAAACAACAAAACTATCATAACGTTTCATGACTGCATAGTTTATAATTGGAAGATCACATTCTAAATGGTTTTCAAATAATTCTATCACAATCGACAAAATTTTAAATCAGTCGAATTTAAAAGGAGATGCATTCGACAAGAACGTTACAAAATAAAAGATATTTAAAAGTTGTCTATCAAAGCATAGCAAGAATTGAGCGAGACTGAGAAAATCGGTGCTTTTCAACAAGAACCTCGTAACTGCAGGTAAAAACAAGCTGTAGTTACAAATTTTTGTTAAAAAGCGACGAAATGATGGTTATTTTATCCGTTTTCTGTCAAAGCTTTCCGAACAATTGTAATTTACATGTTGACGAAATGAGATTCCTTTAGGCATTTTTTCTTGCTGCTTCTTGCCAACCCGGATATGTACCCCAATGATTCATTTGCAATACCATGTCACTGTGAGCAGTACTCTTTGTTACATTCATTTTGTCATAAACAGTATCAAAATCGGTCTAGTCTAAAACTCTGTCGTTTGGGAAATGGTTATGTCAGTTTTCATCTACCAAATCACACGATGGGGAATCATGTGACAAAATAATTTCAGAAAACCGCCAATTATTCTGTTTAATACGCGGTCAATTAATCCAATCAAAATTCGGATTGAAGCAGAGAATGGGGTCCGTGTCTGGAATAAGCTGGATGTGGTGTCAGCCGTAGAATTTCTCTTGGTCATCAATATCTTTTATCAGCTGATTTTTAAAGACCTACAACACCCAGCAAATCCTAGACATATTTCCGCCTACTCTGCTTCCAAACATATTCGGTCAAGTAGGCCTTATTAATGTATACAACCCATCATTAGCACTGAAGTGCCAGAGGCGAAATTTAAAAAGTGTCAGTAATTCCTAAACTGTGTTACATTTCCATTCCAAATACAAACATAAGCATTTTCAACGGTTTAGAATTTTGAATTAATGCATACTTATGGAAATATTTGACAAAAATATTCAAAATTACCTCCCTTGTATATGAATATAGAGTAAAGTTATATTGGTAAATTATTTTCTTCTTGAAGAATAATCGCGAAATCCGGCACGGTGAATCATCTTATGTGAAGTGTATTTACAAGTGTGTGTAATTTAATGCATTTTGTATGGCCAGAAAGTAGTGTTTTTAATGATGGGTCATATACCTTAAAAGAATCATTGATGATTTTCTGAAACCGATTCCCCATCGTGTAAGTTGTTTGATTAAAACCGAATTGCTAACAGTCTCCATTATTGATGTAAAATATAATCTTTTTCTTCCGTAAAATCCACGACTGCGGCTAGTTCATCTGTCGGACTCTGGTTCCCGGATTCGTACCAAATATGGGTAGGTTCCGCTTGACTGTGGACGCCGTTAGAACGGGACAGGGAACCATACTTGTTGTCTGAGGAAGTGACGTCAAAACTGTGTTCTCTGGAATTATATGATTTAAGAAATTCAAGAAAATGATTAGAAAATATTATGTGTAGACCTGTAGTAGTTATTTTGGTTATCCCATTTTACATTCACACATGTTTCTATGAAGTTGTAATATCTAAATTGTCCATTTAGCACCTAAATACATCTAAATCGGTTAGGGTAAGACCTGGGTAATGGACTATGTGACAAGTTATAGAACGAAATTTTTATGGTGCGAATAGACGATTTCAAGGGAGGTAATTTTCATTGCCCTCAAATTGAATATTTGACTTTTGTTGCGTTTTTTGCATAATCTTGATACAATTTAGAAACATTTTCATAAAAAATGCTTAAAATATCCCCAGGAAATCTGAGCACGCTCAATTATTTCCATTGTTACGGAAACAGGCGATATTGCATCTAATGGTACTTCAAAAATACTCGAACCTACGGACGTCACGCAATAAGTCGAAATATAACGATTATACTGGAAGTGCATTACCCAGGTCTTACCTTAAGTGTACTGTTATAACAGTGCTTGAAAACCTTGACGCAACTAAACATTTAACGTTATTATGTTGTCTAGGGAAAATAAATGGTACAGATCTTTAGTCAAACATTGAAGCACACTTATCCGTATCAGTATCCTTATATCGTTGGAAAATACCGGGCCTGATAACACGCTACATTGATGTAGCGTTTGACCCGATTCCGCGGTATTATCGTGTTTGGTAAAACACAGCCACCAATAATACTTACTCCAGGTATCGTCTGTACCTGGAAAAATAAATAAACAAAATGTTAGAAACGTTAAGGATATGTGAACTTCCTATAACAGGTTTGATTTCTATATGAATATATGACCTTCAAATATTACATTGAGTTAAAGATACCAAAAGTCGTACATTGGTATTTATTTGAATGAAAATAAATCGCAACTACGTTCATGTTCACACATTCATGCTATTTTGGCAAAGTAATTAAGCCTTCACTGGTTATAGATGGATTAAAGGAAACTTGATAAGGCAATATTTGCTTCTTTGTGAATGTCCATGAAAATGGTTACTGGTATGATAGATATTTGACATGGTTTGAGGGTATGACGACCTAATACTTACCAGTCTGATTTCCTGACAGCATATACAATCACAGCTAGTAGTATCAACAAAAATACGGTACCACCCACCAGGCCGACTATCAAAACTGAAATAAAAATAACGAAATTACAGTCCGGTCTCGGTAATATGGCACATGTTTACAAAGTTAAATCATGTAAACAACGCAACATCGAACTTCAAAATTAAGTAATATTGCATATGACGGTCTGAATCTTGCAGGTGTCTCGCACCTGTAAGATTCGAACCAATTCCACATGCAAAATTACAATTACAAATTAAGATTGATTTGCCTTATTTACATAAGTACAATAATTATGTCAACCCGCACCATTATATAAAGTCTATACTTGATATTCTGTTTTCTTTTAATCATTTTTCTATTTTATTCTGGGGATTATTCTGTTATTCTGTTAGCAGGCTGACTTACATTCTGAATAGATGTTTCTTTTGCTGTTATTGACATTGACTGTGAACTCACTAAGTGGTGATTCTTAGTCAGATTTCAGATTGCTACGTGCACGTTAACCCATCACTAGATGGCAACAATTTAGACAGGTCTAAATTCAATGATGTTGCGGGCGACTCTTTCAAGTGAATGGGATTATATATTTCTAGATCTTGCGTGTAGAAAACATGCAATGTCTTAATTTTCCTCAATATTTCCCAAAGCCTTCATCTTGTTGGGCGCCAAAAGGCGTCAATGAGCAGAAATGTGTATGACGTTAATAAGCAAATGAGGCTTATATCAAACTCAACTTTTGATTCAAACTCAAACAAGTAAAAATAGCTGTGCTAAGCTTGTTCCCTTGGTATGATATTTTGCTGTTGAAATGTTACTTACACAAAAGTTTGTCCGAGCCTTCATCATTGGACAAGACGGGCTGTGGAGAAGCTGGTGTATGTAAGAGAATATATAGATATATAAAGCAGAGTACAGAATTAGTATAGTACAGAGTTAGTCATATGATTAAAAGTACTATCATAGAATACCCGTAATGTGGCCATTTTCATTTTCAGTTTCCTAAAACATCGGACTTTGTTTCGAGCGGCGTCGTTACGTATCCGTACCTATTCGGGGGCGGTCGTAAACATTCGGCGATGAAAAGTTCCACCGCCGAATGTTTTCGACGTCACCCGAATAATTCTGACGTCGCGCGAATCTAATTAGTGGTGGACTACCTTAACATGGATTATATGATTTGTCACATGTCATGGATCTGTTAGTTATTTGAGAACAAAATGATACACCAAGTTCACCGATGTTGATAGTAATTAGTTATAAATAAATGTCTTCCTTTTGTACCGTTTCAAGATAAATTACATGCACAAATCGACTACATATACGGACACTTTTTAAAACCTTTGGCTTGTTTACCAAGATTTATATTCTGCACCTTATTCCATCTTAATTATTGATCTATAACAAAAGTCTGATCAGACGAGTCGTACGTCGAATCATTCGGAGCAATTGAACTCTCTGAAATCTAAGAATTGGTCATTTATACAGTGATATCTTGTTTATTGAAATGTCATCCAAAAGAAAAAGTGTGTCCCCTTCATTATATCCATCATTTATAAGCAACAACCTACATGTATCAGTGGTAAGATTCGCTTTTATGATTTTTTATATCAAATTAATTGTCATAGAACTAATCAAATTCGAATAAATAAGGATATTCATGCAATCAAACAAACAATAGACAAAAGTAAAATGCAGCAGAATTACTGACGAGTATAACAAATAGAACATACATGTAATAAAGTTGCTCATGACTACTATACTGCCATTTTGTTATGCTCACAAAAATATCCAATAAGCAGAAAGACAAAGTAGCTGTCACGTAAATTTGGCTTGTACGTCAAACATAGAGATCGGTATCCACATGCTTTTATTATCTGACTAGCACACTATCCTAAGGATATGTTATACCAGCTCGTAGTTCTTAGTCAAAATTAAATAAGACCGAAGTGAATATAACAAAAACTTGATGATTAATTTATAAAATTAAAGATAACAAATAACAAATAATGATAAATTAATTTAAAAAAAAAAAAAAAAACATTCAGCAGCAAATATACGTGAGCTTCATTTAAAATCTACACGAATCAAAAGTAAAAGTATCATGCAAAAACGTCAATTTTGAGAATTTAACGGCACGTTGACAATTTCTAAACCTCCATAGCCTTTATTCTGTCTAAGACAGTAATGATCCAAAATAAAACAAAAAAGTTGTTTGTTTAAACGTTCAAGCACAACTGAAAAATATTATTTGTTTTAATCTATGTTTTATGCTATATATTCGACGTTCTATCCTTGACGACACCTGATGTGTTGTCTACACCTCCCTTTTTTCACGTTGGCCCGAGATGGCATCGACTGGATTTATTTTCAGAGTGCATGCTCAATTTACAAGCACTTATTCAATGTTTATTTTTTTCAAATGTTGAGTGAAGTAAACTAATCTTTGCATGCATTTATAACCCATAGAAAAAATATGATGCATTTTTATAGTATCAGGAGAAACCGTATCCAGCACCATGCAGCCAACCAAAGAAAGGGTGGTACCTTCTGTGGGTATCGGATCAATTTCTGGTTCAGTCCTGTCATTTAGATCTGTTTCATTTGAGGTTTGGACCAAGGAAGTTGTGGTCGCGTCTTGTAATTCATGTTGAAATTTGCCTTGATTTGTGGATACATTTAGTGGCGAAAACGTTCTGGGCAGATACTCGTCGGTAGATCTAACGTCGTTTATTGAAGTATTGAATAAATTAACTTCTACGGTTGAAGAAATCATGGGTAATAAACGACTCTCATTTGCTGAGTACGTAGTCATAACTCTTGCAGTGGATGATGGTGGTGCCGTTTCACTAACTGTGTTAGATTTTGTTGTCTGTGATTTGACGTTTGCATCATATGTTGAGGAAGAATTTGCAATGTCTATAGAAAAATCAGTCGCAACTGAACTTAAAGTTTCAAAAATTGAAGTCACTTCATACTCAGATGGTGGCTTTTGGCTTAGAGAAGTTGTTAGCAATGTTTCTTTTTCCCCAATTGTTGTCAAATCTATATACGTATTTGATAGCAAATAGTTAGTTGTTGATTGAGTCGACGACGTCATGGTAGATGTTGTTGTTGTTGTTTGTAGTGTTTCTGTAGTGGTTGTTGTTATTGTAGAAGCGGATGTGGACGTTAAAGTAGTTGTGGGAGAAGTCAAAATGCTTGCTTGCATCGTCGTGGTGGTTGGTTGCGTTGTTATTGCAGGTTGCTTTGTCGTTCTGTGTGGTTGCGTAGTCGTACTGGTTTCTTGTGTTATCATGTCAGGTGCTTGTGTTCTCGTTGTGGGCACTTGTGTTGTAGTTATGATATATCGCGTTGTCTTGCTTGGTGGCTGCGTCGTCGTCGAGACTGGCTGCGTTGTCGTGACGGGTGGTTGCGTTGTCGTGACGGGTGGTTGCGTTGTCGTGACGGGTGGTTGCGTTGAATTTAAAGTTTCAATAACTGAAGTCACTCCATACTCAGATGGTGACTTTGGTCCTAGAGAAGTTGTTAGCAATGTTTCTTCTTCCGCAGTTGTTGTCAATTCTATATACGTATTTGATAGCAAATAGTTAGTTGTTGATTGAGTCGATGTTGATGTTGGTGTTGTTGTTTGTAGTGTAGTATCTATAGTTTCACTTGTCTCTATAGAGTTTGCAGGAAAGGGCTGTACACTAGATACTGGGGTCAGATCCAAACTATTGTTTTGTTGTGGTGGAGACATTTTGTCATTTGACGAATCATGATGCAGAGTTGCATACTCGACTGTCGTTGGTACATCTAAAGGGTTGGGTATGGAAGAATCATCCATGCGGTTTCGTAAGTTTGAATTATTATGCTCCATAATGTTATAGTCTATTCCCGGTTTAGTATTATTTGAAATAGATGATACGTCAGTTGACGTTTCTGTGCGAACATCAACAGTTGACGAGTTAACTGCTGTGTCAATTATTTTAGTTGGTTTGCTCTGATTAATATTTCCACAGAATGCGTAACTGTCTTCACACAACTTTGAAAGATTGGTTGAATTTCTTCCTTCTTCTAAGTCAGTACTATTTCCCTCTGGATCTACAGTTTGTGTGGAAGACACATCATTATAAATTACATTATTTGTATCGTTTCCAGTATCAACCGTCCTCATTGTATGATTAGTAATGGTAGTATCAGTCGTCTGTGGTTCAACTATGGTGGTAATGTTTGGTTTTGTAATGAATGGTTTTGGTGTAAGAGATGCTTCTTTTGCAGGTTCCACGTTTGACAAAACGGAAGCTGTATCCATATTCGAAAAATAAGTCTGTGTATCTATGTTTGTTGTTAAAAGTCTAGGTATATCGGTAGTGTTGGCATTTGTCGTAATATATGTTTTATTCGTATCTAGTACATGTGCTACTTCGTTCTGCATTGGCCGTCCTGAACAACCTTGATCACACGAAGTGCTTACATTTTCTGAAAATGTTTTGAGGTTTGGTAAAGATCTTGAATATATTTCCTTCTGAAACTATCTGTAAATAACGCGTTGATTATCGCGGACGACACAGCAATGAGCATACATCACTCCTGAATATTTATTAGTAAGCATAAAATATAATGTTATAACTTAAAATGTGTACAAATATCTGAATTAAGCCGAGTATTCTTTTGCAACAAAACCTTACCCTCTATAAACGTGTGATTTGTCTATATGTGTTTCTATTTAGTTTTAGTGGGTTAGTTAGAATTCATGTTAATATGAGTACTTTGGTACAATTTTTTGGCCTTTAGCTTTGTTCATTTATAAGCGAAACCTACCTTTAGTAGCACTTTCTTCTGTTGTTAATCTAAGTGTTGTGTCGGATATTGTAGAAGTTGTTCTTGCTGGATCAGTGGTTCGTGTATCAGCTGTTGTAATGGAAGGCGTTACTGTCGTTTGAGCAGAAGTCACCGTAACGTTAGGTGGCAATGTTGTAGTAGTTTGTGTACTGACAGTTGTAACATTAGGCGTGGTTGAAGTCAACGCTGAAGCAGGCGAAGTAGAGGTTTTTGTGCTTGTAGGGATAGTTGTCATTGTTACGGGTACACTGGTTGTTTGTGTGGACGATATTGTTGTTTGTGTTGGAATTGTTGTTGTGGTTGTTGTTGTTGTTTTTGTTGTTTGAGGTGAAGCTGATTGTGATTCAGTAGTTGTAGGAGTGACGGACGTTTTCGTACTAGATGAAGTTGTTGTTGGAGACATTGTTATTTCCTGGGTTGTTGTTTGTGTACCTGATGTTGTTATAGTGGTCGGTGCGTCTGTTTGTGCCGCTGTAGACGTCCGCATGGGTGTAGACGACGCTACTGTTTGTGTTACAGTAGTCATTGTAGGCGTTAACGTAGATGTTGTTTGGGTTGGTGTCGAGGTTGTCGCGGAGGTTGTCGTCGTCGAAGGCGTCTGTGTTGTTGTTTGTGGTGTGGATGTCGTGGTTGTTTGCTCTATTGTGGTGGTTGAAGGTGATGTCGTGATGACTGTTGGCGTTTCTGTAGAGGTTGTTGGTATTGTGGAAGTGGTTGTGGGCGTTGTAGCTGTAGTAGCTGTGGGAGAAGTTGTTTGTCTCGTTGTGGTAGTTGGTTGTGTTGTTACGACAGGTTGCGTCGTCGTGCTAGTAGATTGTGTTGTTGTTGCGGAAGGATGCGATGTTGTTGTGGGAGGTTGTGTTGTTGTTGCGAGTCGTTGTGTTGTCGTGTTTGGTGCTTGCGTTGTGGTGTTAGTTGCCTGTGTTGTCCTTGTGGTCGTTTGTGTTGTAGTAATGGTAGTCTGTGTTATCGTGCTTTGTGGTTGTGTCGTAGAGACAGGCTGCGTTGTTGTGACGGTCGGTTGCGTTGTTGTGCTGGTTTTTTGTGTTGGCGTGGTGGGTGCTTGCGACGTTGTTGGTGTTGTGGTTGAAGTTGTTGTCGTACTAGATGTCGTGCTCGTTGTTGAAGTCGTAGAGGTCGGTTTCGTAGTTGTCGATGTTGTTGTTGTCGTACTAGGTGTCGTGGTTGTTGATGTTGTGCTCGTTGTTGAAGTCGTAGTGGTCGGTTTCGAAGTTGTCGAGGTTGTTGTTGTCTTACCAGGTGTCGTGGAAATGGTTGTCGATGTCGTGCTCGTGGTTGAAGTCGTAGTGATTGGTTTCGTTGTTGTAGAAGATGTTGTTGTACTGGGTGTCGTAGTTGTTGATGTCGTGCTCGTGGTTGAAGAAGTAGTGGTGGAGGTGGTCGTTGTGGTTGTAGCTAAATACGGACTCCTAACACAATGTACGGTCATGATTGGTTCTGTCCCACCTACAACGTATGAAATTATGCTGCAGTTACGAAGTTTTGCAATGACACCAACGAAATGATTTATTCATAAATATAGTTCCGTTACAATATCAAATTTCATATTTTTTTTTTATAGAAATCAAGAAATTTTACAGCTTGTATACCAAAGCTGTATAGCTGAATGGGATGAGTATCAAACTTCAAATCATTTTAACCGTACGTACGTTGGTTCGGATCTTGCTGGTATGTGATAGGCCCCTACCTGCAAGATTCACGCACATCACCAAAAAACGTAAATGTTAGAATTTGCAAGAATATGCCATAATATCATATCCGAGCAAGAGATGATAATGCAAACTCGTATTTGACAGTCCTTTAAAACAGAATCATACTATAATTTGAGCAACGTTTGTCTGTTTGTCTGTTTGTCTGTTTGTTCCCTACTCCTCCCAGGTCTTTGGGCCGATCTTCACCAAACTTGGGGGGAAGGTGGAGGGCGGCCCCGGATATTAGCTTGAGGGGTTCATTTTTTGAAAGGTCAAGGTCATCGAGGTCAAAGATCAAATTTATCGTTTTTACGGGTTACGGCCTGTACGAAAAATTACGCCCGTAACAGAGGCGTAAATGAGACGTAATTATGAGACGGAATCCGTCTCATTTTCCGCTAGTAAGCTTGTTTAAAGAAATATAAGAATGAGACGGAAACCAAGCGTAAACCAAGCGTAATTTAGAGGCGTAAAATGTTAATTAACCGGAATTTTTAGAGACGGAATATGCAAATGAAGCGGATTTTTTTACAGGCGTAATTGCTAGGAGGCGTAACTAGATAGAATTATGAGGCGGATTCCGCTTGGAATTTTTAAGAAATTACAGGCGGAATCCGCTTCATAATTACGCCTCCTAGATATTTACTACATAATATGTGGGTGGGGAATGGTAAAAATGAACATTTGAATTTGTTTAATTTAGTCAAAAGAAGACTCACCAATGTTGCCTCACTTGGTCCTACCATTTAGTCAGCCCCTTAATGTCCTGGATTCATCAATATCAATGTTTTAATTCATATCTCAAACATTAACTTTGCAAAAAGTCAGAGAAGCAAAATTCCCTCCAATTTTCAAAACAGGAAGTAGGAAATGGTCATAGACTGGGAGAAAATAGACTGGGAGGCCTTATTTTCACAAAGTTAATTCTGTATCTTGTGAACTATATATCTCAGGCACTATTTGAGATACAGCCATAATATTTCACACATGGATACTTCCTGCCAATACCTTTTATTTGGGACCATGAACTTTGGCCTAGTGACCTTGACCTTGGAGTTTGACCTCCTTTTAAAAAACTTTAACCTGGCCTATATCTCATGCACTATTATTGATAGAGCCTTGATATTTCACACATGGCTACCTTCTGCCAAGACCTTTAATTTGGAATCATGACCTTGGACCTTGTGACCTTGAAGTTTGACCTACTTTTATTTTTTTTAACCTGGCCGATATATCATGCTCTTTCACACATACAGCCTTAATATTTCTCACATAGACACCTCCCACCAACACCTTTCACATTTGACCATGACTTTATGACCTTGACCTTGGCATTTGACCTACTTTTTTAAAACTTTAACCCAGCCTCTATCTCGTGTCCTTTTACACATACATTCTTGATATTGCACACATGGACACCTCCTACCAAGACTGTTCACATTTGACCATGACCTTGGACCTTGTGACCTTAACCTTGGACTTTGACCTACTTTTTAAAAACTTTAATCTGACATCTATCACATGTCCTTTTACATGTACAGCCTTGATATCTCACACATGGACACCTCCTACCAAGACCTTTTGCATTTGACCATGACCTTGGTGTTTGACCTACTTTAAAGAACTTTAACCCGGCCTATATTTCATGTGATTTTACAGATACAGACTTGATATTTCACACATGGACACCTCCTACCAAGACCTTTTACATTTGATCATGACCTTGGAGCTTGTGACCTTGACCTCAACTTTGACCTACATTAAAGGTAGGCCCTTGAGGGGGCATATTATGTTTTACAAACACTTCATGTTTAGATAGAGCCTTGATATTTCACACATAGATACTGCCTGACATTTACTTTCATTCAGGAATTAAGACCTTGTGACCTTGACCTTGAAGTTTGACCTACTGTTTAACCTGGCCTACATCTCATACACTTTTAGATATAGAGCTTTGATATTTAAAATAAGGATAGAACTTGTTAAGACCTTGCATTTGAGATCATGACCTTTGGCATTAGGACCTTTACCTTAAGGCATATACTTTACAAGAACTTTAACTTGGCCTATATTCTAATCACTGTTACAGATGGAGTCTTGATATTTTACTCTTGCATACCTCCTACCAAGACCATCAATCTTGGAACTTGACCTTGTGACCTTGAATTTTGAGTTTGACCTTCTTAACAAAAGCATTTTCTTTGCCTTTATCTTATGCAGTGCAAAAATGAAAATGGCTAGTATATTGGAATCGCGTCATTATAAAATTGCTAAGTCCAAAAAATCCGCCTCCCTGCAAAGTTTAAGTTATTTTCCGCTTTAAGAAACAGCTATTCCGCCTTGTTAAAATGGTTAAGTCCAAAAATTACGCCTGCTCAAAAATTAAAGTTTTAAATTACGCCTGTTGTGATAAAATTTCGCCTCCATTTCATTTTACGCCTTTAATTTCCGTCACTACTATACACAGTGACTAAGGCGTAAAGTATAAATCCGCCACTGTTACAAGCGTAAATTGCCATTTACGCCTCATTTACGCCTCATTTACGCCTGTTTTCCAAGCGGAATCCGCCTCTTTTTTTCGTACAGGGGGACGGGATTGCTTAGTTACGGGACGGGATTGCTTACCGGTTACGGGACGGGATTAGGTGGAGTGCCGCCCCGGATAGGTCAAGGTCATCGAGGTCAAAGGTCAGCCCCGGATAGGTCAAGGTCATCGAGGTCAAAGATCAAATTTCGAGACGGGTAAAATTGCTAGTAATCACAATGTCAGCAACATTGATTAAGATTATTGTTCCTCAATTTGACAGTACATACTATAATTTGAGCAACGTTTGTCTGTTTGTCTGTTTGTTCCCCTACTCCTCCCAGGTCCTTGGGCCGATCTTCACCAAACTTGGGGGGAAGGTGGAGGGCGGCCCCGGATATTAGCTTGAGGGGTTCATTTTTTGAAAGGTCAAGGTCATCGAGGTCAAAGGTCAAATTTATCGTTTTTACGGGTTACGGGACGGGATTGCTTAGTTACGGGACGGGATTGCTTACGGGTTACGGGACGGGTTTAGGTGGAGTGCAGCCCCGGATAGGTCAAGGTCATCGAGGTCAAAGGTCAGCCCCGGATAGGTCAAGGTCATCGAGGTCAAAGGTCAAATTTCGAGACGGGTAAAATTGCTAGTAATCACAATGTCAGCAACATTGATTAAGATTGTTGTTCCTCAATTTGATAGTATATTTCGCGAGATATGTGCACCAAGAACTTGCAATGAACACACCATAAGAAAATGTAAAAATCTTACCGCTGTCGTCGTAGTCTTCGTCTGAAAAAAATAGAAACGAATATATTTGAATCAACACAAAGTATATAAATAACGCCACCAACCCTAGATTGGTAAATGTAATAAGCGAAATAATGAGAACACGACAACTATCCATTAACAAATAATCAAATAAAACTACTAAATAGAGTTTAGACTTGAGTAGAAAGAACTGGGACAGAGATATTGCCAAACCTTTTTCATTTAATTTCAATGACGACAACAATAGAAGAATGGGTATTTTACCGTTGTGACTTAGTCTATATCATACTGTAAACGACATGAACAATATTGACGCCATAAGAGAGTAAAACAAAATTGGGGTCCGAAAAAGAGCCTTACTGACATGTGGTCTGATCATGACACAAATGGCTCTTTTAAACTTCTTAATTGCCCGTAGAAATGGTAAGAGAGTAAGATATTTAGACACAATCTGATATGCAATTATAGGTCTATTGGTGTAAATTACCACAAGAGTCGCTTCCCCGGTTATTTCCCAACTTTTATGTCGGGATGCTTCATTAATCCTTCCTCAAGATCTGCTTTTTACATCATTGATGTCATCATCAGGCAGGAGAAGGAAATGCTGATAACCAACGCTCTTTTCGTTGCTACATTGTTGACACAAACATGCCGAAAAACTTATCTTCATATCAGTTCAGTTAATTTAGCTAACAGCGTCAGTTGTTCGTGTCTGCAATAACTTTCAGAATATGACCAGTCTACATTTCTGCCATTTTGGAAAATAGTTATCACCGACTCACTACTCGAACTATTATATATCCGGGTACATGTAACAGAAGACATTCTAGATTTACCTATATTGTGGGTACTCATTAGAATCGTCTTGATGAGACGATTCTAATGAGTACCCACAATATAAGATTTAATTAATATTGAACGATGATTTGTATTTCAAAACGTCATTACTTCCTCTTATTTGCAACTTTGACTAGATTGAGTTCCCACTAACTTACCACATGCCTCCCTTGACCACTGTGCTGGACTGACACATTGACCAGTGACACTACAAAACTGTTGTCCTTCAGCACACGACTGATCTGTAATAGAATATACGACACAGTGTAATGGGGGTACCAAACACTTGACCACTGTGCTTGACTGACACACTGACCAGTGACACTACAAAACTGTTGTCCTTCAGCACACGACTGATCTGTAATAGAATATACGACACAGTGTAATGGGGGTACCAAACACTTGACCACTGTGCTTGACTGACACACTGACCAGTGACACTACAAAACTGTTGTCCTTCAGCACACGACTGATCTGTAATAGAATATACGACACAGTGTAATGGGGGTACCAAACACTTGACCACTGTGCTTGACTGACACACTGACCAGTGACACTACAAAACTGTTGACCTTCTGCACACGACTGATCTGTAATAGATTATACGACACAGTGTAATGTTGGTAACAAAACCTTGACCACTATGCTGGACTAACACATTGATCAGTGACACTACAAAACAGTTGACCTTCAGCACACGACTGATCTGTAATAGATTATACGATACTGTGTAATGGGGGTACCAAACACTTGACCACTTTGCTGGACTAACACATTGATCAGTGACATTACAAAACTGTTGACCTTCAATATATGACTGATCTGTAATAGATTATCGTCAATAGCACGCTATTCCGCAAGTCGACGTGACGTCACTTTAACCAACGTTATCCAACGTTATGTTGGTGCCTGACGTAGTTTAAACAAAATATGTTTCACATAATTTGTTTATGCTTGTTAAAACCAGCTCGATGTCCGACAATTTACAAATATGGACACCAATGAAAATTTCTTATGGGAAAGGTTTGTGAAAACGGTGAATTTTTAATAACAAGAGTTTTCTCATTTTGACGCGATATTTTTTCAGTGTGTCAATAAATCCAATTTATCAACATTTGTTTTGTTTAACAATTCAGCTTTCAGAAAAACTGTTCATTGCTTGAAAAAGACCTTTTTGTATGATTTTACAAAAAAATAATTTTGGAAAAAATTTAAGCAAAAAGAGAAATACTTATAACCAACATTTTATCCCTTGCATAAATTTTGGCAATATATCTTTTACCCAGATCAAATTTTTATTGATGTGTATTTGATAATTAAAAGAACATTATAAATGTAATGATAAATAAGAAAATCAAACTCTTTCCTTACAGAAACAACTTTATCCTTAGTTTTTTATATAAAACCCACGAATTGTATGAACAAGTTTGGTATTACAGTAATTCAAATTACACACAAAACAGCGCACGTCTATCATATAACGCTACAACGATGTTGCACGTCGGGTAGAAAAAATGTAATTTTAAAAGTATGATTGAATTTATTACATGTTTAGATTAATCTTATTGTATTATATACTGTTTTAAAGCTTATTATTTGTACTTTTGTCAGTAGTAATAGCATGCGCTGATTTTTGTGTGTCAATTTAAACAGTAAAGCTTAAGAGATGAACCCTATTTAGAAAAACACAATTATCGAGCAGGGTAGAAAATTTGTAATTTTTCTATGTTTTTGTTTCAAACATAAATATTCAACCTTTCAAATATAATTTTATCATTTCTTTTTGTTGAAACAATGTACTTTTATATGAAATGAAAATCATCGAAGGGACGTAGCGGAAAATATACGAAAATTAAGTTTTACATACTGTAGCCGACCTATGATGAAAAAACGTTACATGGGTACATGACACCGTTGTTTACGTTGTTTTGACGCAAATAACATTTCTGATGTCCCTCGTGCAAATGTCATATTTACGCAGGATAAACGGATTCCGACGTTCAAAGAATTTTGAAAATCGACCGAAGATTAGCAATTCTATTGCATTTTATATCTGAATTATATTCGTATTTCGTTACGCGTTACATGCAAATGTAAGCATTATTATGAGTTAATGTAAGTTATTATTTTCTTCATATGAAATTAAAGCACATATAACATGCTGAAATTGATGGGAAATAGTATAATTTCCTAAGATTGACTTCTATTTATGTACCTAATTAAAGTATTTTGATAATGTTGAGAGAATAAAGTGAAAAATGTAAAAAATGCAGAATAGCGTGCGATTGACGTTATACGACACAGTGTAATGGGGGTACTAAACATTTGACCACTGTGCTGGAATAACACATCGATCAGTGACATTACAAAACTGCTGACCTTCAATATATGACTGATCTGTAATAGATTATACGACACAGTGTAATGGGGGTACTAAACATTTGACCACTGTGCTGGAATAACACATCGATCAGTGACATTACAAA
This sequence comes from Fragum sueziense, assembly GCA_963680895.1. Classification (NCBI taxonomy): domain Eukaryota; kingdom Metazoa; phylum Mollusca; class Bivalvia; order Cardiida; family Cardiidae; genus Fragum; species Fragum sueziense. Next base: position 7,781,643 of record OY804595.1, on the reverse strand, counting down.
ACTGTTGACCTTCAATATATGACTGATCTGTAATAGATTATACGACACAGTGTAATGGGGGTACCAAACACTTGACCACTTTGCTGGACTAACACATTGATCAGTGACATTACAAAACTGTTGACCTTCAATATATGACTGATCTGTAATAGATTATACGACACAGTGTAATGGGGGTACTAAACATTTGACCACTGTGCTGGAATAACACATCGATCAGTGACACTACAAAACTGTTGTCCTTCAATATATGACTGATCTGTAATAGATTATACGACACAGTGTAATGGGGGTACCAAACACTTGACCACTGTGCTTGACTGACACACTGACCAGTGACACTACAAAACTGCTGACCTTCAGCACACGACTGATCTGTAATAGATTATACGACACAGTGTAATGGGGGTACCAAACACTTGACCACTTTGCTGGACTAACACATTGATCAGTGACATTACAAAACAGTTGACCTTCAGCACACGACTGATCTGTAATAGATTATACGACACTGTGTAATGGGGGTACCAAACACTTGACCACTGTGCTGGAATAACACATTGATCAGTGACACTACAAAACTGTTGACCTTCAGCACACGACTGATCTGTAATAGATTATACGATACTGTGTAATGGGGGTACCAAACACTTGACCACTGTGCTGGAATAACACATCGATCAGTGACATTACAAAACTGCTGACCTTCAGTACACGCCTGATCTGTGATAGACACAGATTTATCCGACAATGTAAAATAGGTGTACAACAACCCCGTTTACATCTTTTTATCCGCATCATAAATTTTGTTTTTCGTCAAAAAAGTTTTGATCAGGTGATCAAAAGTTCTTCCACATCTAGTAGATCCATTTAGACATTTGTCGCCTTCTCTGTTACATACCCTTTTCTTAATCGGTCACGCATTAACACTATCGTAAAGTTTGTGTCACGTGATTCCCCGTCGTGAGGTGGGATCGAAGTGAACGTAACCTTTTAGCAAGTCAGTTACCTAGAAGTGGGCCAACTTATGTGAACATTGCTTTCACCACTGCACGGTTAATGTAAGGGAGGAAAAGTGTAAGAATGATAATGAACAGAAATCTGAATATGTCACGTCTTTCTCAGAATTATTTGTCAATTAGCAAATAACTTATCAAAGACTTGAAAGCAAGACAATCAAGTAATAAAGTTTCTCATTCATAATTATAAGAAATTACAGAATTAGATAAACGACTCTGTACCTCGTGATACCCAATGTAATTGAGGTCCACCGATGAATCTACAAATCGTGTGCTGAATTTTTCTGATATTATAACGATTATGTCAATACTCGAACGTAGATCTATATCTTCTTATCATTGTTGTTTGAAAAATTTCAGCATTTGTCCTTTTCAAGTTAAAGTAAGGTAGAGTAAGAACTATTTTTGCTACTTGTATTACTTCAGTCATTTTCTCTATTTTAGTAAAGGATTTTTCATCGTTGCTTTTCGTATACAAACAACAACAACAACAACAACAACAACAACAACAACAACAACAACAACAACAACAACAACAACAACAACAACAACAACAACAACAACAACAACACCACCACCACCACCACCAACAACAACAACAACACGTTTCAACTAAAGCTTGTTTTAACCCTTTCCAAAACGGCAAAATCTTAGGGTGACCCGCTTCAAAAACTGTCACAAATGACAAAATGGATGTTATTAAAAATAGGATTTGTGTAAAATATGGCATAGAAAATATTGAGACAAAAGGAGAAACTGCTGGTAATCAGCAGTTTCTTCTTTTGCCTCAATGTTTCCCAAACCTTTTTTTAAAGGGACGTCAAAACCAGGTTTTGTTTGGGAAAGGGTTAAAGCAGTGGTTATCAGGTTTCGGGAGAAACGCTTAGATATTCTATGCCTATCCTTTTTGTTTGTTATAGACTTTGTAAAAGCAGATGTATTATTGTTATGGATACTTATGATTTTAAGTAAAAATACATTTTAATTATTACTGTTGATGTAATAATACATTACTGGCTTGAAGTATTGTCAGCTTGGTCCCTGATAGACATTGAAACAAAAGAAGAGCATCCTGATAGCCAGCATTTTCTCCCTTTCGTTAGATAGTTTCTGTGCTATGAAATACAAATAAAGAATGGAACATGAAGTCGTAGGGAATGTCATTTTATACAAGATGTACTAGGTTCGACTCATCCATAAATTAAACAGACCTACAGTAAAGTGTTTTAAAAAGGAAAGACAATAAAGTGCTTGAAATGGGTCCCATATTCCCTTTCCTACTACATTCCAGTAACAAAGTTTTTTTTTAAATAATAATAATTGTTGTTATTTCCATTGGCGAGGATGGAACCAGGCCCCGGTTTCTCGAAAAACTTAAGTATATCCTCATGAGAACATGCTCAATTTCAAAGGGATACTCTCCAACGTTGAAGGGTATTCGATTGAAGTTCACGTGGATTTCGTGCGATTTGAGCACGGTGCTCAGATTTTAGCATGAGAACTCACTTCAGTTTTTTCGAGAAAGCGGGGCCAGATCTTGTCTTAAGGTATCCGATCCCCCAAAAGCAGCAAAGAGCCAGATATGAAACTTGAAAAGTGCAAATAATTCCTAAACTGTGTTACATTTCCATTCCAAATAAAATACAAACATAAGCATTTTGCACGGCTTAGAATTTCGAATTAATGCATCGTAATGAAAATATTTGACAAAGTGTTTAAAATTACCTTCCTTGTATATAAATATAGAGTAAAATAATATTTGTAAATTATTTTCATATTGAAGCATAATTTTGATATCCGGCACGGTGAATCAACTTATGTGAAGTGTATTTACAAGTGTGTGAAATTTGATGCATTTCTTATGGCTAGAAAGTGTAGATTTTTTCAGGGTCTGTGAACCTGAAGAAAAAACTCGATTCATCCGATGTGGAGAAAGGGGCATAACGAATGTCAGGTGCATTCTGATTCTATAGACATTTATTTCGTCTGTTGTAATAGTTGAACAAGCTTATGATATGTCGTTTGGGGAATGAATTAAATAACTTATATAATAAATAATAAGAAAGAAACGTGTCTGATATCAGATAAACCCATTACAAAACGGTAAAAACGTAGACAGAGTCAATTCAAAAGATGCTGCAGATGACATAGTCAGAATTAATAAACAATAATTTGAGTACAAAATAGCACAGAAAATATTGAGGAAAAAGGAGTTAAGGCTGGTAATCTGCCATTGTCTTCTTTTATCCCAACGTTGTCCAAGCAATTTCTGATAGGTCTTGTTAAGGAACGCGTTAAAAGATAAGTATATCATGTTTAAGGTCGTTCGTTTAAAACATTTCTCGGAATTTATTTATCTTTACTTGAAAGGCTCATGTCAAATGTTAAACTCGTGCTGAGAAAAAAATTGAAATATTTTAGAAATTTCTACACGGCATACCAAAACTTGCTTAACCATTTCCCAAACAAGACCTGGTTTTGACGTCCCTATTAGAAAAGGCTTGCGAAAACATTGAGACAAAAGAAGAAACTGCTGATAACCAGCAGTTTCTCCTTTTGTCTCAATATTTTCTGTGCCATATTTTACACAAATTCTATCTTAAATAACATCTATTTTGTCATTTTTTGCAGTTTTTGAAGTGGATCACCAAAGAATTTGTCATTCGGGAAAGGATTAAACGATTACCACATGTTCCACTGGTGAAAGGTATCGTTTTGACCCATTTCCCAACCACAATAGAGATATAAGTCTAAAATAGAAAAAAAAAAACATTGTTCACAGTATTTCCTTCTTTTCTCTTGATTTTCCCAAACTATGTTTTGCGCGACAAAACGTTTGTATCCGAAGGAAGAACAAGAGAGAAATCCGAATTTAAATGAATCCTCTTTTTATATATAGATTATCATCCCCTGTTTCCGTGCCCTTGTCGCGTGTTTGAATTATAAGCCATGATAAAATTATCTGAATTGAATCTTAAAAGCAAGACAAGACTTTCTGTGAAATATCAGAGCATGAAAAATGACGCTATCCGTACAAATGTCTCACGATAATGCACATTAGCTCTTTGTCCATACATTGCTGCTTTTTGACTCCCAAAATATTCAAGGCTTTGGAAAACAGTGTTGGAAATGAAGGAAATAAAGGAATTGCTCGTTACTTGCATTTTCTTCATTTCCCACAATATTGTCTACCACAAAATACTCGAACATTTTTTTTTAATTTCATTCTCCTTACAATTTCTACTATAATATATTTGAATTTGGATAAGTCGAAAATTTTGCATGTTGGAAAAGGGTTGACGCAGGCTGTATTGAAGCAAGAGAGAAAGCAGAATCGTATCTGTTGTTTACTTATAAATGTCACGGTTACGTTGTCTTGATAATAACGACTACATTGTATTTATGATCAACAACAACAACAACAACAACAACAGCAACAACAACAACAACAACAACAACAACAACAACAAAAACAACAACAACAAAAAAAAAAAAAACGGGGTTTTTTTGGAACAATTTTTTGTTTGGTTTTATTGGTTGATTAGGGTTCAATGCTTCTTTCAACTGCTATGATCATATCGCGGCAGCTGGAGACCTAGGGTTAACCTCGGATTCCTGTCATTTCTCATACCAGTGCTACCACAATATCCTCACCGAGCCGCCAGCTTCTCGCCAAACATAGGTTAACGATTTTGAAACCATTGGTGGATGACCATTTTGTCAGAAAGGATTATTTGCAGCAACCAGGGGTCGGATCCGAGACATTATGAGTGAGAGTGAGATGCGCTACCAACTTCACTATGGCCGCGGCTGTTTATAAATATATGTCACATCTTATGCCAAAATCAACAAGAGATACAAGTTACTATCGTAAGTCTTATTTCCTTATAACATGGTTATGTTTCATGTGACCTGTCTCGCAAGAATGACTATCTGTGAACATTAACCCATTACCACACCGTGACTCCTTCGGACTCCCCACAATATAATGACTTTGGAAAACATTGTGGAATATGAAGAAATTGCTTGCGACAAGCAATTTCTTCAAAAAGCTATAAAATTTCGAAATTTCATCACATTGAAATGTCGTCTGCAACTTCTTTCAAATTGGACTACCCAAAAATTTTGTCGTTTGGTAATGCGTTACGCATTGATTCCATCAGTTTGAAAGGACTGTGCAGACTGACTAGTCGTTAAACGGTTACTTGTACCTAATATTTTCTGAATTTAGAATTACATTAATGATATTGTGTGCGTAATTTCGAATTTCGATATAAGGTGGACCACATCTTCGCAAACCAAGGAGTCTACCTCCAATTTGTTCGTTGGAACAAAGTCGAGGTAGAATCCTTTGTTTGCGAAAATGGTTGGACAACTGCTGGGTTCCCTCTGTTTTTCATTTATTAGCGATATTGCTTCCCCGATGCTCTTTTTTTACGTTTCAGGTCACATATGAATGTGAACATCATGTTACAAAGAGTATTTGATATGACAACATTTTAGCCTTTTTGTGACAAAAGGTACAAGTTGGCCGAAATGTTCGATTTTGGCTTTCCCCCAAAACAATGCTAGGGCAATGTCATAATCACATGATTTTATAACCGAAGAAAGCGGTGTCAAAAACTTGAAGCTTTTGCAAACAACATAACACACGTCATGGAGTTTCCCCCAAAATGACGTCATGCCAACTTGTTCACTTTCTCACAGACACATTTTGGAAACCGTTGTTATAGATAGATAGCAATGTAATATTATTACCAGGCTCTCACGCTGTTACCATGTGAATGATGTTGGTTGATTGAATGAGATTTAACGCATGCGTTACGCTCATATCTACGCACTGGACCACCTAGTCATGCATTCCTGAGTTTCATTCACTAGAACTACCACAACGTTATCGGACCTTCCAGCTGCCCATGTAACTTAGCTTAGATTATCGGACAATCGACGTTTCTCCTTGTTTCTGTCTGTGTTTTTTTATATTTCAACATACACATAAGCCCTACATGTACATATTTTCTACTGTTTTTTAACATTTCTTTTTACGTCTCGATATCTTTTGAATTCGGCAATAATAGAAAAGTGTTGCTTGATAATAATATAACACAATGCATTACATGAGTTCTTGATTAATGACAGTTCTGCACGATCTCAAAAACAATGAAGGCAATATGAATAGTTTTCGTGCTTGAGCTGCAACCGTTCTGTGTTGTTTGTTTAAAAAGGGTGTACTGGTTTCGGTTACTCCTTGATTAATGCCCAATTAACCATGTCTTAATTAACTGGTAAACTTTCAGGCTGTTCTATTTTGAAACCAATAATTGCACATGATATAAGAATGAAAGCTGATAAAGATAGTATTTTTGTAAACAATATTGCTCAGGAAAAGAGAGGCCAAAGAGAACATGCTCGTGACCAATGATACATCAATGATTTCCAAAGCCGTTTCATTCGAAATCTGGCATGTTTCAGCCTAACCCGAAAGGCATTCTTTCTATGAAACAGGTCACGTGTCATGACAATAACATTCACAGAATCGTGATCCTATAAGTACTTTTACACTCGTTTCTGTATACATTGCATATCTATGTATATCTTCAAAAGCGAGAACATGCTCTTTGACATTTCATGATATTCTTAATATGAATAAAAATTGATCTTTCATCTAACGTTTAAGACATAACTGTAAAATTAGCATAGACTTATGATTGTCCACTAGCTAATTGAGATGACTAAATGGCTTATGATATCACAAAGAGAGAATAAAATGCTGATAACTAGCATTTTCTTCAACGCACTCGAAATGATAATATGTTTTTTATAAGCATTCTCATTTTGAAAGGTCACAACCATGATTCAGAAACAACCAAATTCGATGCTGTTTCAAGATTATTGTTACGAAAGACGAGGTAGTATAACGTTATATCATGGAAGTCATCGAGACAAAAGACGAATATTTTGGTTGTCAGCATTGTCGTCTTTGTAGAAATGTTTCTCATACCTCTCTGTAAGGAACTTCACGACCAGACCGTGTTTGTGAAATGTGTAAGATGACAGGCACATTAACATATGTTTGATAATAACCGGAAGTGGTTGGTGAGTAAAGTGGGGGGAAACATTTTCCGAATAAGGAACTTGCTGAAGACCAAACAGAAACAAAGTTTCAATGAATGGAGTATTTGAGAGGCAGTTAGGGGTTGGTATGGCTAAAACCGGAAATCGCCATTTTGTAAGGGTCTTGGGTGTAATGAAAATCACTCATAAGTCACAAAGCATTTTGAATAAAAAACAGTATCATAAACACATATCCTTATTCATTTTTGCCCCCGTTTTAGCCCTATATATATTGCCGTGAATTTCAGTAGAGAGTTAAGTATCAGTCACGGATTTCCTGGAACTACCACCAAGCTACCATAGCTAATAGGATCATTCGGCTGTTCTCGGTACTTTCGCGAAAGCATTTTTACTTGTCTTGTTGCAATGTTTTGTATTAATTTCGATGCGTTCATAAATAATCCCAAAATTGCGAACCATTTGCATTAAACAAGTGGCTACTTTCTTATGACGGGGAGTACCCCTAATGAGATTTGTGCGGCGTCGGAATTATTCGAGCGACATCGAAACATTCGGCGGTGGAGATTTCCACCTTCGAATGTTTACGACCGCGCCCGAATAAGTTCGGATACGTAACGACGACGCTGAAAAAAGTCCGATGTTTTTTAATCTCAAAATGGCCACATTACGGGTATTCTACCTTAATAGGTATCATTGCTTACCACAGTTGATTTCGTCCGAATTATCGGAGCAGTCCGGAAATACGTCACATACGTAACTGTTATCTATACACGTGCCGTCATCATGACACTGGAACTGCGTCGGTGGACACGTTTCTGGATAATATATAATAGACAAATTATATCAAGATTTGTTTTGATTAAGATATTCCATCCATCATTAGATACTTAACACTTCGTGAATCTTCGGACGTTATCCGTTTCAACGGATATTGACGAGGGTATTACTCGTTTATTTCCGTTGCCATGGATGACAACCGAAAATGCACGAAGTGTTTTTCAGATAATTATGGGTTGTATTCATGCTTGTTTCAATCAGATTGATTTTCCAAAATCCGAAGGGACGTAATTTTCTAAAAAGTGTCTGTTGGTGTCTTTAAATAACAAAACTCGCCGCCTGTAAAAGATGACGTTCTGCGTACATTGCCATGTCATGGTTTATATTGAATTAGAATATAGGATAAATCGTCGGTGTAAATGCAAAACCTCGTATGTCGGTTCTAGCGATTTTCAAAGTACAAACTTGTGTGTCCAATTTAGACAATTCTTGCAGGTTTTGCGATATTTTTACCGATGAGTATCAATGATACATTATTTATGAACAATATTTCCAAGTTTAAAGTAAAATATTTCAGTTCGGGAAAAGTTATTACACTTTATTCCCTCCCCTTTAAATTTTTCCGAAAACGAGATACGAGGTTTTGCATTTACAACGACGAAATGGTAAAATGGCAAACATTTTGTACTGTATATAACAATGTCTACAACATGTCAAACTGTCAAAGAGATCAATCTGCTAGTATCGAGAATGCTGTCTACCAAATTTAGAAATTACTGTTCCGGACAGGACATCGAAGTTCTGATTAGGGTTCTTACAACTCTAGAGTTATTACAGATGATGAAGAAGCTTTCAGAGAACAACATGGATATTGATAGGACAGAAAGTATGAACGGATTGATCTAGACCCATGGTGATCTCAGATGCCACAAGGGCTTTTTCCAGTACTAGTTTTTTTAACTCATAACCACACAATGACTCTTTTTGACTCCCCACAAGATAATGGCTTTGGAAAATATTGTGGTAAATGAAGAAATTGCTTGTGACAAGCAATTTCTTCATTTCCCACCATGTTTCCGTCCAAAAAAGACCTAAAAGTAAAAAAAGAATTCATTCACTTGAAATTGTCGTCTGCAGGATCTTTCAATTTGAACCGCCCTAAAACTTTGTCGTTTGATAATGGATTAAAATTAATTGTAATCCGTATCCATGTATGCAGATAGGCTACTCACCGGCCTCTATTGTAAGGCAATACGCGCTTTTATATGGAGCGATGTTTCGTACTAAATCTACAGTCATATTTTTATTCACTCTCGTATCAAAGTTTGACTGTAGACTATAGCACTCTTCTAGACCTATCTCCACACTGTTCTCATAATGCTGGTAACGTATACTGCTCCCACAAAATTCGTTCTCATACCCGTCAAAGTATGTGGTTGCGGACGTAAATTTGGTGTTTTGTGTATAAATAAAACATTCGCAGGCTGACCCTGATGATTGACCTGTTGCGTTGACCCCCTCGTCTGCATCTATATAGACCCGGGTACCTGACACCGTCCCTTCTAAACACATTGAGATCACTGAAATAAAGAGACGTACAGACAAATTAATTGATAAAGGTAAACCAAGTTTTAATTAAGGTAGTCTACACATAAGGAGATTCGTACGACGTCGGAATTATTCGTGCGACGTCGTAAACATTCGGCGATGGAACGTTCCACCGCCGAATGTCTAAGACGTCGCCCAAATAGGTTCGGATACGTAACGAATGTTCACGACGTCGCACGAAAAATTCCGACGTATCATGAACTTCATTAGTGGTGAACCACCTTAAGGTATCCAACCTCTCAAAAGCACCAAACAGCCAGAGGCGAAATTTGAAAAGTGCAAATAATTCCTAAACTGTGTTATATTTCCATTCCAAATACAAACATTATAAGCATTTTGCACGGTTTAGAAATTTGAATTAATGCATACTTATGGAAATATTCGATAAAAATGTTAAGAATTACCTCCCTTGCATATGGATATAGAGTAAAATAATATTTGTAAATTATTTTCTTCTTGAAGCATAATCTTGAAGTCTGATACGGTGAACCAACTTATTTGAAGTGTATTTAAAAGTGTGTGAATTTTGATGCATTTCGTACGGCTAGAAAGTGTAGAATTTTTCAGGGTCTGTAAACTTTAAGAAAGCTTACAACATTTGATTTATTTACGGATCCATCAGGCTTAGGTATGCATCGGTTCGATTAGACCTCCATTCTAAAATGTTATCTTCATTGGTCGACCACAATTTGAATTGTTTTCAGAAAAAAACCGAAAAGAAGAAATAATATACAGTATGATATGTAAATCACCAGGAATAGTATATTGCAGTCTTGTATGAGAATGTTTACGTTTACAGAATTTGAATCCTGAAGCCCCTTTAAGGTTTGATGTGTCTATAATTGCCTATCTAAAATGGTTAAGCTGAAGGATTGCCATCTCAGAGTAAATTGAAATTTTACCCGTGGTGAAATAAAATTCGTATGTAGAAAACTTTAAGCATGTCATACCTTTTGTTTGGTCCACATTTTGAACAGCACTTAAACAGGTACAATATACATCTGAAATGACAGACAAAAGAGCATTTTAGATGTATTGCTTATTAGAAATTTATTATGTTTTAAGTACAGTACACGAAGTAGGTACTACAGTATGAGGCTTTGGTTTCTCGAAATAAATTAAGTACGTTCTCAGACTCAAATCTGAGGAACGTGCTCAAATCACACGAAATCCACGTGAACTTAAATTGAATACCAATCAACGTTGATTGGTATTCAATTGAAGTTGAGCATGAACTCATGAGTATAAACTTAAGTTTTTTCGAGAAACCGGGGCCTAGTGAGCTTCCGTAGTCAAATGGTACGGCTAATAACAAATCGTGAAAGGGTTTATGATAAATGATAATTTTACAGCACAAACGAAACACGCCCATTTACATGTTTCAGAACTTTTTTGAAAACATTTTGGAAAATGAAGAAATTGTTTGTTCCAAGATTTTTTCCGTTTCCGTAATGTTTTACCAAACTTTTTCCTTCACAATCGTCAAATCACTGTGTGGTAATGGCTTGTAACCCTTTCCCAAATGGCATTTTTTGTGGTCTAATTTCAAAGCAGTTGAAGACATGAAAATGAATTTTGTTAAAAATGATATTTCTGCATATGATATAGCATGGAAAATATTTAGAGAAAAAGAGAAACAGCTGGTCATCAGCAGTTTCTTCTTTCGTTTCAATGTTTTCCCAAGCCATTTGTACTAGCGACTTCAAAATCAGGTCTTGTTTTGGGAAATAGTTAATGTCAAAAGAAAGCATTAGACATGTTACAAGACCCACGTTTCAATCAGGAGTCAAGTTTCACACACAGCGGGAAGCTGTTTACTTATTGTCACCAAGCCTCTTGCGTTTCAATTGTTTATCCCTTCCCATACAAAAAAATATGAGACTAGTCAAACTTAAAGGCGAAATTCAAGTAGAATTGCTAGTAGAAAAATAACAGTAGGAAAAGTGTTGTACAAAATCATTTGTTATGGAACAAAAAATAAATACCGCCTCTCTGTACATTTTTTCCTTTGCTTAAATGTGTTACAGAGTGTTCACAAATTAAAAAAAAAATATTAAAAACTCGTTATTATTTTTGAATGTCGCGATGCATATTTTGTTACATTTTCATTATTTTTTGGCGTGGGGATACGATAGAAACTTGAGTCAAACAAATATGGTATAGATTTCGGGAGTGACCCCAAACGATTTATCATGTGACATTTAATAGTGAAAAATATTTCTTTTATCTTACTTTCGTTACCAATTTGCTAGATCTACATGTATGTCCATCGGATAAAACATTATCACGTGGCAAAATCTATAGAGTGGTCAAAATTCGATCTTATTGCTGAAGACAATATACATGTATAACCTTAAAGTCAATAAGAGTTTTACGAAGTTTTTTTTTTGCTTTATGTGTATGATTACACTTGTTCTCAGAATAGGACGTCGATTCCGATTTGCAAATTGAGCAAAAATGAACTTCTTCAAAACCGTTGTTTTTCTTTTTAATTCCATAGAACAAACATTTATGAACAATAATGCGAAATATCAGAACTCAAATACAGTGATTTTTATTTTTTCCAATACTTTTCTTAGCTCTGGTATAAATGAAGAGTAATCTGCGTTATGAGTAAATAATTGACAATATTTTACCGATTATTTTACATTTCACTGTAAGAAATGATTTTATCATAATTTTTTATATTCTAACTGAAAGGGTTTGTTGATTTTTATTCTGAATTCCCATTCTCAGTCTTTAAATAGTCATTTTGATAGATCTGTCTACGGTGAAAATACACATTCTTTCAAAACTAAAAATTAAAGTAGATAAAAAATTATAAAGTTGTCGATCTACAACTGTTATCCTGTAATAAATGTAATTTACTACTTAAACAGATATGAAAAGTATCTATTCTTTGTGCTTATTTGCGAAATTTTACTTTCAAAATTGCCTGTCCTCTTCATAACGTAGATTAAATCACGACATAGAGTAGATTACACCAAATTATAAATGACTTATTTGAGCTTAACTACCCGTAGGGTGCCAAGGAAAAGACTATAAATATGCTAAAAATATCTGGGAAGTAGTTTGCAGACCTTTATGAATGAAAAATTGTCTAAGGCAAACTATATTTACCGTAGACAGTAACAAGAAGAGTTACGACTTTAAAATTATAGAACGAAATTCTCCACGCTATTGTTTTTACTTTCACGATTCTTTTCTGAATATCAAAACCTTTTATTAGATAGGTATAATGATTTTTGAAAACGTTCCTTGTAAATTTTCGAAATAATCTTAGATGTGCACAAGCGAGAAGAAAGGGTATCATACACAAAGAATAATACCCATTTCCTCCGAAGTCATGGTTCTGATCACCCTCTAGAATGGAAAGCAAGAAATAGATAACGAAAAAGAAAATGCCAATAGTCAGCATTTTCTCCTTTTCCTGAAAAGTTTCTATGTTATGAATAACACATTATCTGCTTTGAGTAACACTTGTATCACCTTCAAATTTAGGTTTAGATTTAGACCAGTCTAAATTTTCCCTTTATTATCCATACTAAGAATGCGTATGTTATATGATTTGATTTTATTATGCCCCCTTTCGAAGAAAATGGGGGTATATTGATTTGCAAGTGTCGGTCGGTCGGTCGGTCGGTCGGTCGGTCGGAAGGTCGGTCGGTCGGTCGGTCCGTAGGTCGGTCGGTCTGTCCGTAGACCAAACCTTGTCCGGAGCAAAACTCAAAAAGTATTAAAGGTAGAATCATGAAACTTCACAGGTGGATAGATCTCATCATGGAGAGGTGCAGTGCACAAAAACCGTAACTCTGCCGATCAAATTTTTGGAGTTATTGCCCTTTGTTGATTTTCAAACTTGATTCTTGTCCGGAGCATAACTCAAAAAGTATGTTAGGTAGAATCATGAAACTTTACAGGTGGATATGTCTTATTATGGAGAGGTGCAGTGCACAAGAACCGTAACTCTGCTGATCATATTTTTGGAGTTATTGCCCTTTGTTGATTTTCAAACTTGATTCTTGTCCGGAGCATAACTCAAAAAGTATGTTAGGTAGAATCATGAAACTTTACAGGTGGATATGTCTTATTATGGAGAGGTGCAGTGCACAAGAACCGTAACTCTGCTGATCATATTTTTGGAGTTTTTGCCCTTTGTTGATTTTCAAACTTGATTCTTGTCCGGAGCATAACTCAAAAAGTATGTTAGGTAGAATCATGAAACTTTACAGGTGAATAGATCTCATTAGGGAGAGGTGCAGTGCACAAGAACCGTAACTCTGTTGATCATATTTTTGGAGTTATTGCCCTTTGTTGATTTTCAAACTTGATTCTTGTCCGGAGCATAACTCAAAAAGTATGTAAGATAGAATCATGACACTTTACAGGTGGATAGATCTCATTATGGAGAGGTGCAGTGCACAAAAACCGTAACTCTGCCGATCAAAATTTTTGAGTTATTGCCCTTTGTTGATTTTCAAACTTGATTCTTGTCCGGAGCATAACTCGAAAAGTATTAAAGGTAGAATCATAAAACTTCACAGGTGGATAGATCTCATCATGGAGAGGTGCAGTGCACAAGAACCGTAACTCTGCCGATCAAATTTTTGGAGTTATTGCCCTTTGTTGATTTTCAAACTTGATTCTTGTCCAGAGCACAACTCAAAAAGTATGTAAGGTAGAATCATGAAACTTTACAGGTGGATAGATCTCATTATGGAGAGGTGCAGTGCACAAGAACCGTTACTCTGCCGATCATTTTTTTGGAATTATTGCCCTTTGTTGATTTTCAAACTTGATTCTTGTCCGGAGCATAACTCAAAAAGTATGTTAGGAAGAATCATGAAACTTTACAGGTGGGTAGATCTCATTATGGAGAGGTGCAGTGCCTAAGAATCGTAACTCTGCTGATCATATTTTTGGAGTTATTGCCCTTTGTTGATTTTCAAAGTTGATTCTTGTCCGGAGCATAACTCAAAAGTATTTAAGGTAGAATCATGACACTTTACAGGTGGATAGATCTCATTATGGAGAGGTGCATTGCACAAGAACCGTAACTCTGCCGATAAAATTTTTTGAGTTATTGCCCTTTGTTGATTTTCAAACTTGATTATTGTCCGGAGCATAACTCAAAAAGTATGTTAGGTAGAATCATGAAACTTTACAGGTGAATAGATCTCATTATGGAGAGGTGCGGTGCCTAAGAATCGTAACTCTGCTGATCATATTTTTGGAGTTATTGCCCTTTGTTGATTTTCAAACTTGATTCTTGTCCGGAGCATAACTCAAAAAGTATGTAAGATAGAATCATGACTCTTTACAGGTGGATAGATCTCATTATGGATAGGTGCAGTGCACAAGAACCGTAACTCTGCCGATCAAAATTTTTGAGTTATTGCCCTTTGTTGATTTTATAACTTGATTCTTGTCCAGAGCACAACTCAAAAAGTATGTAAGGTAGAATCATGAAACTTTACAGGTGGATAGATCTCATTATGGAGAGGTGCAGTGCACAAGAACCGTTACTCTGCCGATCATTTTTTCGGAATTATTGCCCTTTGTTGATTTTCAAACTTGATTCTTGTCCGGAGCATAACTCAAAAAGTATGTTAGGAAGAATCATGAAACTTTACAGGTGGGTAGATCTCATTATGGAGAGGTGCGGTGCCTAAGAATCGTAACTCTGCTGATCATATTTTTGGAGTTATTGCCCTTTGTTGATTTTCAAAGTTGATTCTTGTCCGGAGCATAACTCAAAAAGTATTTAAGGTAGAATCATGACACTTTACAGGTGGATAGATCTCATTATGGAGAGGTGCAGTGCACAAGAACCGTAACTCTGCCGATAAATTTTTTTGAGTTATTGTCCTTTGTTGATTTTATAACTTGATTCTTGTCCAGAGCACAACTCAAAAAGTATGTAAGGAAGAATCATGAAACTTCACAGGTGGATAGATCTCATTATGGAGAGGTGCAGTGCACAAGAACCATAACCTTGCCGATCAACTTCTTGGAGTTATTGTCCTTTGTTGATTTTAACACTTAATTCTTAACCTTGCCTATATCTCTATTTTTACACATACAGACTTGATATCTCACACATAGATACCTCCTATCAACATCAATCACATTTGACCATGACCTTGGACCTTGTGACTTTGACCTTGGAGTTTGACCTACTTTGAAAAAAATTAAACCGGGCATATATTTCATGACCTGTTACACATACAGCCTTGATATTTCACACATGGATACCTCCTACCAAGACCTTTCACAATTGACCATGACCTTGGACCTTGTGACCTTGACCTTGGACTTTTACCTACTTTTATAAAATTTAAACATAGCCGATATATCATGTCCTTTTACACATACAGCCTTGATATTTGACACATGGACACCTGACCGAGACCTTTCACATTTGACCATGACCTTGGACCTTGTGACATTGACCTTAGTGTTTGACCTACTTTTATAATACATTAATCTGGCCTATATTTTATGTCATTTTACACATACAGCATTGATATTTCACACATGGTCACTTCCAACCAAGACATTTCACATTTGACCATGACCTTGGACCTTGACCATGAAGTTTGACCTACTTTTAAAAACTTAAACTAGGCCTATATTTCATGTCCTGTTACCTATACAGTCTCGATATCTTACACATGGACACCTCCTACCAAGACCTTTCACCTTTGACCATGACCTTGGACCTTGTGACCTTGACCTTGGTGTTTGACCTACTTTTATAATACATTAATCTGGCCTATATTTCATGTCATTTTACACATATAGCCTTGATATTTCACACATGGTCACTTCCAACCAAGACATTTCACATTTGACCATGACCTTGGACCTTGACCTCGGAGTTTGACCTACTTAAAAAAACTTTAAACTATGCATATATCTCATGTCCTGTTACCTTTACAGCCTCAATATTTTACACATGGACACCTCCTACCAAGACCTTTCACATTTGACCATGAGCTTGGCCTGTGTGACCTTGACCTTTGATTTTTACATACTTTTAGAAATCTTTAACCTAGCCTTTATCTTTTGTCCTATTACACCTACAGCCTTGATATTTCACACATAGACACCCCCTACCAAGACCTTTAACATTTGACCATGACCTTGAATATTGCAACCTTGACCTTGGAGTTTGACCTACTTTTAAAAAACTTAAACCAGGCATATATATAATGTCCTTTTACACCTACAGCCTTGATATTTCACACACGGACACCTCCAACCAAGATCTTTCACATTTGACCTTGACTTTGGCATTTGGCCTACTTTTAAAAACTTTAATCTGGCCTATATTTCATTTTACTTTTACATTTACAGCCTTGATATTTCACACATAGACACCTCCTACCAAGACCTTTCATATTTGACCATGACCTTGGACCTTGTTAACTTGACCTTGGACTTTGACCTACATCAAATGCAGGCACTTGAAGGGGGCATATATGTTTTACAAACATCTCTTGTTTTCATGAATATAATAATTATAAAAGCTACATGATGCAAAAGTCAAATTTGCACGGATCTTTATTTTTGTAATGAATATTGTTTTCAAAATATGAAAAAGAAAAAATGAAAGCAAGAAACGAACGTATCCATATCAATGTACACACTGAGGCAGAACATTTAAGTGAATAAATTTATTTTTTCAATGCACTCTCCAATAATAGAGTATCTGCGATAGCCTCGACACATGGCACATGGTGGAATGATTCTGCGTACAATGACATCAAGCTGAACCAACAGCTGTTCAACAGGGACAATTTCTCAAACTGCAAACACTCAGCTTTGCAATTCAAACGATTCTGTTGATGACAAAGTGGGTGTTGATATTGAATGAATTAATCTGAAATATAGCTTAGAAAATAATTATTCAAAGAGAGAAAAAAAAACTGAATAGCAGCATTCTTTTGTCTTTTGTTTAGTGTTTTCTCAAACCGTTTCGTTCAAGGGCATCAAAACAGTGAAAAATCAGTAAGAATTAATGTTACCATTGCAATGTGACACTTTTAAAACGTAAAATTTGATTTGTAATCTACGTTATCTACTTTGGTAATCTACGTTAAGATAGCGAGTTAAATTACTTTGATTCCACCTTGAAAATCCATATCTAAGCGAGTAGATTTAGAAATTCGGCATCTAAAGCCCATTATAACATAGGTTAACATGCTATGATATCTTAAAGATATACTGGTAGAGCTTTAGAGCAGATATATATCCATTTTTGAAAGCTACGTTATCGCCTTTTTGCACAACAGATCAATTCAATCTTTTGGGTGAAATTACAATTAAAACATGTCAAACAATTATTGTGCTTTTAAAGATGAACACAATCCATATTTCTTTAAGGATTACATTTAGGTTTCTGTAATAATGGACTATAAATATTAGAGGGTAAGTCAATAATTCTAAACAAGAATTCAAAGTTTGTGTTAATTAGTGTGCTTTAATCAGGCCTGTTGTCACAATTTGGAAAACATCTTATACATTTTTATATCAATATATCCTTCATAGTATGAAATTTTATAAAACCGTAAAGAAATTGTGGAAATTCTTCAAAAACATGTAACTTACCTCGAATTCTATCACCCGTCACATACTTCTAATGACACTCCACGAGACTGACATGTTGGACAATGAAACAAGGAACATGATTTTTTCAGACTCTGTTTGTATATCCTACAGTTTAACAACCAATAAATCTCTCTATCGGGCTCAAAACAGCGAATTTCGTGTTTTTCACTAACGTAGCTTACATAACGTAAATTACTGCATAGGAAACTTTTCTCGATTGCCAATTCGGAAAAGATATGAAAGAGTAATTTATTACCACTATTTCCTTCTCAAGTTCAATCCTACTTCCTACTATATTTGTTATTTTTCTATTTCTTCTAATATGGGAAAAATATCACTAACGTAAATTACAAGCTTAAAACAACGGTCGTACCTTGGTTGCATTATTGTGTTTTTAAACAAAACATGGAACACATTCGTGTCTATATTGCAGTCTGATTATTTAAATGCTTGTTTAAGATGTTAATTTCGTCGATAATCGTTGTTTTAAAGGAGTTCTTGAATTATTTATTATTTTTTAGATGACGCTTAACGTAGATTACCTAAATTCGGGGACAAAATATTATTGCGGATATTTTTTCTTTTTACATCAATTAGTGAAATATTGCTTATTTTTAAGTTGGCATATAGCCATTTATCAATTTCGAAAATATCTTTTTTGTATTGCATTTTGCGAACTTGCCCATAAAAGCTTCAAATCAACAACAAACAGCGCGGGGACAGGCGAAAAATCGACCCCTTGGTATAAACATGGATTGCCCAAATCCATACAGTTGTAGACTATGATGAGTTTTACCCATTTTTTATTTGTACTATAAATGACATTGAAGGTATGCAAACTTATTTTGAACTATTGATGATTTTTCTATTTTATGTATATATTTTTATAGCGAAGACAGCCTTTTTCAGAAATCGACGTCCTATTCTGAGAACGAGTGATTAGTCAACTCAGTTGTGTTTGAAAAAGTACGGAGTGCAAGGAAAACGTGGTTAATGCAGAATGACAAATTCATAATCTTGAAAAGGGACCCATATAAGTTAACCCTTTCCCAAACTGCCAAAATGTGTACAATTTTTATTTGAAAGCTGCTGCACAGATGACAAAATTGATGTTGGATATGACAGGTCTTTTGGTACAAAATAGCATAGAAAATATTGAGGCAAAATGGGAAATGCTGATCATCAGCATTTCCCCCTTTTGCCTCAATGTTTTCCCAAGCCATTTGTTCTAGGGATGACAAAACAATGTCTTGTTTTGGGAAAGGTTTGAGGCATCCAGATCAACTGATGTCTTATTGCAATCTGATCATGATTCGTGCTAGTCTCCGAGAGGTACTGTAGGAAACGGAAATTATATTAGAAATTATCTATTATATGAAAATAATGGATCTTGATCAGACTACGAATATACACAGGCTCATTTGGATCTATTGGAATCTCAATTGCTATAAGGACGTTGTTTTCCAAATTCTGACTAAGACAGATGCAGTTGATATTTTTACTGTTTTGATAAAATCTACCATAACTTTTGGTAAAGGTTAAAGTTGTTGACACTTAAAGAACTTGCGAGCTCTTTTGAGCACTCAGACAAAACTTTAAATCGATCCTTTTCCCTTTCAGAATTCCAGTTTTACATACATAATTTTACATACAATATATTAAGTTAGTCCACCCCTAATGAGGTTCACTCGACTTCGGAATAATTAGGGTTACGTCGTAAACATTTGGCGGTGGTACGTTCCTCCGCCGAATGTTTACGAAGTCGCCCGAATAGGCTCAGATTCGTAATGAGTGTTTAACGACGTCAGAGGAAAAGATCCGATGTCAATTGAACCTTATTAGGGATGGACTACCTTTATTTACAGACAAAAAGAATAGCATCGTATGGCATAAGGATTATGAAAAATGAGAGAACGCTGTTTGTTATCACTCTTAAGGGGGAATGCTCCAGTTTCCTAATTTTTCCCCCAATAATAGAATTTAATTATATTTTGTATTTTGAATTTACATGTTATTACCAATTGGAAAATAAAATAAAAATGGATGGTCAGCGATCTTGTTTGAATTTTATAGGCATTTGTATCACATACCCCTACATCGAAAATATGCACAATTTCTTGCACCTGTCCAAGGTCACTAAAATGCTAATAAAATGCTGTATATTCATCGTTTAGTCCCGAAAACGTATTTACAGGAACGTCTTACATTTGATAAAAACAGAAAACCCAAAAATATGTGCTATTACAAACGCGTAAATGTATAAAACAGCATGCTCACGTGTTCGGTTAGATCAACGGAGCTGGAGTGTTTATGTCAAAATTTGCATATTTTTGGAAATATTTCAAGTTCCACATAATAGAATTTGATAAAACTCCCTCATTGTATTCAGCAACATGTCCTGGTAATAATTCAAAAATAAAATGTATAGGTCAACGCACTTATTAGTGAATTACAGCATTTTTTTTATCAGCTACACATGAATAAAATGACGCAAAACAGTGGTAACTGCATAAGCACTTGCGACTTTCTAGCTCTAAATAATCGATTTCCACCTTGAGGAAATCAGTTTCTCATAGTAAATACACTTTTACCGTCGTAAATGGTAAATTGTAATGATGAGTTATATTATTGAAAATATGGTAGCGAAACATATTGGTACGAAACATTTAATTTACTACGGTAAAGACCGAGTGTTCCGAAAAACCGGAGCATTCCCCCTTAAATAAGTCAGTTGTGTTTATTTTTTCAAAAATTTGTGTTGGGGATTTCGAAATCGTGTATACTATTATGAAAACAAACGAACGAACGACCAGGAAAAAAAAGAAGAAATCGGCGCTTTTCTTCAACATTCTCATTTTAACTGAAGCTTGTTTTAAGTTACAGTTCTGAGGCTTTGGAAGTAAAACAGCGAAATGCTGATAATTCCCATTTTATGTACCCCTCAGCATGTTCTAGACTTTAACCCAGAGATTTCCCAAATTCGAAATTGTCCCGAACTCAGTTGATTTTAAACAGTCCAAAAATAGTTGTTTGGCAAATGGTTAACCAAGATCTCCAATAGATATATCGTTGCTTACTGCTATACATGTAATTATAAAAACATGAACATGTTGGTTCATAGCATTTTCTTCCAATGCTTCAATACCTTCTCATGCCTTTTCTAATAGGGACGTGAAAGTCAGGTCTTGTACGGGAAATAAAGCATTTGTATTTGAGCCGTGATCTGGAAAAGGTGCCTCATCGCTTTTGAGCCCAACATAGATCCAAATCAGTCTGTGCATACGCACAGTCTGACCAGGATTCATGTTGTTCTCTAAGAGCTTCTTCGTGACCTGTAGTAACTAATAGAGAGCAGCATGGATGCATATTGGACTGCATTTGACAGCAGGCTGATCTTGAAACTCAATTGTTAGAAGGCCGCGGCCTTAGCGCAGTTGGTAGCGCATTTGACCCTCATTCGAGAGGTCCCGGGTTCGATACCCGGCCGCGGCTAACACCTTTCTGACAAATTGTCACCCACCAATGGGTTTGAAATCGTTAACCTAAGTGGGCGAGCAGCTGGAGGCTCGGTAAGGGTGTTGTGGTAGTACTGGTTTGAGAAACAACAGGAATCCATGGGTAGGTGCTCCAGCCGCCGCGACATGACCTTGGTAGTTGAAAACGGCGTAAAACCGCAATAAACTCAAACAATTGTTAGAAATGCTATAAGGGACGTTTTTTCCAGATCCCGGCTCATTTGTATTTGAAAGAGATACGAGGTGATAACACGTGCATTTTATATATCGTTTCCGGGATTCCACCACTTCAAACTTCCGGTTTGAATTAAAGCTGATAATTATTTTCTGATTTTTATATAACGAAACAGGAAGAAAATTGCACATGCACACTTTAAAATTTTAATTGCATCTACTTCAGTTTTGAGAGTTTTCTTTTTCCTATTACGGATTTGTATATTTGGTGCAATTATCCTTTAAAATTCTTTAAGAAGCAAAATTCAGCCTCGATTTTGGTTTATTTAAAACAACTGTATTAACGTATGTTACATATATACACTTAAAGACACTTCTAACGCAACACTTACCTTTTTGGTAATAACTTGAAATTTAATGAACCGTTTTTCATCAAATTTTCAACAGATTTGATTCATTCACAATTGCATAATATCTGTAATTTCATAAAGAAACATTGAGTAGAAATGATTAAATTCGCAGTTCATATAATATGACTAGAAAACAAAAAGTCACAAAAAGTTGTGTGAGCTAATAATGTAAATTCATGTAATTCGTGTAACAGCAGTAAAGTGTATGACATTCTGCTAACATTCTGTGTGTCCGTCGTGGACCTAAATGACACGAAGACACCCCCTTCTCATTGATAAAGCATAACTGGTGATGAATCTTTCCGGGATCATTCTTAACTCGTCCCTTTAAGTTCCTAGTCCAGTTGTTGAAAAATGTTTGGAGCAAAAGGGCGAAAAACTAATGTCTGGTAACAAATTCAATGATTTTGTGCAATGCTGGCACGTACAAAACATTATTTCTTAAACAAAATAGGTGCAACTGAATTCTAGTATTGCTTCGCACGTGAAAGCATGTTATCAAATCTTATGAAGCAGTGGTATGAGATATGAGCATTATTTGGTGACGCTGCTTTGGTGCTTTTGAATTCTGCAATTGCCTTGGGTTTTGTGACTTTTTATATTTGAGTCTTAGTGAAAAACCTAAATATTTTTTATGTTTGAATCAGTCGATTTTGATGAAATTTACAGAAAACATGTAAACGTAGTTGATTTATATTTGCTGAAAATTTCATAAAATATACTGCATTATTTATTCAATTATGACGAAAAATGTAAGTGTTGCGTTGGAAGTGTCTTTAAGTGTACATGTAATTATGCTACATATAGGCATACCAGAATTTTGCATGTCAAAAGATGTCACGCAATCGTAACCGATGAAATTATCTAACAGCAACTGGTAAAAAAGTTTATACAGTAGTCGAGACCAGGGCCCGTATTCACCAACGTTTTTAAGTTGATTTTCTATAGAAAAAAATGCATTACAACCAATCAGAGTGGCCGAGACAAACTTAAACAAAAGAATCGGCCAATCTGATAAGTTGATATGTAGCTCTACTTTAGAAAATCAATGGTGAATACGGGCCCAGATGCACACGATGGTGCATAAGCTAGGATGAGCTTTTTAAGTAGCCTATTTTTGCACTTTGAGGACTTCTGGTTTCATATCCTTTATAAGCCATTTGACGAGCAAAAATGTTTGCTTGACAATATTTTTTTTTATTAGATACTGTTTGCAAAGGCCCATCGCATCCAGGAAATACTTTTTGACTCAATATTTTCTCAAGCATTAGGAAAGTCAAAACCAGGTCTTGTTTTGGAAAGGGTTAGGTAAACTGCAGATGTCGATGCCTTTCAACAAAACCTGGTAGCTGCAGTTATGCATTTCAACAAAGACCTCTTAACATCAGCTTGTTCTGTTAAAAAGCGACAATATGCTGACGTGACAAGAGAATGTACTATGTATGCTGATACATGCATTGTCAGCCTATAAAAGACCGAATTAGTATACGTTACCTCTTCTGGGTTAAACATTTCCCAAACAACTCCTGGCTTTGCTCAGGAAGATTTTGAAAAGCATTGAGAGAAAATTACTAGGTTTTAGTATTTTCTTTTTTCCAATGATTCGTGTACATACAGACATGCCAATGTACTCGCCTATTGAATTTTGACTAGCCTAGAATTTAGTTGATTTCGACGGACTTTCAAAGGCCTTTCTCGTTCTAAGAAAAGCATAATTATCATACAGGCATGGAAATGTTGATCAAACAGTTGTAAGTACAAATGAACCTTTCCTTAACAACACACTTGTATAGTGGTCTAACTTGAAAGTTGTTGTAGACGACAAAATGGATGATGATGGCTAAGACAACATTGGGACAAAATGAGAAATTTACGGATTTGCTGGTAATAAGCATTTTCTTCTTTTGTCTAGAAATGTCTCCAATGCCTTGCTTGTAAGGAACGATAGCATAATGTGTTATTTCTGGCATGGTTAAAGTGTATTGACTCAGTTAGTACTGTCGCCCCTAGAAGAGCTTTAGAAGGACTGTTGTCTGCGCATATCATATCATACGAAGGTCGCCTGTCTTAGGGACAGGACGCATAACGGCGCTTTTCAAAGAAAACCTCGTAACTGCAGCTTGCTTGAGGTTTTCGTTGAAAGGCAGCGATAAACAGTAGCAAGCGGAAAATAGTGCGAAAACTTCATGAAATAAAAAGAAAGTTGTACAAATTGAATAAAAACATTATGCGAAATGCTTAAAACATAAATTGCATTGGGTGAAAAATATGAAACATGATATGTTTTTGTCCTCAACTGCTTTTAATTTGAATTCTGGACCACAATAAGATAATTGAGAACTAATTACAAAAGTAAAAGGACTTCACACATGCTTTACGTAAAAAACACAAATAAAAACATACAAATTTGTAATTCGTGAATATTAAGTATGTT
This sequence comes from Fragum sueziense, assembly GCA_963680895.1. Classification (NCBI taxonomy): domain Eukaryota; kingdom Metazoa; phylum Mollusca; class Bivalvia; order Cardiida; family Cardiidae; genus Fragum; species Fragum sueziense. The sequence continues at coordinate 7,757,018 of OY804595.1, read as the reverse complement.
GTAAATAGGTCGGTTTTTTCGGATGATCTAATTTCAATAGGATGTTTCGTAGTGGGCTGTCCCAGCAATTTTAATCCATTTTTCAAAGGAATTGAAAGTCAATTTTATAAGTGTGTTTGGGTTAAAATATGTAAATTTGTCGGGCCATATAAGATATGGTCAAAACGTTATTTTGTAAGTAAAAATTATCAATTCCGGCCAGCAAAGTCTGATCAGGATCGAAACGTGTTGATTATTGTTTTTATTTTCTGCTTTTCTTTTTTTTCTATATAGAATTTCTAAGTTTCAGCAGAGCCACCGATTGATAAAGCCAACTTCAGAAACAAATGTTTGAATATCATATTTTTTTTCAATTTTAAAATTTCAAGTCTGCTTTATTTACAACACATATAACGCCACGTACTTATTCATTTCTCAATGAATGCTGGTTTTGTGGTTCAAAAAGTCATGTTGTATTTTTGAATTTTCAAGGACAACAGATTGAGAATTGATTTAGGAAAAGAAATGAAAATGTCTAAATTTCATTATATAAGAATTCTATCTATAAAGTAAATTTTACTGACACGTTGCATTAAAAAGTCCAATTAATTCTAAAGGAATTTGCCAATATATAAATTTTACACTTATTTTATGGAATGCTTTAGAATTACTGCCAGGTGTGTGCAATAATGGGTTGAATGAACTCTTGCTCAATCATTCCATAGCATACGCGGTTCCAGGAGCGGGGCCTAAGTCCCCCCTCTCGAATTTGTAAATAAAAAGGCTTATAGAATTATTTGTCAAGGAATTTTTCATGCGCTGATGCAGTTGTGTCCCTCTGGAAATAACACCCCCCTTTTGGAAAAAAGTCTGGATCAGCGCATACATGCTGTTCTCTATACATTCTATAGATACAGTTGACACTCGTTATCTCGACATCGGATAAGTCGAAATTCCGCTTAAGTCGAAGTGAAAGTCATGTCCCATCCTCAACATATGGATATCAAAATGAATTTCGAAACAAATACAGCCTTTGAAATTTAGTAGGAAAAGGACAGAAATTGCTCGTTTTGAGCAATTTCTTTCCTTTTCCTACTATATTTCAATCATGGAAACATATGATGCCAATCAAAAATTGTAAAATATCGTTTTCATCGACAGTAATCAAAATCGAGTCGAACTCCGGATATGTCGAGGTATTTTGATGGCCCCTCTGACTTCTACACAACGAGTGTCGACTGTATTTGCATTGAAAACTCTCTGAGAGGAGCATAGATTATGGTCAGTATTCATTCATGTACAGACCTATCTTGATCCATTGATATCTTAAATGCTTTGATGGCCATTTTCCATATTTCGAATTAAACATTTGCTGATTTGGCAAAATATGTTTTCATTCATATTCGATCCATCATTAGATATACAACACTTCGTGTAACTTCGAGCGTCATCCGTAGAAACGGAAAGTGACGATGGTATACCGTGTCAATTTCCGTTGCCACGAATGACGCCTGAAGTTACACGATGTGTTTAGTATCTAATGAAGGATGTAATACCTTAAGGTAAAAACCGGGGTAATGGGCTATGTGACTAGTTATGGAACGTAATCTGTATGGTGCGAATAGAAGATTTCAAGGGAAGTAATTTTCTTTGCTCTCAAATTTTGATTTTTTTATTTTTGTTCATTGACTACTCGCCAGTCCAACATTTTAAAATAGACTGACTGATTTGACGCACCACTTTATCCTATTTTGGGTTATTAATTATATTTGTACTACGCAGTGCACATAACTCCAAAATCCCCGTCGCTAAAAAGTAGCAAGCAGAAAATTGCAATAAAAACTATATCTACTACAAAATAAAGTTTACTTTTCGTCTCAATTTTACTGAATAAAACAATTAATTCAAATCAGATTATTTATCTTACTTGAAACAAGCATTTGAGGCAAATGTGCCGCTGACAGTATGTACTACGTGTATGCATTTTACGGCCGCTGACATCTTGAAAGTAGTTAATGCCCAGATCAGATAGATGGTAATCAACTTTGGCGACCTCTATTGGTAGATATTAGACTTTTGTTGGTTTTTTGCCTACTCTTCATACAAATTATATACATCTTCACAAAAATTGTTTATATTTCCTCCGAAATCTGAGCAAAAAACAGGCGATATTGCATCTAAAGGGACTTTAAAAATGCTCGGACATACAGGCGTCACGGAATAAGTCGAAATAAAATAACGATTATACCGGAAAGTGCATTACCCAGGTCTTACGTTGAATATCCTTAATGGGCGACGGTAACAGATGGTCTAATTGCAAAAAATGAATTTTTTTTTTAAAAAATATGCAAAACTTTTGTGTTGACCACCTCGGGATGGTTAATAATATGCGATTCAGACAGAGAATGAACCGAAATTACAAGACAGATAGCTGAATTTGGGGAGAATCCAAGCCTAAATTCAACCCCATCACTGATGGGGTTAGAATTATTTTTAAATTGTTGCGCATGCGCATACAGCGCGGACCATGATTCAAACGAGATTCATACTTAAATTTCAATATGACGTCATAATGTATGTTGTGACGTCATTTAAGAAAGTCGCATGTCCTACTGTTTTGACCTACTTTCGACATCGCTACATGAATTTGGTATCAAATTGCGAAAAAATGAGTCGTTGCTTCAATAGTTTCTCGTAATCATTTAATCAGGTCATATAAAGCTTAAAAAGTGTACATTTCGTTTGTATTTGACAATTTTTGGGTCCAAATCTGGGAAATAGTAGCTTTAAATAAACCTGTTTCTGTTTTTATACCCACTCACTCTTTATTAATTATTATTGATTGTATTTTCTATTTTTTTGCGATAAATGTGAAACAGTGTCTATTGTTAAGATGTTACCGTTTCAAAAACGGACAGAAATTAGACTCTTCAAATTAGAAGGTTGTTGCAGATAAAACAAAATGGGTGTTGGTGAAGATATATATGATTTGTATTCAATATATCACAGAAAAGATTGAGCCAAACAAATAGAAAATGCGGGTTTTGAATGTTGCCCTTCTTTTGCCTTTTCCAAAGCCTATTCTATCAAAGATGTCAAAAAAGACTCGTTAAGAAAAGGGTTAAGACATTTTTATTAGAGTAGAAATGGCCATTATGACATCATTGAGAAATGTGTTCGGTTTAACTTGTCTTTCATTTTGGTTATAGTGGTTAGTTTAATGATATTTCTCGTAACAATAAAATAATGAAATTAGACCGTTACGACATAAAATGTATTATTACGCCCCAAATAACGGTGTGACAAAAATTTCATCAAAACCTTAAAACTGTCCAAAAAGACTGATTTCACACCTTGTTACTTCAACTTTGCTTATTACTTGTCTTTACCTATTTACTAGGCCGGCAAATGAGCCCGGATCTCGAAAAAGACTCTGAAATAAATTCTCCAGCAACGGTCCTGCGTAGACTTAGGAACAGGCTGATTCAATTGCAGTATCAAATGTTGTAATGGTGTTGTCTTCTTATCTAATCCTATGCATACAGTTGTCGATTTATCCAAATAGGGAACGATTTTATCGAATTAACCTTGACGTAATTTCGGACAAACAATAGTACTTCGTATGTGTTGTTATAAAAATCTCGTAACCACGGCTTGATCCAAGCCATAGTTACGAGATTTTATAACAACACCGATTGTTTATCAAAACATAACGGTGGACCCAGTATTATGTTGAGCACAACTTAAATTGCAATTAGGACTATGTGTTTTATGTGAGCTCACATATCGATTATTATTTATAGACCTTGAGCCACCAATAACCCCTGCTCCCCCCCCCCCCAGGGGGAATTTTGAAGGGTATGATTTTCTGAAAGCTTATAACAAATGCTACAAGATGAGCGTTGTTTGCACTCTGGCCGTTGGGGCTTTTGGCTGTAACCCTTATCTAAAACCCTTAACCCTTTTAAATTTTTTATTCAAATATACAAACATTTATTTGGTCATATCTTCATTGAATTTTGGCCTGCATATGTCAATATGGTATCAAATGAAAGCTTATGACTTGCTCTTTCATTTGTAGTTATTTTATGCAAATTAGCTCATTTGCATATTCATGAATATTAATGATTTTCCTTAAAACTGTCAATTTTTTATTAAAATTTGGTTAATAATTTCCAAACAATGCGTTTCTGTCCAGGGGGAATTTTGTAAACATGGTTTATAAGTAAGAACATTTTATTAGAAACATTTTGAGCCTTGTTTGCACTCTGGCGGTAGGGGCTTTTCGGCGTGACCCTTATCTAAACCCTTAACCCTACCAAATTGTTCATTCAAATTTTGAAAATGAATTTGGTCATATCTTGGTTGAATATTTACACACAGATGTCAGAATGGTATCAAATCAAAGCTCATGACTTACTCTTTCATTTTAAGATATGTTATGCAAATTAGCTCATTTGCATATTCATGAATATTAATTATTTTTCCTAAAATTGCGATTTTCGACCAATATCTGGTAAATACTTTCCAAAACAAGACATTTTTGTGCAGGGGAATTGTGTAAACATAATTAATCTAAAAGTAAATCATATATGAAACATTTTGAGAGATGTTTGCACTTCGGCTGTTGGGGCATTTGGCCAAAACCCTTATCTAAACCCTTAACCCTATAAAATTGTTCAGTTATTTCAAAACGTTTTTTATCATATCTTGATTGAATATTGACCTACAGATGTAAGAATGGTATCAAATGAAAGCTTATGACTATCCTAATAATTTGCCATAAATTTTATGCCAATTATCTCATTTGCATATTCATGAATATTTTAATGACATTACTTAAAACTGTGACCTTTTTACCGGGTAATTGGTAAATACTTTCAAAAACATTGTGTTTCTACTCAAGGGGAATCATGTAAACATAGTTTATCTTAAAGAACATTTTATTAGAAAAAATTTGAGCAATGTTTGCAATCTGGCGGTTGGGGCTTTTGGCCGTGACCCTTATCTAAACCCTTAACCCTTTCAATTTTTTATTTGAATTTTCAAAACGTTTTTGGTCATATCCTGATTGAACAGTTACTAACAGATGTCACTACGGTATCAAATGAAAGCTTATGGATGACTCTTTCATGTGCTTTTATTTTTTATGCAAATTAGTTCATTTGCATATTCATGAGAATTAATGATTTTCCTTAAAATTGTGATTTTTCAGCGCAAACGTGTTAAATACTTTCAGAAAATACTTTCAGAAACAAGGCGTTTCTGTTCAGGGGGAATTATTCAAACATGATTTATCTTAAAGAACATTTTAAAAATAACATTATAAGCGATGTTTGCACTGTGGTAGTAGGAGCTTTTGGCAAAACCCCTTATCTAAACCCTTAAACCTATCAAATTTTCCATTAAAATTTTCAATATGTTTTGGTCATATCTTGATCAAAAATTGACACACAAACGTCATAATGGTATCAAATGAAATCTAGTGAATTGCTTGTATATTGGCAATTTGCTCATTTGCTTATTCATGAATATTATTGATTCTTTAAATGCTTGGGATAAAACCACATTATTGTGAAAAATCCTTAAAATGTATTCCATTTGACAGTGCTAACGTATATGTTATATAGTAACCCTGTAATGTTAAGTACATAGTAACCCTGTTATGTTAAGTACAATAAATGTTGATGATTCTTTGCATTAAATAGACATTCTAGTGTTGATCTATGTCGGTTTCCATTATGATAACCTAGCCAAACTCCCAGAGTGTAAGTAATTCCAAGATTGCCACCAAGTGTGATGTTAATCATTTTTGGTCAAATTGTCCTAGAACAGTGCAAAAATAAGTGTCTTAATATGGGATATCATATGCTGATGTAAACCAGGTTTTAGTTGTAGCATTTAAATATCAGGAAAGTATTGAACTAAAGATATCTATGGCTATCGAATGCCATCCTTAAAAACATATGCCATATTGAAAGATATTGAATTATGTATCGCAAGGGAACTATTTTCAATCCATTGTGAGGTTATACTATAATGCTGAAAGCACATATAAGACATATTTATAAGTTCGGAAGAATTTTAATGTACACTCAGTTTGGGCTGTGGGTAGTATGGATCAGTTCACAGTTCACATCTGTTCTGATCTGATACAGACAAATAAATGCATCGTAAATGACTGCAATAATCTTTTGATTGCAATCCTTTGTCGTCTGTACTCTAGCTACATACATACATACATACATACAGTGAGTACATTTCTTGATTTATGCATCTGATACGTAAACTTTACATATGGCACCACAAGCTTAAATTATCTGAAGTTAAAATACCTCAATAGAGCATAAAGGAATGGTAACACTAGTGTCCCTGATCTGTCAGCCACATATCAAATACACTTAAGGCCAACAAATTGACTTGGCTATGAGGAATACACAAGGAAAGGCTCTCCATATGGAACAAAATCATGCTGTTTTCTCAATGTGAATGGCAAAAAATGGAGCTTGACAATTGCTTAACACTGTTATTCTGCTATATGTATGCAATTTGTCTACATTCCAGGATCTCTATTCAGCCATAAAAATTACAAAAAATAATTGAAATGATTAATTTTATATGTGTATTAGAATAAAGTCCCGCAGGTTAGACACCTTTGTATCATCATATGGCATTTAATAAATGCATATAATAAATGTTCAAAGTCCTATTTTGCGGCAATTTTGGATTCATCAAAGGATAACATTTTGTCAACTAAACTAGATATAAGCAAGAACACCAGTACAATACATGGAATCAATTAAACTTATTTGCACTTAAACAATAAAGATTTAAAAAAAATCAAATGGAAACTAAATACATACATTGATAATAAGATTTATAGGAACAAAATATGATGGGTTGCACACTTTAAAATCGCAGTTACTTCCAAACAAAACATCAAATAGATCTCAAACAAGGCTTAGATGTTGTTAAAAGAGTGAACATGGATATCAGATGGTTGAAAACTCACGACAAAGAAAAAAATCCCACCTTTTGGTAGGTATTTAACTTGAAAACAATCACAAATTGTAGACAAATCATTAATATACATGCATATGCAAATGGGCCAATTTGCATAAAATAACTGCAAATTAAAGAAAAAGTCATTAGCTTTCATTTGATACCATTCTTACATCTGTAGGTAAATATTCAATTAAGCTCTGACCAAATACGTTTTGAAAATTCAAATGAAAAATTTGATGGGGTTAAGGGTTTAGATAAGGGTCACGGCCAAAAGCCCCAACCGTCAGATTGCAAACACTGCTCAAATTTTTTCTAATAATTTTTTTTAAGATAAACTATGTTTACATGATTCCCCTTGAGTAGAAACACAATGTTTTTGAAAGTATTTACCAATTACCCGGTAAAAAGGTCACAGTTTTAAGTAATGTCATTAATATTCTTGAATATGCAAATGAGATAATTTGCATAAAATTTATGGCAAATTATTGGGACAGTCATAAGCTTTCATTTGATACCATTCTTACATCTGTAGGTCAATATTCAACCAAGATATGATAAAAACGTTTTGAAATGACTGAACAATTTTATAGGGTTAAGGGTTTAGGTAAGGGTATTCGCCAAATGCCCCAACAGCCAAAGTGCAGACATCTCTCAAAATGTTTCATGTATGATTTTCTTTAAGATTAATTATGTTTACACAATTCCCCTGTACAAAAATGTCTTGTTTTGGAAAGTATTTACCAGATATTGGTCGAAAATCGCAATTTTAGGAAAAATAATTAATATTCATGAATATGCAAATGAGCTAATTTGCATAACATATCTTAAAATGAAAGAGCAAGTCATAAGCTTTGATTTGATACCATTCTGACATCTGTGTGTAAATATTCAATCAATATATGACCAAATTCATTTTCAAAATTTGAATGAACAATTTGGTAGGGTTAACCCCTTCGATGCCAGAGATTTATTTCAAAATGGCTCCGTATTTGCCAGGCCATTTTCAGGAAATTTAAAAAAAATGGCATTTTCGTTAAAAATCAGCTTTAAATATATAAAATTCTTTGTAAAAATCATTTAAAACTTACCAAAGTTCTGTTTTAAATCTTTTAATCCACCATTTAAAGCTCATTTTCAGATATCTTTGCTAAAAACATGTGCAGGGAAAAATGACGAAAAATGTCAACGTCACTAACTCGTACATGTCGTCATTTTTGCTGTCTAAATAAAAAGAATCGTCACTTTCGAAGTCAGCACATATTTCTGATGGTGTATCATTATATAATCTTGCTAAAACCTCCTCATCTGTATAGAATTTACACGTTCTAAGTACATTTTATCGTAATTCAACGAGTACACTCATCATGTCCGCCATGTTTTTTTTATGTTTCAAAACAAAAAAATGCTCCGACCTATTAACTATTTCATACTATTCTTAGGTGATCTAGATACATATTTTCTATTTTAAGATATGATTTGGAAAGCTAAGATGTTGATTGGTCGAAATGCATTACACATCATGACATATTCTAAAAATAGAACAAAATACATAAGGGGTTTTCCACAGGACGGATATACCCGTCCAACTGCACTTGGGCGACATTTTCGCAGGACGGGTATACCCGTCCTGGGGCATCGAAAGGGTTAAGGGTTTAGATAAGGGTCACGCCGAAAAGCCCCAACCGCCAGAGTGCAAACAAGGCTCAAAATGTTTCTAATAAAATGTTCTTACTGATAAACCATGTTTACAAAATTCCCCCTTGACAGAAACGCCTTTTTTAAGAAAGTATTTATCAAATTTTCGCCCAAAAATGGAAATTTTAAGGGAAATCATTAATATTCATGAATATGCAAATGAGCTAATTTGCATAAAATAACTACAAATGAAAGAGCAAGTCATAAGCTTTCATTTGATACCATTTAGACACATGTAGGACAATATTCGATGAAAATATGACCAAATAAGAATTGTAAATTTGAATGAAAAAAATGATAGGGTTAAGGGTTTTAGATAAGGGTTACAGCCAAAAGCCCCAACGGTCAGAGTGCAAACAATGCTCAAAATGTTTCTAAGATATTGTACTTTATGAAAAACTATGTCTACAAAATTCCCCCTGGGGGGGGGGGGGGGGGGGGGGGGAGCAAACATGTTTCTGGCTCAGGGACTATTAGAAGTTCGAAGATAAACTACTCTAATGCCCAAACATGATAGATCGGTTTTTCAAGAGAATGGTTATAAGGGACCTTCCTCCAGATCCTGGCTATATCTATGTCACGCACGATAACATAACACCCTATTGTTTACTTATTCTATAGGCATGTACGTCCGCCCAGTGGAGAGCCCATAAAATGCACAGTGGCTGTAAAAACTGAATAGACGTTCTCCATATGTAGCCTACTTGCCGTGTCAGAAGAAACGGTGAAGCTGATTTTGTATAATTGACACTCGTTCTCTCGACACCTGACGATTCGAATTTCTGCTTAAGTCGAAGTGAAAATCTGATCTCGTTTTCATCAATGGATAGCAAAAATGTTAAGCCCTTGAAATATAGACTCTAGTAGGAAAGGAGAGAAATATACCGTTTAGAGCAATTTCTTTCCTACTACATGTATATCTCAATAATGAACGTACTTGGCGATCGAAATGGACTGATTAATTTCATTTTATCGAAACTGAAAAATCGGAGGAGTCGAACTATTTTGACGTCCCTCAACGAGTGTCGACTATAGGCCTATCTGTTTGCACGGCTTCTTGGTTAACAAATATTTTTACCATAAAAACAACAAAATATACTGAGAGGCAAAAGAAAGTACACACTTTTTGTTTTTCGATATCTCTCATAATTTCCATCATATCGACTCACAATTTTGTACAATTCATTCCTATTTATAAACCAATAATACAATGCTGTTAAATATTACACGAAATTGCTTGATTACACATACTCTTGCTACATGCCGATTTTGCAAATTTTGCACGTGCGACTTAGTGGAGCATCAAATATTGATGTTAATTCGTTTTCAATTTCTTTATTATTTGTCACAACAAATCACAACGTTAGATTTTCTCTAACACTATAACACAATATTCAGTTGTTGGTAGAATTCGATCAATATGCCCCGTTTTGCCATTAAGACCCTTTTTTCTATGACGAAGCATAATACGAAAAAACGTGACACTATAAATAAAGTGCACACTTAGTCGTGTAGCATAGGAACGTTCTGTGCAAATTTTATCAAAACCCGTCTATGAATTTAGAAGGAGCTATGCCAGATAACTTGTTTGCATCAAGCCCCCTTTTCCATGACGCATCGTGATATGGAAAATCACTAGCAATGCACGCATGGTCTTAGGTGATTAGGCACTTTCTGTGAAAAAATATCCAAATCCCTTCAAAAATGTAGGGATTGTGTCAATGGGAATTCTTGCATTAATTAATTGATCAAATCACCCTTTTCCACGACGTTGTGCCCTATGAAAAAACCTTCACATGGGAAGGAAGGACGTATAGACGGTAGGTCAAGAAGTTTACGTCAAACAAATGACAACTTTTCGGTTGCGTTTAAAAATCGTAATAACCATTCTATAAATCGTTTTCTCAGAAAACGTTGAAAAACTAGGGTGTATACTTATTTTTGCCGCTCAGTATATTTGGATTCAAAATGAATGTCTAAATATACTGTATAGTTTGAATTAGATAATGTAACTAAGGAATCTTTGTCAAAGAAATAGTTCGTGAAAGAAAAACATCACACCTGATTTTTGATTTTTCTTTAAAGATATATGTCCGCTCTGTGCTGAGCCAATAAAATCTTGGTGGTTAATCAAGTGACTCAGAAATTCCGAAAATCTTAAATACTTTTGTAAATACGTGACCAATTTGAAATCGGATTGAAGCTGAAAAGGTAGAAAATGCAAAGAATTAGCTGGACGTGGTGGATTTTTTTTTTAAATCAGCTGATAAAAAAAGTCATTGAAGATCAACCAAAATTTTGGTTAATCAGAGAGAAATAATAATATCAGCAACAACATTTCATATTTTCCTATACGATGTTTTTCTGAAGAACGAATATCTCCAAAACGGAAAAGTTACACTCGATACTCGCATAATTGAATTGACGCAGACTATAAAACATAAAAAAGTTGTTTTCTAATTCCAAATTCCTGAGAATTAGAACCGATTATACCCATGATAAGAATGCATCAGCTTACGATAATGTGTGAACTTTACTAGTATTGAGTTTCAACGTGTTCTAGTTGCATGTAGAGATAATAGGTGCATTGGCATAAACTTGTTCAAATGACACTTTACAGCAATGGCTTGTAAGCCAAATTTGCCAATGGCCAAACCTGCATAAATACAGGTCTAGGTCATGAGCAAGGGTACATCATGCATCCTGGATGTTGACACACAGCTTGTTCTATAAACACTTATTGGTCTACATTATACATGTTTCGTAAATTTTGCTTGAATATAACCACGGCATCGAGTCTGAAGACGTAAAAGGAGTATAGAAAATAAAATATTTCCATGATTTGATAATATAACATGAACCAGCTATTAAAGAACAACACAGAGCTTGTATGTAAATGCGAGCTGATCTAGATTCATAGTGGTTGGACTTTCCATTGCTGTAAGGGACACGTTACCGGAACCCCAGACCATGACCAGTGTAATAAGTATACTTTATTAATTCCCCCTTTACAGAAGATCAGTATAAAATAATTATACAACATGATAAATACGCTGTATACGCAGTATCCTATAGATACGCTGATATAAACATTGACATTTAGACTAATTTAAGAGTCGCATTGGTCTAGATCAGCTTTCACACAATGCACATACCAGTACTTCGGTATAATGTGATCTGTCAAAATGTATAAAAATACATAAATGTTTTTTTTTGTATGACGGTTCCTGATCAGACTGCTTGTATAGGCTTACGTAAGCTGATCTAGATTCAGAGGCGCGTTCTTTAGAGCGAGATTTTTTAAGATTTCTTAAGATGTTTTTGATACCGCGTCTTTGAGACCGAGATTATAAGCGAGGTGTTCCGAATGTTCCATACTTCATACAAATGACGTCATCATGACGTCATTTGTATGAAGTACGGATCATTTGGAACTCCGCGGTTTATGAATCATTGAGCATTCGGAACAACTCAGTCAATTTTTCTCCCATATAGATTCTACAGAATTTACCGACGTGTTCCGAAAGAAGTATAGAGCAATGCCATGGCGGCTCCCAGTGATCGATATCTCGCTCTAAAGAACGCTCCTCAGGTTGGTCTCAAATGCCATAATGCTCGCCCTATTTCCAAATCCCGGTTCATGTGTATTTGACATAATCTAAAGGCCTACGTTATGCACCGTACCAGAGATACATAATTGTGACCCGTCACGCTAAAAGGGACCTTATCCGAACTCCAAAAATCCAAATTTTGACAAACTTGTCAGACCCAGCACAGGTCAACTAGATCCCGTATACATGCGAAAAATGAACATATGGAAAGATGGGGAAAACTTTCCGGATTTAGAAAATTACAAAAAAGTGAAAAGTGTCGGCGCAAGTCTGGCTGCGCGGACAGCGCATACAGATTAGGGTCGATATTTGCCACATTTCCTATAAGGTCCCTTTTGGCGTGACGGGTCACATATAAAAAGGGGTGATGACTTTTCAAAAAGTAAAATATCTTTCAATGTTCATCAAGCCCTATGTTATGGGTACATTGGAATTGTCTCGTCGAGAATAACACTATTAGAAACCGTCACCCCTCTTATATGTTGCCTTGCTGTACAATTTCAGGACGCATGTACTAGGAAAGTACAGTTATATCACCGACAAAAGGAGTTCGTTTCTGGAACAATATTACAAATTCAGTTAATAACAAACGTGTTCTTTATTGTCGCCTTTCGACAAACCTCGTAACTGCAGATTTTTAAGCTGCAGGTACGACGCATTTGACGCAAAGCAGCGATATTATGTATCATTTTTATCTCCTTACCACTTCCTAGAATAATTATTTCCTGCAATTTCTATATCCCAGCTACTGCTCTACATCCCTAAATGACATTCTTAGAAGTAGGTTTTAGATTCAGATATTGGTCGCTGAGACCCGTGCCCAGCAAATTTTCGCGGACTCCGCGGTATTTAACAGCTAATGAGATTTGTATTTTCATGATTATTCGCGAGACGCCGTAAACTTTAAAATTTCGCAGTGGAAAGTTCCATGCCGAATGTTTATCATGTCGCCCGAATATGTTCGGCTATGTATTGAATGTTAACGACGTCGCACGAAAAAGTCCGACATCGCACGAATGTCATTTTTGGGCGAACTGCCCTAATGTCAAACCCTGCATCTTTAGGAAATTGAGAGGTTATACTGTTAGCAACATCACTGGTGGTGAACTAAGACAATTTTCGCTACAACAATGTATATATATTGTGCGTTTCAATGTGAGTTTATACACTACTCAAAACTTATAAGTACTTCGACAATATTATAGAGCATATTTCTGGACTGGCATAGCATATCTTAACCAAATTTGAAACATCTTCGCTCTAACCATATGACCACCATATCGTCGTTGTAAATGCAAAACCTCGGAAACCTTGGAAAATTTTAAATGGGAGGGAAAAAAGTGTAGTAACTTTTCCAACACTGAAATGTCTTACTTGAAATTGGGACATATTGTTCACAAATAATGTGTCAATAATACTGATCAGTCAAAATATCACAAAACCTGCAAGAGTCTACACAGGGCACACAAGTTTGTACTTTGAAAATCGCACCAATCGACATACGAGGTTTTGCATTTACACCGACGATATATTGAATTTTCATCAACTTCACGATAAGATGAACTGAACAAGAAGCAGCCAACGGAGACCACTGTTGGTAGCAAAAATCACAAAGTCAATAACTTGTGTGTTCCTTGTTCGCTCAAACAATAGCATGACATCAGGAACGCATAGACATTTTGTAATTCCTGACAGATGCTGTAGGGATATCTTTTTTAATATTTTAGAAGTCGATGTAAGGTTCTCTACGCTTGCTAAGCATGTGGCAGATCTTCATCATACTGGACAGTAAATCGTTAGTCTGTAAAACACTTTTTCACAATCAGCAAATTTAATACTCCCTTGCCAGCTGAACATTAATTTGTTAATTGTGAGGTCATGGTTTTTGCGTCTTGTACATAGACATGATGAATTGAGCCATTATCGGATAGTTCTGAGACTGAATGGTCTCCCTTTAAGGCATAATGTATTCCTTTCTGTGACAGCCACTGAACGCTCCAGTTCACGCACACGAGACAGAACAATGTTATGGTCCTAATTCCAGCTTGATTTCCTATCACGTGGTTGTCTTGGTAGGTTGGCAGTACTTCTGGTTTGTCTGTACTCGGCCACAAGTTGGGCGATAGCATTTGCATGTAGGCCTACATTTATGATACGGGTTGCATTTCTTTTGAAAAAATTGTACGAATGTAACAAGAATGTTGATGTTTGACAGTAATGAACGATATTTTGTATTTAATTTGTATAGAACGACTGGAAATATGGGTATGAGAATATTACATACGCTTGAATAGCACCACCTTGTAAAACACCAATTTTTATGGGTTGTTGTTATACAGATTTCCAACGCATTTTATGTTTTTTATGTTTTGCACGTTGACCCATAAAGGAATAAATTGTAAATTAAGCACATGGGATTCGTGTATGAAACGCAGGAGGAATATTTCAATTTTCTATAGTTGACCGGAAGTTATCATCTTGCACAATAATTTTGCAAAATGAAAATGATATCGGTCAAGTAAATAAGTTAAGGAATAATAAAAAATATCGACTTTTGATATATATTATTCCTTTACCGGAGAACATTTTGCGCATAATAGAAAACTGAGTACTTATAAGTTTGGTTAAGCATAGATTTTTTTCTAATGACAATGAACTTGTTTTAAAAACAGACCGGGTTTACCGTTTTGTATTGACACACTGACGGTGTTGTTATAAAATATCGTAACTACGGCTTCGATAAAGCCGTAGTTACGATAATTCATAACAACACCGATCGACGGATTACATTGATCGCGAAAAAACATCCCTCGCTGTGGCCGAGTTTCCCACCAGTGAACATGTTTATCCATTATCCCCTTTTGCCTCAACATTTCCAAATATCAGTATTGAACATGGTCGTCAAACGTGATCATTGTTTTGGAAAAGGAATAAAAAGGAGTCTTAATACCCACTAGCGGTCACATTTAATTATCGAGCATCTTCGATTTACTTCGGTCGTTATGTGGACATTTTACGACCGTAAAGCCATAATTAAAGTCTAGCGTGTTCAGAATGGGACGAATAATGATCGCTATCAGGTAGAGATAGTGTCCCGTATAACTGGTCAGTCATGACAGGTTGGGGTGAGGCGAAATGAAGATCTACAGAACTTTAGTTAACACTTTACCGGCAAAATTGAGGGTGGTCCATTCGAAATTGGCCGAGACAACGAAATGGATGTTGTTAAAGATTGAATTTGTGTATGATATAGCACAGAAAATATTGAGACAAAAGGAGAAACTGCTGTGAATGAACAACCTCAGAGCTAGGACAAAAGTCATTTTTACCAGAGAAACAGATAAAAGGGGGGAAGCATTTTGAATTTGTTATTTCCAATTCGAAACCTATGTGGTGGGTACCCATTGGGAACACATCTAGTATACCGGTCCCTATTTACTAGGAAGAATTTTGGGGGGCTGCTGCCCCCACACCCTCGCTTTATTTTATTTTGAAATTATTTATTGGGGCTGCTGCCCCCACACCCCGCTCATTTTCATCTTTATTAGTGAAAAAATACTCTATTTTGTCACTGTACTGGCAACCATTTAGTTTGGGGACCGACTAACTAGAAACTTCCCGCTCATTGCAATCGTTACGTAGAGACGATTCCAATGAGTAGCCACAACAAAGGGTTTGATGAACATTGAAAATATTTGGCAATGTGAAAATCCGTTACCCCCTCTTATCTGTAGCTCTCTATTACAATAAGGAGTCAGTTACGTGACCCCATCTATACCCGTGGGGCACAATGTACATAGATCTGCGATTTTAACCCTTTCCCAAACAAGACCTGGTTTTGACGTCCCTGTGGGAGTAGGCTTGGGAAAACATTGAGGCAAAAGAAGAAAATGCTGATAATCAGCATTTTCTCCTTTTGCCTCAATATTTTCTGTCTTTTGTCATACACAAATTCTCTCTTTATCAGCACCCATTTGCCGTCTGCAGCAGCTTTTAATTTGGAACAGCAAGACATTTGATCGTTTGGGAAAGGGTTAAAATGTCTCGTTTACAATTAAACTTGTACTAATTACCGAATCCCTCCAGGGACTGTAATAATCTGAACTGATACATGTACAATTGACACATTTAATAATTAAAAATTCCGGTCATTGACGCTTTTATGGCGATAATATCAAATCGACCTCCTAAACGGTTCTACGTCAATTTACCGTGACTTTTCAAAGACGTTCTTAGGACAAGTTCTTTTCCCTTTTCAGAACAAAATAAATCTTGAGGATGCTTAAAGATGTAAAACAGGTGTATAGATGCACCGGTAAATAAAAATGAAGGCGAATCTGGATAAATGTCTCTTATAGCATTTTGTAGAAGCAAATATCGCCGTTTTCTGCGAAAACCTCGTATCTGCAGCTTGTTTTAAGTTGCAAATACGAGGTTTTCGTAGAAAAGCGACGATGTTCTAAGATCATTCAGTACCCAAGTGCAGATGGACAGAGATCTACGCCGCTCTTTTATGATTGCGTCAGACCACGTAAATATTATTGGAAAACAACATTGGTCCTGATCAGACTAAACAGGTTGATTTGGAACCAATTTGAGCTCAAAATCTTTAAGGACCCCTTTCCAGATCGTGTCTCAAATGAATCTTTCATTTTTGGCATGGAAATCCTTGTTTGGAAAATGTATTAAAGTGACATTTCACATTTATTTTAGTTTTTAAAAGTATGTCTTGGTGTCAAGATTGTTTAGAAAAGCTATCAGTTTATTGAAGTTGTTATCAATTAGCGAAAAATACGCCTTTAAAGTTGAGACAGAAATGACCAATTCTATATAAATCTAAACTGTTGTCCACAACAATTTGTTTAATTTTAGCACAAAAATATATATTTCTCGTAAACGGTTCAATATTTTGACTTGAAATTTTCAGAATGTTCATAATTTTCTTTCAGATAGAATAAAAGTAAAGTTTGTGTAAAAATAATTGCGAAATGCCACTTTAAATCCACTGTTATATCGTACCCTAGCATTGTATGAGAATCCATGGCGAGACTATGACGATACTACCGAGACTCTCGAAAACTTCAACGTCGCCCTTATCTCGGGACTTATCTGTTGCGTAATGCCCATTGGTCAGTGGCGGATCCAGAGGGGGTTGGGGGGTCAAACGAACCCCCTCTGAAGCCTGTTTATTTCATTTTCATGCAGAAATTCAGTCAAAAACGTATGATACTAGTAAAAGGACCCCCCTTTTGTGTAAAAACGAACCCCTTGACAGAAATCCTGAATCCGCCGCTGTTGGTGAAACTGTGTACAAGGCACTTTTGGCTTACATGACTTTTTTTGAAAGCAAGCGGGTAACTAAATAACTAAACTAAAGTGATATCCTTTATTGAATACATTATTTCTGCCTATATATCAATATGTGTTTCTTAAAATGCACTAAAGTGCGTATTTTCATATTCCCATGATTCATTGTACCCAATTATCTGGGACCCAACCTACCGGGAAAGGAGACAGCCATCCCCAATCTCCTTCTAGACAGGTTGTGCTTCATATCACACCTTCTTTGAATTTCTCGCCAGGCCCCTGTTCATCGCACTTCTATCTAGAAGTGTTTCTGTACGTAAACTATTGTTGGGGAATCTTCAGCATAATAATGGTGTAAAATTATTAGATAGATAGTGAAATGCGCATCGGGTTTCAGAATATCCATTTATCAATATCACTTTCAAAATTGACTTTTTATCGTTTTGTTATCTCTCCACTATCTTATCGACTGTCGTATGCTGTTTATGCGGGGATTAACACGGCCTCATAATCATGGGGTACCAGGCCCATAGGAACAGGGGGGCTAGGGGGGGGGGGGGGGCTAAGCTCCCCAAATGTTGGCAAAAAATGCCGAATTTTCTTAATTTTACACTGAAAATGTTTGGAAAATCTAAATTAGCCCCCCCCCCCCCCCCCAATATTCAGGACAAATTGCTTCCTACGGGACTGGGTACTCTGGGGCATTTTTGTCGATATATATCAATTCTTGGAAGATAACGTAGGCCTAATGAGAACATTAAATTCAAACATGTCCATTACATAAGCCATTCAGTACACCTCTATTTCACGATGAGACAATATAGAAATACCTTACAAGGAAGGAAACGGTGTTTCTGTCCTATAGTACCTCAGCCTCTCCTAAATGAAATGTCGCAAGAACAATATTGACATCGTGAGAATCTTACCCCCCCCCCCCCCCCCCCCCAGCACATAACGCGAATTCTCTATATATATAGTTTAAATGTTACAAGATCTTTTCATGACCAAGTCAAAACCAGATCGTGCTTGGAAATAGAAAATAAAAGTTAATAAACAAGGATAAAAAGTGTTCGTTGACATCAGCAACTGATATTTCGGTTCTGTGTTAGTATCATGCCGTGAGAAAAACATAAACAAAAACATTTCTGCAGCGGCAGTGCATTGAAATCCGGGCGTATCATATTACGGATATTGCTTCAAGTTTTTATGTGGCGTCACACAGCCTACACAACACGTGAATCAACACTGTCGTATTTAACCCATTCCTACACATTCACGCCTTTTGACACCCTTT
Organism: Fragum sueziense; assembly: GCA_963680895.1. Lineage (NCBI taxonomy): Eukaryota > Metazoa > Mollusca > Bivalvia > Cardiida > Cardiidae > Fragum > Fragum sueziense. The sequence goes on along the minus strand of OY804595.1, from coordinate 7,738,127 downwards.
GAGATAATGACTTTGGAAAACATTGTGGGAAATGAAGAAATTGCTTGTGACAAGCAATTTCTTCATTTCCCACAATGTTTTCTATGTAAAAAGACAAAAAATGTTAAATTTCATTCACTTGAAATTGTCGCCTGCAACATCTTTGAATTTGGACCAGTCTAAAATTTTGCCGTTTGGTAATGGGTAAATACATTCACAGAAAACAAGATTTTGGCCTGGCCCAAATTAAAAGCAGTAACGCTGATTGATAGTCTGATTAACCCATTCCGAAATAAGACCTGGGTTTGGCGCCCTTGATAGAAAGGGCTTGGGAAACATTGAGCCAAAAGAAGGAAATACTGATGATCAGCATTATCTTTTATTCGCGTCAATATATTTTTTTCTGCACCACTGTAACGCATACTTTCCATTTTATCACCCATTTTGTCGTCTGCAGCACCATTCAAAGTACAGTCCATGTTCTGACCGTTTTGGAAAGGGTTGGCGTGTTGTTATTGTGATACTCTGTTGATATAGCCTTTATAAGTAATTTGTACACTGTAGTGCAAAAAGTATTTGGAGTGCATCTATCTATATAAGACAATATATCAAGTATACTTATGAGCCAAAAAGGGTAGTTGATGTCATTCATTAGAGTATTCTTCTTCTGAATTATCCCCCGGCCTTTTCCAAAACTTCTGAACATGCTTTTGCACGGTGGATAATTACGTGATGCAACAATTTCAGAAAATCTTCAAAACATTTGTTAATACTGGACCGATTTGAATTCGCTTTGAAGCAGAGAAGTCGGACAGACGTCATTCATTAGATGAAAGTGTTGGATTTGTGAAAAATCAACTGATAAAAAAGTTATTTAAGATAAACCAAAATTTTGGTTTATCTTCAATAACTTTTTAATCAGTTGATTTTATTTAAAAAAAATCACCACGTCCAGGTTATTCTTGACATTTTTTCAACCTTCTCTGCTTCAAACCGCATTCAAATTGGTCAATTATTGACAAAGTTATTGAAGATTATCGGAAATTCTAAGTCACGTGATTATACACCGTGTTTTGGAAAATGGTAAAACTATCAGGAGCTCTTTTGACACTGTCTATTAATATTCTCTTTCTGAGAACTTATCTAGTGATTAAGAATTTTTCGGGCAATAAATCTGCCGTACTACTTACATGTGGAATGCGATCAAAAGAATAATTTAGCTCTATTTTGAGACAGTTTCATTCTAGATTTAATTAATATCAGGCTAAAATAAATATTTTATTTGTGAGAAAGTAAGTTTCAGTTTTTCAGTGGCACCATAAAATACGGGGCCTGTCGAATGATAAGGTGTTGCTGACGATAAATTTAATCGTCGCTTTTCAACAAAAACCTCGTATCTACAGCAAAAACGAGCTGATAATTACTAGGGTTTTTGGGAAGCAAATTTTGCAAAATTTGCTTCTCTTTACAGCCACCTTTCTCTGCACTTTACCTTTCTCTGCATACCACACAACATCTTCCGGTCCTCCTCACTATAAATAGTTCTATCAAAAGCAAAGATTAATGAGGCAACAGTCATTCGAATATTCAATATGGAGCTCTGAAGTTATGTGTTGGTATTGAAAATGAAACATTCAATTAATCATGTCTCTAAGAGAAGATAAGACAGACGTAGTAATTTGCTTTATTATGGTTCAAAGATCAGTCCAATGAACTTCCTTGTAAATGGGTCAGTCAAGTTTACTGAACTATGAAATATATTCAAAGCTTACATAACCGATAAATATGCATGAGGTTGTGCTAAAAATAGATTGCATGGAATCAAAGTATTAGGGGCATTCAAATGGATAATCAAAGTACCTAATCAAAGTAGAGAAAGTACTCTACGAATCAAAGTAGGCCTATGCAAAGTATTCAAATGGATAATCAAAGTACCTAATCAAAGTACTCTACTTCCGGACAAACAAAATTGCTTCCCAACAGTACTTTCAGTACTTTGATTTATGAAAAGCAGCACGATGTTACATTACGGTTATGACCGCAATATGGGTAGTAGCGATGCAAGAACAGCGTCAATGCGAAATAAAGCTGAGGCCAGTCAATGAGTGGAAATACAACAAGTGTACCTTAAGTATACCGTAGTGTGAAAATAAAACATTATTGTAAAAATTGTTACATTTGTTTATTTATCATTTTTGACACCTGTCACAACTCGTTATATTTTTGTTACACTCAGCTACTTTTTTGTCATTTTCAATGCCCATATATTTTTTTGACGCCTTTAGCACAATTTTATACAAACATTCTGAATGAATAAGATTAATTCAATTATCACTTGGTGAACTCAGCCAAAGCGTCTGACGTTTTTTCACGATCATAGTATTCCGTCGGTGTTGTTATAAAATATCGTAACTACGGCTTCGATAAAGCCGTAGTTACAAGATTTTATAACAACACAGACGGTTTGTCAATACATATCGATATTCATTGTTATTAGAAAAATTATCCAATCACATCATTAAACTCACATTTAAACGCAAAATATCTGTACCTTGGTGTAGCGAAAAACGTCCCTCGCTTTGGCCGAATTCACCACCAGTGAGTATGTCACTTAGTTTTCGTGAGTTGTAATAGGAATGTTGCAACCAGAGCTGTATATCTCAGTGTATCTGCAGGGAAGATGGGATTTAAAAAAGCAATATTTCATGAATTGTTCACAAAATCCTATTTTGTGGATACTCATAGGATCCTATGTTTTGGATACTCATAGGAATTGTCTCATCGAGATTATTCAAATGGATATCCACAAAATAGGGTTTGGATTTGAAATAATAAATCCAGATCGGTTTCACTCCTCTTATTATTTGCTCTGATTGCAACAAAATGCTACTGATACTTAGGGCCTAATAAGTTTGCTATGATTGTGGCGAGATTTCACTCAAATTATAGTTTTCAAGTCCTCCACACAAATTGGGTTGGAAAGCATGGCTAGAAAAGACGAAAATGCTAAAAAAATCATTGTCTTCGTTTAGACTATCAATGATTTTCAATTGAAAATATTCGAATTCCTTTTATTTTTTGACTCTTATTTCTCGTCTGCAAATCCTTGCACTTTGAACAGGACCAAATATTGTGTTTGGGGTTATACAACTTTTGAGATGACACTACTGACTGGATACGAGTTGAAATTGAGATGTAAAATGAAGACCGCTTCAAGCTGCGTAACCAATTGATTTCACAATAGGTCCCTCTCCCCTTCAATAACCCGCCTTCAATGGTCACTCACGGGAGGTCATCATCATAATGCATATAAATAAACGAAAAATACGTAAAATGAAATGGTAGAAAGTCGCAGTTTAACCCATTACCACAAAATGGCTTATTTTGACTCCTTACAAGATAATGGCTTTGAAAATTTAAACATCGTGGAAAATAAAGAAATTGCTTGTGACAAGCAATTTCTTTATTTCCCACAATGTTTTCTACCCCAAAAGACCATAAAAATACAAATTTATTTTCAAATGAAATTGTCGCCTGCATCATCTTTGAATTTGGAACAGTCCAAAAGTTTGCAGTCTGGTAACTCAATATTGAATAGAAAATAGAACATGAAGTGTTTTTCCTCGTAAATTTTATCCTACATTTAGGCCCTATCGATACTTTATTTCTCGATGCGGCAAAGGAAAGGCGATTTGTGAACTTTCGTTAAGTTGAATGTTAATTTATGTAAATGCTATAATTGCATTTTCTATCTTATATTGCGGTATCCTAGTTACTATATGTAGGGTTATGTAGGGTTACGTCGTTGCTTTTCAACAAACATCCCGTAACTACATCTTGTTTAAAGCTGTTGTTACGAGTTTTTATTGAAAAGCAGCAATGTATTAGTTAAACGTAACATACATAAATGGTGAAGTCAAGTCAGTATTTTTATTAGACTAAGTTTGAGTTTATTGGGGTTTTACGCCGTTTTCTTCTACCAGGGTCATATCGCGGCGGCTGGAGCACCTAACCGTGGGTTCCTGGTATTTCTCGCACCAGTACAACCACAATATCCAAAAGGAGCCCCCAGCTGCTCTCTCACATAGATGATTCACATCCATTGGTGAGAGACAAATGACTTTTGTCAAATGTCAGAATGGATACTGGCCGAGCCGGGGTTCGAACTCGAGACCCCTGGATTGCCAGATTCCGACGTAACCGACTAAGCTATCCGGGCTCGGCTATTAGACTTTAATTTCAACTAAATCTGTTTATCAAAGTTAATTTGTCGTTTATCAAACGTTTTCGATCGATGACGAAGGCAAGTTTTTCGGGATACCGAGGGCTGATCAGGATCCATGTTCCTGATTTTGGCTGAAAAAATAAAAAAAAGTCCCATGAATTTGGAACATCTGTTAGGTATAGAACGAAGATTTGCTGATGCAATCTTAACCAGGTTGCAAAAACGGTATGCGGTAAACTTGCCAGAGGTAAAATTGCCATATTTATACTCAAAAGTCATGATTCAATTTTATTTCAACAGAATCCTTTACGGTTAAAACACCAATTCTATTTTTTTTTTACAAATCAAAATCAATCATAAATAAATCAACAAATTCTCCATATAAAAAAATCATAAGAGAGAGAGAGAAAAAAAAAAGCTACAAACTTCCTCTAATGAAAGTCTGGCAATTTTACCTCTGGCTTTTTTTTACCTATGGCTAATTTAACACTTGGGGTATGGCTTTTTTACTTATAGCATTTTTCCTATGGCAATTTTACCTCTGGCACTTTTACCTACATTCGGTTTTGCAGATAGCCAAGTAGTGTCTAGTCAAGGTTGATAATGTGTACGTTTCCTGAAATAACATGAGCGGAAGGAGGAAGAAAAGCACTGTTATCGCTGCCTCTCAACAACAACTTTTCCCAAACGATAATAGGATGATCCGATTTAAGAGATGTTGTTAAAGATAGATTTTGTGTACAATACAGCATGGAAAATATTGAGACAAAAAGAGAAACTGCTGATTATCAATGTTTTCCCAGGCCATATCCATTAGGGGCGTCAAAATCAGGTCTTATTTGGGAAAGGGTTAGAACAAGTTGCACTTACGAGATTTTTTGTTGAAAAGCAACAATATCTTCCTGTATACGGAAATTGATAGTTACGTGTAATTGTGTAATTTAGATAATTCCAATAAAATGTTTCCATTGTCGGAAATTGTGACAGCTGTTGGAAGTTTTATGTCATCGGATTGTACCAGTAATCGGATACACTTGCATGATATAACTTATAAATACGTACCACATTCGAATAAAACTTGTATTTTATGCTATAAAGGAAGACACCAAAAGGGCTATAACGACCCCAGCCCTGCGTTCAGTAAGACAAAACGTTTACTACTAATTTTCTCTAAATAGTCTTACTGAACGCTCTGCTAACGTTTACTGAATAAATATGGCCCCCCCCCATAGTCTGGGTTCCCTCCTTCTTTTCGCAGTATGGAAAGTAGGGAACCAAACTAGCCGCCATTTTTGTTTGCATTGGCACACCACCTTCAAATCTGTGAGCTAAATGGTGCGAACGTTAAAAGTAAACAGGTCGTTCAGTAGAAAACTGTTACGTATCGGTAGCTCTGTGAGCTAACGTTTTGTCTTACTGAACGCAGGGCAGGTCTCTCACCTGAGAATCCGTACCCTGTCAAATTAGAAAAAATACCTTAAAAACCGTAACACATTGCCAATGAAGCTCCTTTTGTGACTAAAGAAGTTCAGTTAAGTTTAAAAAGATGTGACAAAAATGGGAACTGAAGTGTAGAAACATGGAATTTGTCATTTATGTCCCTTTTCTCTGGATTCGTACAAAACGCTATTTACCGAGTCATTTTACATGAAGAATGATTATAGGAGTTGCTGTGTTGGCCTGCCACTTTTTAAGGCTCTATGCCCTATGGTTTCTTACAGGACGAGCTTTAAAGATTTACATATTTTCCATTTCTATGATGTCACAGAAACTGGAAATATTAAGGATTAACCAAAATCAATCAACAAGTCAGAAAACTCATTACCAAAGCAACATCTTTGCTTAAATTTAAGAAGATTTGTCCACTGGTTTTGGGATAAACTTTTAAGGTAACGCGGCAGCTACAGTTTGAATAGAATCTAAGAAAGGTTTTAAAAAATTGAAGACGAATATACGGTCGGCCAGTCATCAGGAAGTTCGGACCGACGCCGAAAAACATCCGGTCACAAAGGTTTAGTTCGTCTGTATAGCTTCGTGCGCAGGCGAGCATTTTATTTTACTGTCGATACCATGGCGGACATCGATGGAAAACAAGAAAATGACTAACAAAATCTCTTTTGCCACAATGATTTCTCTCCTAGGTACCAAATAAGATTTCAAGTTTTTTTTTTCACAATCCTTTCATTTTGGCCTGGTATATTTTTGTCGATAAGGAGAAGGTAAAACAACTTATGTCGGGTCCAAATAATGCCGTTCTATATGACTGGAATTATTCAATATCATTTTAAAACACGTTCATTGCGGCACATTGTGTGAAACATTGTGCATTCTTTTACTTGTATTACGATTATTCAAACATCGTTGGTAAATCCCCCATTATAAATATTTATTATTGCTTGCAGCAAAGTATTTATACATGAAGGCATGTATAATGCGTTGTTCGTATACGTAGCCTAGATGGTTTTCAAATAGTAATTCATCTTTTAGATGACGGCGAATCACGCGGCACATATCATCATCATCATTAGCAGCAGCAGCAGCAGCAGCAGCAGCAGCAGCAGCAGCAGCAGCAACAACAACAACAGCAGCAACAACAACAACAACAACAACAACAACAACGACGACGACGACGACGGAAGAACAGAGTCTATAGAATGTCCGACTTTTTCTACGTTTATACTGACACCCTTATAGTGCTGACTGAATTTTCAGCTGCAACCTGTTGAAGGATATTCAATTAAAGACTGACAATCGAGAAATGTCACCCGTCTCTTGTAGCTATTGATTGCGTTAAGTTTTCTGCGACAAATCGCTGGTCACGTTCGAAAATGTCGTAACTACAGCTTATTCAAGCTGTAGTTACGACGTTTTCGAATGTGACCGACGAAATATAATTTTGTGTCTGCAAATGAAACAGCACTGCATTTCTATCATTTAGAGACCGTGTCGATACTTTGACATTTAGTCAACAGGAGTTTGAGAATCGACCAGCGCATGCAGGAGGCATTAACCCTTTCCAAGACAAGACCTGGTTTTGGCGTATCTAATAGGCAACACTTGGGAAAACATTGAGACGAAAGAAGAAACTGCTGATAACCAGCAGTTTCTCCTTTTGCCTCAATATTTTCCTGGCATTTTTGTATGCAAAGTCCTTCTTTATCAACATCAAATTTGTCGTCTGAATCAGCTGTTGAATTGGACAATCCTAAATTTTTGGCGTTTGGGAAAGGGTTCAATAACATACCAACAACATACTGTTTTTGAAACAAAATGGCATTTAGAATTCCGTTACCGGTTCACGTGACCATGTACTTTCATACATAAAAGTCAGCAGCTGAAGGAATAAACCCTTTAATTATGTTGATAGTTGAATTATTTATAACGCGGTAATGAATTGGAATTCCCCCACGATAATATGCGTGATTACAAATTATCTGATAGAAGGCCGGACATGTAAATATACTAGAACCTTTTAAAGGAATAAACAACAAAAAAATTGTACATCCTTATATTTAAAAAAGCAGAAATTGTACGTGTTTATATCACAGGGAATTTTAGCGATTTTTATGTAGACTCGTTCTATTAAAGACAAGGGGACCAAGTTTTCATGTACAGAAAATAGTACCCATTCTCGCAAAACACCTGTTACAACGCCAATTTTGAAGATAATTACACGGGATCTTCTTTAATAAGCTACTTACATATTTATTTAGCGAAAAATCCGGTGGTCTGTACAGGTAACGATCAGTATTTTTCGTGACAGAGGCCGTTTCTCGACAAAAGGTTCGAAATTGCCATGTACGACACAAGCGTGATGTCAGCGCGTTCGGTTGTATACTCTGGTGAGTGTTTATGTCACAATGTTCCATTTGACTTTCGGACGAAACAGAACGGTTCATTATAAAATTTCACCATAATTGTCCAAAGCAATGCTTTAATTCTCATTTTTCAAGTTTAATTTAGCATAACTGTCGATGATTTTTTTAGTTTTCACAATATAAAGAATTACTTGAGTGAGTGTGCTCAACAGCGAGATGAACTCGCCCTCCATCAGTCATACGTTCATTATTACTCGAGTTTCAAGTTTCAAGTTTCAAGTTTATTCAACATTGTACAAAAAAGGCCACCGGCCTAAAATACAAAATACATATTGGAATTGTGATACAATTTGAGTTATCGTTCAGTAAATAATACATGTATCAACATTATTTTGGAAAGTTACAATAATATACATGGTTATTGCCCTTTACAACGTAAACCAATAGAACAAACACTATCAACATACATGCGTGAAGCGAATACAGCGATCAGTCTGCACATTCGTGTATTCTGATCAATGCTCAGGCCCCACACATTTCCTATAATAGCTGCTGTTAGTACGTGTAGTTCATATTTGTCAAACATTCATTATAATTGATATACTACAAAATAGTAGTACAATGAAACATTACATGTTAGAACAATTTGATTTATCATTTTCCCAAAATGTGACACATTTTGACGATCCCAGTAAATATAAGTTTACATGATAATGCAGGAAAAGAAGAAAACGATGGTGCTAACCAGCATTTTCTCATTTCCCTTCAATACCTGCTATACGTGTGGCGATTTTTACAAGACTTGAATTCGTTCTGCCATCCGCAACTGCATAAGATTTGGATCAGCCTGAGACTTCGTCATTTCGTCATTTGGGAGAGGTTTGAAAATTAGGAACAAGGAAATTACTCCCTTGATTCTTTAGCCTTCATAATGTATTTAACAAAAATTGCAATTTTTCTGATAGTTTGTTCGTTGTTTGACTGCATAAGAATAAAGAAACTGTCTAGATCACTTCTGCCTTTATACCAACTTAACAAATATCTCTGTCGCTCATTACTATACTGGAAACATTGAAAGAAAGCATGATATTCGTCTTCAATACACGATAAATTGTGATGTTCATGACAATACAAGCATAGTCTATTTGTTCTTTCAATTTTTTGATGTCTACCTAGTTCGATATTAAATTTATGATTAGAGCACCTGAATTTTGCCAAGTATTTCCTAAGTTCAAATGATAGATTAATGCTTAGATATTTCTCTGGATTTAACATAGTCTTAAAGTATTTATAAGTATCACAACGGGAGGAACTGGTTATAGATTCTGCCCAATTTTGTTTCATGCAGTCGGTTATTCTTTGTTTAAAAACATTTAAAAAGCGGTCAGCATTTCCAATTTCCTGAGATAACCAAATGTTGCCGAAACCATAAAGATATAAAAGATGTTTCACAGATGATGCCCAATTTTTTCTTCCAATATCGTCTAAATTTCTAAGCATTTTATAACAATTCTTTGGTAATCTATGGTCTGGCATACTTAACAACTTTAACCAATATTTTATACATGACACATAATAATCTATACATAAAGGTAATCTGCCGCATTCTCCTAAAACCATTGAATCATTAGTTGACGGTCCTACTCCTATAAAATCTTTACAAAATTTGATTTGAACCTTCTCGATGTCCGATGCGTATTCAAATCCCCAAATGCTTCCCCCGTATACAAGTATTGGTTTTACCATAGAATCAAATAACCTGAAATAATCATAGTGAGCAAAGTTGCCAAAATGCCTCTGGTAAGATTTAATGGCAAAAATTGACTTTTGTGCCTGCATAACTAATTTTTGCTTTGCTTTTCCCCACGATAACGTTTGTGTGAAAATCAAACCCATATATTTATATTCAGATACGACCTTAACTGGTGTCCCATTAAATGACCATTGTTCATAATTTCGAAGTGGGCCTGCATTCCTAAAGACTGTTATTTCTGTTTTTGACTGATTTACTGTCATGCCTGTATTATTACAGAATTCTGAAATAGAATCTAATTGTTGTTGTAAATTTACGGCTGTTTCAGCGCAGTTTGCGACGTCATCAGCGAAAAGAATACATATTACGTCATCAACTTGTTCTGTTACAAAAATACCACGATGGTCTTTATTTCTTAAAAAGGTACATAACTCATTGATGTACAGTGTAAAAATTATCGTACTTGCAGTGTCCCCCTGTCGGGTTCCAATGTTACAATGGATTGATTCTGTACAAAATTTATTAATACGAACAAAACTACGCATATCAGAATACATATTTAGTAATATTTTTAACATTTTACCTTGGACACCTACGTTTCTTAAACAATTAAATAAATTATGGTGAATGACTGAGTCAAACGCTTTCTTAAAATCGACATACAACACATAAAATCGCCCTCCTTGTTTACTAATATATTTTTGAACCAAACTTTGTAAAATAAACATGTTGTCTGTGGTCGAGTACCCGGGTCTGAATCCAGATTGTGCTTCATCGATTTTATGATACTGTTCTGCCCATTCACATAATCTATCATGTAAAATATTTGAAAAGATTTTGTACATTACATTTAAAAGTGAAATTCCACGATAATTGGACGGGTCGTCCCTAGAACCGGATTTGTGTACAGGAACAATAATGCTTTCTCTCCAAGAATCAGGAAAAATACCTGTGCTAAAAATTGTGTTAAAAAGTGAACAAAGAACAGGGGCTATATCTTTACACGTATTTAGGAAAAATTCTGCACCTATACCGTCGGTACCATTCTTTTTCTTGTTAAAAAATAAAATTTGTGTTCAATAAGCGTAAAAAGATACCAATTAAAGCATTGCTTTGGACAATTTTGTTGAAATTTGAAACTGAACCGTTCTGTTTCGTTCGAAAGTCAAGGGGAACATTGTGATAAAAACACTCACCAGAGTGTCCCAAGCGAACGCGCCTAAAATTGCCGAAATCTAAAATCCGTTGAGTCGGCAAAACATTCAACAAATTAAAGCTGAATTCTTTGTGATATTATTCAACAAGGAAGGTTGGTGAAAGATTTTAATTTATTTTATCGTTTTAATGCATGTTTTGGCCACGATCATGCACAAACTAGCAGATTTAGTCCTACAAGCGGGGGTCACACGGTCACGTCGTTCATGGCGTTTTCGAACCTTTCGTCGAGAAACCGGCCTCTGTCACGAAAAACTCTGATCGTTACGCGTACAGACCACCGAATTTTTCGCTAAATAAATATATATGGAGTTAATTAGTGAAGATCTCGTGTAATTATCTTCAAAATTGGCGTCGTAATGGGTGTTTTGCGAGAATGGGTACTATTTTCTATACATGAAAACTTGGTCCCCTTGTCTTTAATAGAAAGAGTCTACATAAAAATCGCTAAAATTCCCTGTGGTTTATATAGATATCCCTTTTAAATTAAAGACAACTGCACGAAAGCGATCACGGATACAGAAATTTTGCCCTGACTGGGGGGAGTGGGTCCCTTTTCACCAGAGAGTGTCAGACTGAATCGGAACACATGAAAATCCATTAAAACCAATTCTATAACCATTTCTTTGACCAATTCTAGGGGAGGGGCATGGACCCTTGGACCCCCTTTAGATCAGCGCATGTAATTGCAATTACATGAAAGCTGCTGCAGGCACGAAACGATGTGGATGTAAAAGGACTTATGAATAATATATCAGAGGGAATATTGAGGCAAAATAAGAAATTGCTAATTACCAACATTTCCTTCTTTTGTCTCAACATTTCCTCAAGTTTAACTCTGATGTACGTCAAATGGTGTCAGTGTAGGGGCGGCGGGGTAAAATGACTATAATGTGAAGGTACATTCTCTTTCATAAGCATTTTGCAGATTAAATGATTAACATTGATATCAGTATTTTTATGATTATCAGTATTTTTATGATAAGAGTTTCGACATTAAAATCAAAATATTTACTTACCTCGTAAAGAAACTAATCCACAAAGTAAAACAATTAATCCGTAATATAAACGCATCTTTGTAAATAAATACACGTAAATCCGCTAACCCACAAAACAAATCACAACATTGGAGAAAGTAAAATAATTAAAAATTCATGTTACAGTATTGGTTACTTCTAACTTGTTACACTTTTCTTTACCAGTTCAAAGTGAATTGTATATGAATTGAGATACAGCAAACAAATTAATCTAAATTCTATATAATGTAAATCACATTGAAAAAAATTGAGACAAAAGAAGAAAATGCTGATGATCAGCATTTTCTTCTTTTGCCTCAATATTTTCTGTGTTACATTGTACACAAATAAAATTTAGGCTATATAAATGCCGGTCTGTCGTCTGCAGCATGGTATAAAATTGACGAAATTTATTTGTTTTATTTTGGAAAAAACGGTTTGAAAGAAAAAATACTACGTAGGAGTTTCAAAGTTCCGAAAGAAGTTAAAAATCGAAAGAAAAGAAAGTGTCACATAAAAACAAAACACACAAAAGACGCGTTTTTCATTTACTATCCTCGCTCATTATTACTATCATTTTATAGTCGTCCAACAATAGACACTATATCCTCGCATGGGTGGGGTATATCATCCCAGGCTTGCCATGCCCTGTGTACAACAATGTTAGAATGTAATAAATCCGACCTTAACGGGTAATTGAGAAATGCTATACCACCACGAATTAAACTGATGCATTAAATTACTTGTACTTGCTTGCGTATAACGTATACAAAACTACTTCCATTTCATCAGTTCGCGCTTTTAAGATTGCTGATAAAACTGATAAAATTGCAGACCAGTCTCAGTTGAAAACATCTGATATTCAGAAGGCAAAATTCAAGTCCCAAAGTAGAATTGGTTTTGGAAAACATTGAGGCAAAGAAGAAAATGCTGATAATCAGCATTTTCTCCTTTTGCCTAAATATTTTCTCGGTAATATTTTACAAAATTTCGTTGTTAATACATCGCTATGTCGTCTGCTGCAGCTTTCAAATTGGACCACACTAAAAATGTTTCATTTGGTAAAGGCTTAGAAATAATATTTACAACACAGTTTCTATATCATGCGCGGATCCAGAGGGGGGGGGGGGTCAGGGGGTCATGACCCCCCTGGAATTTGGCAAAAAAGGGGTTATCAAAAAAATTGCTGGTTATGTCCCATATAAGCTGCGTCATTCGTCCCTGTGTGCCACGACAAACCATTGTTATATTTAGTCCTTCATGGTATGACATGTATCTGCATGGATCCAGGCCCCGGTTTCTCGAAAAAACTTAAGTATATTCTCATGAGTTCATGCTCAACTTCTATTCAATACCAATCAACGTTGATTGGTATTCAATTGAAGTTCACGTGGATTTCGTGCGATTTGAGCACGATGCTCAGATTTGAGCATGAAAATATACTTAAGTTTTTTCGAGAAACCGGGGCCAGGGGTTGTCAGGGGCCTGACCCCCTGAAATTTGGCGAAAAAAGGGTTAAAGATCGGTAACCCCCCCTGGGAAAAATACCTGGATCCGCGCTTGTATATTACATTTTATAGTCGTCCAACAATAGACAATGTTTCCTCGCATGGGTGGGGTATATCATCCTCGCATTGCAATGCCTCGTGTACAACAATGTTAGAAAGTAATTAATCCAACCCTAACGGGTAATGACAATATATTTAGTGCTAAAAATAGACTGGGTTTACTGTAGCCGTCGGTGTTGTTATTAAATATCGTAACTACGGCTTGAAGCAAGCCATAGTTACGAGAGTTTACAACAATACCCACGAAATAGTATTTGTTTGTCTGAAATTACGTCACGTTTAACCGGATAAAATCGTTCCGTATTGAGATTATTCTACCTCCACGAATTTAACAGATGCAATGCTCTGATCGGGTACATTTAGAGATTTGCTGCATTTTGGGGATCCCTTTTGTAGCAAATATTGTGGGAAATGACAAAATTGATTGTTAAAAGCAATTTCTTCACGCTCCACAAAAATTTCCAAAACTTTTATTCAAAGGGACGTAATAAAGCACCAGTGTGTGGTAATGGATTAAATTTGAACGTTCTTAAATTGTATCCTTAAGGTGAGGGCTAAAGTGGGCATGATCTGAGATTCATCCGTTTTCCTAACATTTTTAAAGAATTCCAATAGTGAACGATTTTATAGGGTTAATTCACGTTTTTGAGGTCGTTAACATTTTCAGAGGCCCAAAAATGCGTTATCGCCTGAGACCGAAGGTCGAGGGCGATAACCCATTTTGTGGGCCTCTGAGAATGTTAACGACCGAAAAAACGTGAATTGACGCTATTATTGCATAAAATATGAAGAATTTGCAAAGAAATGTAATAAAATAAGACGAATAACGAAAAAACTTTGTGAAAATTTAGCCACATTTACACCGACAGACACCAGAGTTTTCCGGCATTCGACTCGACATATATCGAGTAAGTACGATATCCACTTCATGGGCCGTTAAATTTTCATCGTGTAGCTATGTAGTCAAGTTTGATCGCATTTTTACTGACATAATCTTCCTTTAGGTTGGCGAAATCGTAACAATTCGACTAAGTTTTCTTTTGGAAGCATACTCTGGATATTCTAACGTTCATTTCAGTGCGAGTAATAAACCAAAGGTCGGAACTTCCAAGGTAGATCTCTGGTTCGTTTCAGACATTCGTTCATTTCAATAAAAAACAAAGTTGTAAAGGAAAAATTGCAGTAACTAAAGGAAGAACAAGAAACACATAGGCTTACCACCACATTTGACCAGACCACAACCACTCAATTCTAATTTCTATCCTTCCATGTCCACCAAATCCACTTCCAGTTTAAAATCTGTCAGCTGCCCGTTTGTTTACTTTTTGATTCCAAGAATTAAACCTACGTCACTATATACGTCATCAGATATGGTTACACTGGGAGACCTAGTTTACTATTTAATGGGGTGTAAACTGGAAATGGGGTCTTATAAGAATTTACATCGCGGAAAAGGGAAATGACAAAATTTCGGCTTTATTTTCAAATTTCTGAAGCTCTCACAACAAATCCCCCCGATCGAGGATATGTGAATGCACAACCAGTCCGATAATGCACGTGAATTTACTGAATAACGACCGTTTTTGAGGATATCGGACTGATTTTTATTCGTTATCCAATGCCAATAACAGACTGAAACACACATTTTAGGCAATAATATCCAGTAAACGATGACGTAACTTCGGACAAAAAATAGCATGTTCGTTAATCGTATGTGTTGTTATGAAATATCGTAACTACGGCTTGATTCAAGCCGTAATTACAATATTTCATAACAACACTGATTGTTTATCAATACATAACGGTAAACTTAGTCTATTTATAGCGCAAAATTATTCGCTATTAAATTTCACTTAAACAAATGACGTGACTCACTGTCAACGTAAAAAACAAGGTTTCACATCACATAGTTCAAATTTCATGTCATGAAATAAAATACTCGTTGTTTTGGAATGCATCTTTCATTTGACTCATTCCATTTGCACAACAGTAAGCATAGGACGTTTTCTTTTTCTATTAGGAAGCTATTTCATAATGCTCAAAAGCAGAGAGAACAGATGATATGCATATGCTTTAACAACAATTATATTTTTGTGCCTGCAATGGCTTTTAATTTGGTACGGCGACAGTTTTGTTGCGAAAGTGGTTAAACACCGTGAAACGTCAACGCTTGTTAGAGCTACATTGCGAGCAGTGGAGGGGGCCGTTTTACTAACAAACTTACGAACATTTTTGAAACAACAACAAATCTGATTGGCCGAATAATTACTGTTATCATTTCTCTTTCAATCAGATGTGTCGTTACAAGGTTTTTTCAAAAATCTATGTTAGTAAACCGCGGCCCTGTACTTGGTACTTATGGAGCTCATTGGACTATTCTAGGATTTCACCTTACTGAACCATAATCGTCAAAGTTTATAAATTTATCTTGTTTCATTTCGGCGAAAACAACTTAATTTACATTTACGAAAGGTCTATACTAAGCAGATACATCTATTTCTCTCGTAAATTGTAATTTAAGTGTAAGACGTGAAACTAAATAAAGCCCGTGGCATGTTAAAAATGCATTTTGTGAAGTATCTTTTTAGTTAAAAAATCATTAAATTTCGGCTGTGTTTATTTATGCTATATAACCGAAACATGCTTTCTACACTCAACCAATCTTAAAAGTTTTCCGTTTTTTTTAATGCGCAAACTTTTTCTGGTAAAAAAATATCAGAAACCGATGTTGTTTTTGATGTCATGACTTAGAACTAGAACCTTAAGGTAGTATACCCGTGATGTGGCCATTTTAAAATTAATAAAACTTTTTTTATCGAATGGCGTTGTTACTTACGTGGAAAGTTCCACCGCCGAATGGTTTCGACATCGCCTGAATAATTCCGACGTCTCGCGAATCTCATTAGGGATAGACTACCTTAACATATCTTTCAATCTGATTAAAATTCAGTGTTTACATACAGTACAATTATACTTGACAAACGCGTGCAAACACATGGTTCTGCACTGAAATACGGTGTCCTCGTGGCCTTGTTTACAATTTTTAATTCAGTTCATAGTTTATTTCATTGGTGAGAAGAAAGGGTCATTAAAGATGACACATTACTGGTGCCTGCCAGATGTTCCTGTAAGTTAACATTGGATCTTCATCAGATTGCAATGTTTTGTCTCACCAACGAGAGGTAAAGCGTCCAACGACTGTCAGCAAGGGATGCGCTATGCCTGCAAGGTAGATCAGGCAGTACCCAAACTATCCGAAAATGGCTCACCTCATGACATCGGTAAGGATGTTGTGGTAGTACTGGTATGAGAAACGACAAGACTCCGTGGCTATGTGCGATAAGACCATAGCAGCTAGGTGCGATAGGGCCATATCAGCTGAAAAAGCATTAAACTCTAATCAGTCAAAGCACTACTAGTATGTAACTCACCAACAGTGCTTAATTTCTGCACGCCGCGTTGCAATTATATAAAGTGTCAAAAGTACTTAAAGTGGTGACAAAATGGGCATCGTGTTTTCGCGTTCTCAGTTTCCTATATTCACGAGTATCAGATTTTAATTTTTTATCTTCCAAAATACTCAAATGTCTAAGAAAAGCATCGCATCCCATTAGAATTTGCTTTTTATGAAAAATTAGAATACATAATTATATTCTTTCCGTGTGGCCTGTTCGAAACTAACATCGAGCACGGTGGGGAATCTGGTAACACAAAACAGCAATAACACTTGCAGAAAACCTTCAATCAATTTGCTGATTCGTGACCGATTTCAATTTGCCTTGAAGCCGAGTAAACAGTTGAGAGACATGGTGGATATTTTTGGAGAAAAAAGATATCGACGAGCAAACGAAAGTTTGTTTTGCTCTACAAAGAAAACTAACGAATTACAATGTACGTCAGAAAAAATGGTGCAAGTGAACATACTCAATGGTGCCACTCGGCCAAAGCTAGGGACGTTTTCGCTACAACAAGGTATAGATATTTTACATTTAAATGTGTGTCTAAAGATTTTTATTCTAACGACAATGGATTTGTTCTAAAAATATACAGGGTTTCGTTTTGAATTGACAAACCGTCGGTGTTGTTAAAAAATCCCGTAACTACGGCTTCGATAAAGCCGTAGTTACGAGATTTTAAAACAACACCGACGGAATACATTGTTCGCGAAAAAACGTCCCTCGCTTTGGCCTAGTTCACCACCAGTGATGCTGGAATACTCCATATTCGGTATAACTACAATCGGCATATGTACAGAAATACTTGTTGCGTCCTATACCAGACACCAGAATTATAGATCAGTCCATAACTAAAGATGGTGCAAATGCCAAAATGTATGTCACTATATGATGGAAATGGGAATGCCAAACCTTGAGGACGTATTCAGAGATGAAGCATTGTAATCGTGCAGCATGAAATAACCGCCAATTGGTGTTGCAAAATAACACCGTACAAAGAAAACAATAAATGATAGAAACTATTTGATCCAAGTGATCACTTTTGACGTACTCGAATGTCCTGTAACTTTACACCTAATTGGCTGGAGTCTGTCGGCTGCTGTCGCAATTAGGTCACGTGCTGTTTGATTTACGGCATTTCCTGTTTGTGGCAAACACAGACGACAGCTCATATCAAAATTGAACTCCGATGCAGAAGTACATTCCACATACAAGTACTTTTGACAAGCATATTGCAGCTCATACAAGAGCAAAGTTCATATACACTAACGATCTTTTATTGGGGAAGTATAATTTTACGTATAAGAAAAAGAGCGGTTTTGACGTCCTGGGTAGAAATGGCTTGTACAAAACGTTTTATAATATGTTATGGCTCCGGTCGTCCGTTTGTTCATAGGTTAGCAATATTTCTTGTAAACGCACCTCTTCCTACAGTCTCTCCGGGGTGGCAATAAATTTTGTGCTAAAAATAAACTAGTTAAAATGTTATGTTTTGATAAATCGTGGTGTTGTTATAAAGTCTCGCAGCTACGGCTTGGTTCAAGCCGTAGTTAAGAGATTTTATAACAACACCTGTGGAAATACGATTGTTTGTCCGAAATTACGTCACAGTTAAATGGATAAAATCGTTTCCTATTTGACCAGCTTTGCCACAATGAATCTCCATGGTGTCTAGTTGTGCACAACATTTCACGAATTCAGATAACTCTTTTCGTTCTTGGATTATTTGCCCTAAAATTGAAACAAGTGTCCATTTTCGTGCGTGCTTAACTCCTCCTTCAGTTTCTATCTAAATTTAAACGAGCTTACCACAATGAATCTCTATGGTATCTAGTTGTGTACACAGCATACGAAATTCAGACGCATTGTTTAGTTCTAGAATCGTCCACCTTTGAATTATTATTTTAAAATGGACAATTTTACTGACAAACCGCTCTCGGGCGTAAATGCGGTTTTAAAAGTCGTATCTCATAGCGAAAGTCAAAACCAGTTTTGTTTCGGAAATTTATCGGGCTATCCTAATGACTATCAAACAAACCATTTTTCAACTTTGCACGTATATTTGTATTTATTCTTTCAACTTACGATTCTAAAATCTTGCTCTAACGTCAGACAAAATCGAGACAGCTGAATGAGTTTTAAACGAAGACAACATTCATGACATTAGTATACATAAATAGTTGAGTTGCGTAATACATTGATTAGTTTATACCTATTTGAACTGTCGACCCCCATCATTAAGATACAACAGCCCCGAGTCAGAATTAATCTGAATGTTCCGGCATAGAGTACAGAAATAATTAACCAGTCTGGAGTCACGCTTACCGTAACCGTTTACCAAACAATACCTGCTTTGACGTCACTTATACAAAAAAGGCCAGAGAAGACATTGAGGCAAAAGAAGAAATTGATGAATATCAGCAATTTCTACTTTTGTCTCAATATTTTCTGGACTATTATTATTGATATGAATTCTATCTTTATCGACATCAATATATCTTGTCAGCAGAAGCTTTTAGGTATTGTCTGTTGTCCTAAAATTTTGCCGCTTGGGAAAGGGCTAAAAGGGAGATAAACATACGAGTCTTAAAATTGATCGAGTGGGTTTAACGCCCCTTTTAACTGCTATAGTCATATCGTTTATTGATCAGTACCTATTTTTTCAATCATTATGTTACTTTATGGTCGATTGATTGGAAGGCGGAAATCGTCAGGTATTTGTTGAAGGCGAAAGCTCTTTAAAGAATTGCCAGGTATTTGTTGAAGGCGAAAGATCTTTAAAGAATTGTCGAAGAAAATTATTGACGACCATTGTCAATTACTTTTTTTCAAGTGACTTTTAAAAGCTTTGGGTAGTAACACATTTAATTGTTTCATTCCTGGCTTTTTTCGGCCTCCCTTTTTTCAAACCGAATTTAAATTGGTCTTGAGTATTAACAAAAGTTTTGTCTATTTTCTGGTATTGTTCTGTCACGACACGTGGTTTCCCGCCGAGTATTGCGTCGTTTCGGAAACTGGGATTGAGAATGGTTTACGTTGGTACTTTACTTTAATCTTTTCTCAAAGGGCATTTTCGACTGATCCCATTTGAAGGCTATCTGCTTCAGACGACACAATAATTATAATGTAGATCTATATTGACAATTAAAATCTTTAAAATACAGTTAAAAATGATGGAGACAAATGGAGAAAATTCTGATTATTGGTATTATCTTCCGTTGTCTCTTAAATTTTTCTGTAGGCCTAAGAGATGCCAAAAGAAGTTTTGGTAAATGTTTGAGGTGTATGTCTCATAACTTCTGTGCTCTCTTGTATACGAATGTAATATTTATCAACAGCTAGGTCTATCAAATCGGACAAGTCCAGAAATTTGTTGTTTGTGAAAGGAGTAATACCACATAAAATCGACCGTGACGTCTAAACCTGTTTTTATTGCGGATGTTGAGTCGGATTAAGCTGGATGACAAACAGTTGTGTCGAATATCGTCGCTTTCCATAAAAAACCTCATGACTGCAGCTTGTTTAAAACTGCAGTTAGAGGTTTTTGATGGAAAGAAATGATATAGTCTATTAGTTAGCGTCTGGAAAGAATAAAATGATAAATCCTTTTCTAAACAACGGAAGATTATCAGATTGGTTAAAATTCAAAAGTGATAATATTCATATAACTTTCATCATAATGGTAACACCAATACATATACATATTTGAAATTAGAAAAAATATTGGGGAAAATGAGAAAATGCTGATTTTCACAAGACTCCTCTGTTATGGCCTACAATACTAGGGGTTATTTTGAAAATTGTCAAACTTACTATAATTTCATATTAAATCAAGATAATTTTCTCATAAAAAATGCAGGACATGAAACATTCTGTATCGTGAAGATAATTTTGAATTACTGAACCCTTTCAAAAGCAAGTTTTCTACCTGAATCGACATAGTAGGGCAACTCTGAAAGGTTGACATAAAGAATATTTTATACAACAAATACGCCGAAGTTTGCCAAAAATGTCGAATTTTCTTAAATTCACATTGAAAGTTTAGGGAAAATCTAAGTATTTCAGACACTGGCCCGGACAGGGGATTTACACACACACACCGCCCCCATCATAGTATGATATTACTTCCTACGGGCCTGTTAGGTTAATTTCAAGTTTTTTAGTTTTGTTGTTGTTTTTTTCATTCCTTAAGAGCCGTTAACGTACTTTAACCCATAACCACACAATGACTCCTTTTGGTTCCCACAATATAATGGCCCTGGAAAACATTGTGGAAAGTGAAGAAATTGCTTGTGATAAGCAATTTCTTCATTTTCCCCACAACGTTTTCTACCCATCACACTGAAATGTCGTCTGCATCATCTTTGAATTTGGACTAGTTTAAAATGCTGGCCTTTTATAAGGGGTTAACATGGGAGCCTGAGGTGGTAGACTTGGAATTCTAAAGAATATCCATGTTCCAAAGGTGTTGTAGCACCCCCCACTACATATGCCTACGTTCAATTTCTAATTCCAGCTTTTTTCGCGACGCACTTCCGGTGCTAAAAATAGAGCGGGAAACCAGTCGGCCGTCAATAGAGATAGGCTGTGTTATGAATGTAAAGGTAAATCGTCTAATCACTCGGTTTTAAAAAGTCATTAAAGTGAAATTATTGCACAAATTCTTATCTCAATAAGTACAGAACCCTCTCTGGATCATTGTCACAATGTATGAAGTTGTATTAACGCGCTGCTAGACGACAAAACCTTGATTTGTTCAGGTATAATAGAGTGAATGGAAACTTTCATTTTATGGTCGTTCCGGGTAGAAAACGAATTGGAAATTAAAAAGTCATTTTCCAGAATATATTGACATAGCATCATTATACATGTGCGTGAACCTTTCCCCAACGGCACAATTTTAAGATTATTCAAAGATGTAACAGAAAATAATTTTCAGTCGATAAACGGGATAGGAAACTCTATGGAAACTGAATAAATTGCTTGTCACCAGCAGTTTCTTCATTTTTACAATGTTTTCTCTCGAACATTCAAATCACTTGCAATAATACAGACAAAGATTGTGAAGAAACACCGAAAAAAACGCGTTTCAACATAATCTATTCCTTAGAAATTGCACATGTTTTATACATTGACAACTGAACTGGTGCACTTACCTGTTTGTTTGTTTGTTTGTGCGTATTTTCCCCCGCTTATCGAGGCACCAATAGCTGAACTAGTGTATGGTAACTAATCTACATGTAACTAGTGCTCTATATACAGTGAATAACTATGAACAGAAACAAACATTTCTAACTCGAAACATTTTTACAAGTGGAAGAGAAGAGGCAGTAAGTTTTACATCACTGCTACCCACTTCAAACAGCTGGGTAGACTGAGGCTGACAATTAAGTGTCTTGCCCAAAGACACACCTTCCCCGAGCGGGGCTCGAACTCGTAACCACCGGGCTACAAGTCGAGGGCGCTATCCACTGCGCCACCGAGGCTGTTTGCTCGTGTATAATTTCCAAATATGATTCAATATAACACAAAGACAAATTAATCTATCACATTTTAAAGTAAATGTGTTTAATAAGCACTGAAATACATGATGTCAGTTTGTAGTTTGATGTCGTGTCTATGATCATGTGTTGACAGCTGAACGAGGCGTGAAACCCCAATCAATTCAGTTAGATTCACGTGTTGACACATTTCAAAAGGCATGTGTGGTGTTAATGTCACGTGTGTTATATGGCTGTCAGATAATTAAAAGAATGCCGCAAATTGATTGAGATAACAGTCAAACAACTAAAACATTTCCAAACAACATACTTGAAAGTCACTTACTATAATCGGGTAAACGTTAGGAGAATTTAATGACTCTTGACAGAGGAAGTATTTTCTTTTTCTCGCAAAATTTTATGTATTCATCCGTATAAATAGTGTTTTTGTTTTTTTTTTCTTTTTTTAAATTAAATTTGGATAAAAATGACTTATTTCAGTGAAATAAAAAGATCTAATAAAACCTAACGTCTACAACAAATTTTAATTTTCTTATAGAAATAATAATTGTAAATGATAATGATAAAAAGGGCTTGTTTTCAACCTCATTTGCAGAACGTTTTATTCAGCTAAAAATTAAAGAAGAAGAAAAAAGTAAATCTAAATCTGCATCTTATCATTGACTTGTTTACCAAGGATGCGCTAGAGGTCTAATATTATTTTATTCTAAATTTATGAAAGCTGAAATAAAACTATT
The DNA here is from genome assembly GCA_963680895.1 of Fragum sueziense. Classification (NCBI taxonomy): domain Eukaryota; kingdom Metazoa; phylum Mollusca; class Bivalvia; order Cardiida; family Cardiidae; genus Fragum; species Fragum sueziense. The sequence continues at coordinate 7,714,860 of OY804595.1, read as the reverse complement.
TTTTTTTTTACATTTTAGATCTTTTGGGATATTTCAGAATTTTTCTAAAGCACGTTTTATGATTTGTCTCAAATTATTCTATCCAATTGATGAGTTGACTCATCGAAGACGGAAATCGACACTTTTAAACAAAAAATCGTAACTGTAGTTTGTTTTAAGCTTCTGTTACGAGGTTTTTGTTGAAAGGTGACGGATTATTCTTCGGTAAAGATCATAAGAGCAAGACGTTCATTAACCCTTTCCCAAACAAGACCTTGTTTCGACGTCCCTAATAAAATTAGCTTGGGAAAATATCGAAACTAAAGAAGAAAATGCTGATAATCAGCATTTTCTCCTTTTGCCTCAATATTTTCTGTGCCATAATCTACACAAATTCTGTCCTTAGCAATATCCATTTTGACGCCAGCAGCAGCGTTTTGAAGTGGACCACCCTATTTTTTGCCGTTTGGGAAAGGGTTAAATTCTTGAGGCATGTGTTTTCAAGAAGTCACTTGTGTCATAATTTTGTGTTAGATTGGATTTAGAAAAATGTGTCTCCTTCATCACAAATAATGGATATACAAAATGTGAAATAAGAGTCGGTTGGATTTAAATTTTATATCAATTGTCTTGTAAATAATGTAAGTATTTTTTGTATTAAGATCGGCCCCGTATTCGCACTGTGACCTGCGCAGACAGACAAATAATAATTTAAAAGCACAATATATTTCTCTGTATACATTTATTTGATTTATCTCATACAACAACACAGTTGTAACATATGATTTATCACATCTTCATGATAAAAAGGCAAAGCATGAGTTATCACATCTTCATGATAAAAAGGCAAAACTTATCACTTGATTTATTACGGGAATTCAAATACATGTACTTTCTTTGTCAGTACATTGCTAAATTACGAAGCCGTTTTACGCACAAAAGTACACGAATAAGGTATAATTTTATCGGAAATTCATTTTTAAAGTTCAGCAAACTCAATCTAACGACTAAATTGAGCTAAATTGGTAAGATAGTTTGTACAATTTTGACTATAAATATTCCTTTCTTATTAGTGGCTAATTAACCTGCGCTTTCGATGGACGGCCATTAAATCGAACAGGTGCGTGAATGACGTCATGTCGTCATAGCCTGGCTTCTCCTATACGAATGCATACTTTGGAATTAGACTTCGGATTTGGAAAATTATTTAGATTTAGTCTTATTCTAGAAATTAGAGTGCGTTTGTGAATACAGAGAAAAAAAAGTAGAGCTCTACGCTAAAAAACTAAAAGTGAAATGGTCAAACTAAACAAGATACCTGTAGTACTTTGATCGATTTTATATTGCATATTTGTAAATCTAACGCAACACCGGTTCAAAATGGAGGCGATATTTTCCTACGAGAGTGGTTCCGATAAAGAAAGCGGCGAATCAGACTCAGAAAACACTGCAGCTACAGATCTACTTGCTCATCTCAAGCCAGTTGATACAACAAACTCCATAGTAAAGACTATAGCCCTGAACGCCACCCCAGTAGCGATTCCGACGGTAAGTTGTGTTCGTTTCACTGACGTACAGATTTCGATTCACGGATTCGGATTGATGTCAATGATGGTTTCCCGTGTTATGCGGATTTTATGTCTGACCTATTGTGTCAAAAACATCATGTTTAAACCGAAGAGTGCTCAGTTGCATCTACTTTGAGAAACTGAAAATTTCTCTATTTTTTTTATCAATCCTTATGGCTCTGTTTTTTTTCTTTCACATCTTCTTCTTCTTCTTGCGTTACAACACTCCATCGACTTATTGATGTTTATGTGTCGGGCATTGGTTGTACTTTGCCATTGCATGCGTGGTTAAAATTTTAGATTTGTCAAATATTAAAAGTTGCCTATGTATCCTGGCGTCATTAGATAACGATAGTCTAAGACGACGGCGCGTGCGATTCTAATGACAAATATTAAAATCTTACTTCAGCATATGCATTCTATCGATTGATCATTTTCAAACATTCCCTGCATATTTTCACTCGAAGTTTACGTCATATTCACAATTTCAAGGTCGAGTTGTAGGTGTGTCAAAATCATGCGATCTGATTGGCCGTCATGTGTTATCAATAGTTTCGAATTTACCCGTAAAGCACCGTGATCATCAGTGTGTGCCGTGATTTCTTGTATGGTGTTCAATAAGGGTAATTAATACTCTCAGTTAAACAGTGTGCTGGTGCAAGATTTTGAGTTTGATCAAGAAAAATAGGAGAACTATAACACAATTCAAGGAAATTTACAGGAAAACAGTGTTAGATATTGTCTTACCTCAAGTGTAATCCCCCCTGTTGATTTATCAGCTCTTTTTGGATATCTGTGACTCTGTGTGTGTGAGGACTGGATGGGTGGGGGGCTACAAATGTTATTTTCTGCTAATTTTGGCATTGAAATTAAAAAAAATCTGACCAATTTATTTTCAACAATTAATAATTAAAATATATGCCAGTCAAATCTTAAAAAAATCACTTCGTCAATTTTTTTTCTTTAGGTTGTGACTGGGCCACTGCATATTTTTTTACATCATTTACATGAAAAACAAAACAATTGCAAAAATTTATCAGAAAATCATTTTTATGAAATAACAACAACAACAAATCGACAAGTCTTGCCTCTTCTAATTGGGAAAGTATTGGTTCTGGACCAGGCTTAGTACTGTCAACTGAGACACTTTTGTCAACTCTGTCCCTAAGAGTTGTCAAAGGAACTTGGAATTGCCTGGCAGCTCTATAAACATGCACATTGTCTTCCACAACAGTTTTATAGGCCTTAGTGAGTGTTGTTGGCGAATATAATTTCCCTTTTTTTGTTTTTAATAATTTGGGGTCAACTGAAAAATACAATGAAAACTCAAATTATACTGCAATCCATTTTAATTTATGACCCACATTGTACACCATACATTTAAAAATCAGGCGGCATTTCCCAACATTCTCTAAATCTATTTTTAGTAACATGACATAGACTTTCTTTTGAGACAGCGTCCGTCTGCACAGTAATCTGCCAAAGAGATATCTCGAAGGATTTGAATGAATGAAAAAATAGAATAAGCATAAATTGTGTTTTTAGGCATAATAAAGTAAGTTTAATGTTTTCTTACCTTTATTCTAAGAATGGCTGCTATGATAATCTTGAATTTATTGGCGCAGATTTCTGCCGTGTTTCGGCGAAATATTTACATATGACGTCACCGTATAAGAGAGATCTCGCGCTGAATCGGAAACTATCGGAAACGCATGACTATCGATAACAAATGACGTGACGATACAATAATTTTTTTTCTCTTTTTGTATTTTTATATGTATACTATACATTGGTTAAAACTATGTACATAGGGGATATTTTTAGAACTGGAGGTGGTGTTCAAGAACAGAATTTGTCAACTGCTCTTTGAAACTGCCCAGTGTTGTACATTCAATGATAGATGTAGGCAGGATGTTCCACTGTACAATTGTCCGGGGGTAAAATGAAAATTTATATGTATCTTTACAAGTTTGTATTTGTCTGTAGGAGTGTGAGTGTGTACACTGTCTTGTCCTGTGATCAGAAGGTATTAACAAGTTTGTGGGGTAAATTGCCACTAGGTTGTGAACAATTTTATAAAAGAAAATAAGGCGGGTTCTTGTCCTTCTTAATTCAAGGGTTGGCCATTGGAAGTTTAGCTTTTTTGAGGCCATAGATGTAATACCTTTTATATGTTGGTTCCATTTCAAGTTAGTCTGTATTGTAACTCCTAGATATTTAGTAGCTGTTTCTTTTTGAAGTATATGATTGTGGAGTATGTAGTTGTGCTGAATAGGGGATTTTTTTGGTTGTTATGTGTAGGACAGAGCATTTATTGGGGTGAAAAGACATTAGCCAGTCCCTTTCCCAGTGTGCGGCTGCTGTCAGGTCTTCTTGTAATTTTGTCGCATCGTTTGTGTTTTTGATTGTTTTGTAAATTATATTGTCATCAGCAAAGAGTCTTAAGGTTTACGAACTGAGAATGAAGTGCAGATCCAGAGGCTAAATTTGAAAAATGCTAGTAATTCCTAACCTGTGTTAAATTTCCATTCCAAATTCAAATATAAGCATTTTGTATGGTTTAGAATTTTAAATAAATGTATACTTATGGAAATATTTGACAAAAGTGTTCAAAATTACCTCCCTTGCATATGAAAATAGAGTAAAATAATATTTGTAAATTATTTTCTTCTTGAAGCATAATCTTGAAATCCGGCCTGGTGAATCAATTTATGTGAAGTGTATTTAGAAGTGTGTATAATTTGATGGCTTTCGTATGGCTAGAAAGTGGTGTTTTCATTCTCAGTTCGTAAACCTTAAGGTGCTGTGTTTAATGTATTCATGGAAGTCATTAATGTACACTAAAAAAATAAAATTGGTCCCAAAACTGTACCCTGAGGGACACCTGATGTAACAGGGATTTTGTCTGAGTGTTCACCATCAATAATAACAGTTTGGGTGCGTTCGGTGAGAAAGTCCTCAATCCATCGAAGTGTTTTTTGGTTGATGCCGTAGTGTCTAATCTTGTGTCTTCAGGCTTGTATTTGTGACACAAAGTGAGGCTCAAGTCCAGAAGTTCAACAACGATTACTTTATTGATTTCTACATTGAATAGGAAAAGTGATGTCATTGGTAACTAACTCAATTACATCATTCGACAGCCTCAATGGCACTGTGGTTAGCGCACTGGACTTGTAGCCTGGTGGTTACAAGTTAGAGTCCCACTCTTTTTGAAAGACATTTCATTTTCACTATAAGTCTATCCAGCTTTAGTTTAGAGACAAAAATCCTTATCAAAATGATGAGAGCCTCACCTTGATGCCATGTGATGACAGGCTTTGAATATTCTGGTTAATCTTTTTTGCTAGTCTCTTTACAGAGTTGTTCTCCAAACTTTGTCAAGATTGTTTAAAATCAGTTTGCAAATGTATGCATGTACATAATTTTAGATAAGGCTATTGCGAAGTATGGCATGTCAGACTACATCTGGTCTCGAAAACTGTATGAACTGTATTATTGCTCCTACCCACTAGATCAAGATTCATGCATACTTTCACCTCTATAACATGAACATTGGGTTGAAACGAGTACAAAATTTGTACATGGATAGTGGATGCCCCTCTGACGATTACCGCCAGATACCCGGCAGTGTTCTCCACAGCCCAATAAGCTGTATCAGCCCCACTACAGCTTCATGTTTATCGGTGTACTGCCCCTACAACTTCAAAACTACCGTACAGCTTAATTTCTTCAAAATGGTTACAAAATAGAGGCATTTAGAGGTATTTCATGTCAAAAACTGATAAATGATGCTTTCTTACATGAATATGTGACAATTCTGTTATAAAAACCACAGGGCTTTTCTTCCTTCTATAACAGAGGCCGAAATTCGGTGGCTTCCCAATTGGAAAAGGGCTTCTTTTTTCCCAATTTCAAAGTAACTATTTCCCAATTTTGAAAACTAAAATTCCAAAAATTTGAAAAAAAATAATGATCAGATGGGCAATTCTTGTCACAAAGAAGCAGTGTGTCTTCTATAGTTCAGTTATTCTGGTTATAAAGTGTTGTTCAAGATTTTTTTTTACTTATTTGTGCATTAATTCTCCAGTGTCTTATTTTCCCAATTTGACCAAAATCACGCTAAAATTTCCCAAAATTACTGACCAGGGCCCCTTCCCAATTTTTGGAAGAAAAGCCCTGAACCATAACAGGAAAAGAAGAAATTACTCAAATTGAGCAATTTCTCCTTTTCCCATTATGTTTAACTTTTTATTGACAATCATTTGCATGGATGCAATTTTAATTTGCCCCTACAGCTTCAAATTTTTCTGCGGAGAACCCTGCTTGGGTACGTGCACAAGTAGAGGATTCTGCGTATCAAGGATTTCAGTGAAGGGGGCTGGAATATACAAATTGGGGGGGGGGGGGGGGGGGAGCGTTTTCCTAGTAAACACAATTTTGACTGAATTTCTGCATGAAAATTAATTAATCAGGTTACAGAGGGGGTTGTCATTTGAAATCCTAAACACCCTCTGCATCCATCACTGGGATTTATGGATTTGCTTGGCTCAATTATATTGTTGTAAAGGAGAAACCTATCATGCAGATGAGTTGACTCGGCTGAGAATTGGCTTGGGAAAACTTAATGACAAAAGTAGAAAAAGCTGATTATCAGCTTTTTCTCCTATCGCCCCCAATGTTTTCTGATCTATATTAATTTCCATTTTTTTAAACATCTATTTTGTTATCTACAGTGCCCACTGCCCAGCTTTCAAATTGGACCAACATAAATTTGTTTTGTTTCTGAAAGGGTTAACAGGGGTCTCGTTTGCCAAAATTTAGGACCGTTATTGGGCCCCATTCCTAATGGCAAAAAGTATCTTTTTTTCCCAATTCTCTGGTGAATTTTCCCAATGAGGACCAAGAATGCCCCATGTTAAGACCTCATCTTCATTTACAAATATTTTGAAGACAGTTTTAGAATAGATTCTTAAACAAGAGTATGTACAGATGCATTTTACACCACTACAGTCTAATTTGCAGCTGAAACTGAGTGACAGTATGAATACAAACAAGTTTTAGTTTTCCCAATTTAGGTCAAAACATCGCTATTTTTCCCAATTTCACTGGCCCCTGGCCCCAAACAAAAATTATTGGTAGCAAGACCCCTGGTTAAGCAACTATTCAGTGATAAAGCATGTTGGCATTGGTTGGACAAGATATTTGTTGTATTATGGTAAGCCTGTTGCAGAGATGAAATTAATGTGGAAAAATAAAAAAAAATAATGTACAGCCACTCTTATGGAATAATGACAAAAACATCCAGTTACCACCTGACATCTTAAAAACAACAACAAAAAATATTTGCATTTTGGTATTTCCTCATGACAAATCAATCAATTTTTGAAGATATATATTCATCTTTATTGAATGTAATTTTGTCAATTAATGAACTTTTTTGTTCAACTTTGTCTCTTATTTTAGGAAGATATTACTGGTCTAAAGCATATAGACCCGAAAACAAAAGAGCTGAAGTATAATGCAAAGTTTGATGAGTTGTATGCACCACAGGTAAGAATTTTCGAAATATTTAGGAGTGAAATCTTAACCCTACATTGAGACATTGAGATGATTTCAATGAGTATGCACAACATAGCATAAATTAGATATGAATAAATTTCACTTTGAAAAGCCACTACCTCCCTCTAATCTCACTCACCATTATTATCTGTAGCCTTCATTCGTGTAATGTATCCTTTTATCCTTTTCCAAACAAAGGCTGATTTCGTAAACACATCTTGAAGAAAGCTTTGGAAATATTTGAGGAAAATAACAAAATGCTTATTATCTGTATTTACTTGAACTTCATTACTCTCAATGCATGTATCTCCCTTGAATTTGAGTTGAATTATAATTTTTGTGTATTGCTGCTTTTCAATTAAAACCTCATAACTGCAGCTTGTTTTAGGCTGCTGCAGTTATGAGTTTTTTGTTGAAAAGCAAAGGTTTGGAAAATAATGATAAAAACAAAGTTTAAGTAGAAGGAATTGAGCCTATTGAGTATCATTTTGATAATTGATAGATCTATGAGATATTAGCACAAAAACATTTTCACGATATAGTGGCTTATATTTAAGAAGATGAAAAAGAGTACCAACATTGTGGCACAACATGGGGTTTTGAATTAAACCTTTTGGCAGTGATCCCAAGTGAAACCTTTCAAAAACACTGAAGGATGAAGAAAATATCACTGATATCCAGTATATGTTATAAAATCTAGCATATAATGTGTTCAATAGGGTTTATTTTCTGTTATGCAATCCTTGTCACATAAGGTTAGTATAGATTTTGTTGTATGGAAAAAGGTTAAATGATTGTTTATCAATATATTTTAGATTGGCCCAACTAATCCATATAAAACGCAGCAGTTTACGGCCACAAGAAACATGCTGTCCGGGTTTGTAGAAGAGGCACATGTCAGTAACTTTCAGTTTGAAAACCAGAGACGGACCTTCCACAGTTATGGTGAGTACTGACGTCATTGTATAGTGCAGAGCTCCAGATAAGAGGGGGTGATGACTTTTCAAACTACAATGATTCTGTTATTGTTAATCAAACCCTATGTTGTGGGTACTCATTTGTATCGTCTCATCGAGACGATTCAAATGAGTACCCACAACATAGGGTTTGGAATTGAAATAACAAAGTTAGAATGTCTTCACCATCACTTATCTGTAGCCCTGATTGACATCACTGTATAATATCAGAACTATTTAGGCAACAGGGGTGAAGACTTTTTAAATATGCAATACTTAGTTTATTGTTCATCAAACCATATGTTATGGGTATTCATTTGTATCGTCTCATCGAGACGATTCAAATGAGTACCCACAACATAGGGTTTGGAATTGAAATAACAAAGTTAGAACGTCTTCACCACCACTTATCTGTAACCCTGATAATGTCAGAGTTATAACAACAGGGGGTGAAGACTTTTTCAAAATGCAATATTTCGTTTATTGTTCATGAAACCATATGTTGTGGGGACTCATTGGAATCGTCACATAGAGACGATTCAAATAAAAAGGCACAACAAAGTTATAACAAATTTAGAATGTTTTTATCCCCTTTTATTTGTAGCTTTGACTCTATGTCTGGAATTTCCTGTATTATATGATTTATGTATTGCCAAAGCTTAAAGTGACATTTCAGAATTTTTTGTCATAAATTTTACTTTCATTTTTATCTGAAAGAGCATATTTCCTTATGAAAATTCTGAAAATTTTGAGCCAAAATATTGCGCCGTTTACGAGAAATTTATATTTTTGTGTTAAAATTGAACAAATTGTTGTGGACAACAGTTCGGATTTGCAATTTATTGATTATGTCTCAACTTTAAATACATGTTTCTCGCTTATTGGCAACAACTTCAAAAAACCAATAGTATTCATACTCATTAGAATAACCAATCTTGGCATCAAGACATACTTTAAAAAATTGAAATTGGAATGAAATGTCCCTATAAGAAAACAATTGTTTCTAGCTTGAGGCTTGGTTAGGGTAAATATTAATTGAAACAGTCCGATTCTTTGCTGTTTTGGAAAGCGTTTATCCATTCCCACACACTGACACTTTTTTTTATGCCAAACAAGGTAAATGCTTTGGAAAATATTGTTGGAAATGAAGAACTTTCTTGTGACAAGCAATTTCTTAATATCCCACAATATTTTCTTTCCCAAAAGGTGATTATTTAAAATTCCATATCGTCGTTGTAAATGCAAAACCTCGTATCTCGTTTTCGGAAAATTTTAAAGGGGAGGGAATAAAGTGTAATAACTTTTCCCAAACTGAAATGGTTTACTTGAAATTTGGAAATATTGTTCATAAATAATGTATCATTGATACTGATCAGTAAAAGTATCTCAAAACCTGCCAGAATTGTCTAAATTGGACACACAAGTTTGTACTTTGAAAATCGCTAGAACCGACATATGAGGTTTTGCATTTACTCCGACGATATACTGGAAATATTGTCAACTGCAGCATCTTTGAATTTAAACCAGTCTAAACTTTTGCAGTCGTGTAAAGGGCTAAACAATTCTGTTCCAGGATATGCAATAGACCCGACAGCTGATAAATCCACCACAGAAACCATCCTGGGAGACCAGACAGCTCTAGAAGAAAATAAAGGTGAGATAGAATAAATAATTAATCTGGGCATCTATTTAATCTGTGCTAAAGTATCCAAACCTGAAAAAATATTTGAGGTTTGAAAGCATCAGACTTGTTCAGTTTGAAAGCATCAGATTTGTTTAGTTTGAAAGCATCAAACTTGTTCAGTTTGAAAGCGTCAGACTTGTTGAGTTTGAAAGCATCAGACTTGTTCAGTTTGAAAGCATCAGATTTGTTTAGTTTGAAAGCATCAGACTTGTTCAGTTTGAAAGCATCAGACTTGTTAAGTTTGAAAGCATCAGACTTGTTCAGTTTGAAAGCGTCAGACTTGTTGAGTTTGAAAGCATCAGACTTGTTCAGTTTGAAAGCATCAGACTTGTACAGTTTGAAAGCGTCAGACTTGTTGAGTTTGAAAGCTGAAAACTTGTTCAGTTTGAAAGCTGGAGACTTGTTTAGTTTGAAAGCTGAAGACTTGTTTAGTTTGATAGCTGCTGAAGAAGACAGAATAAGTAGGTCATCATCAGTATATAATACTATCTATAACATATTTTAAAGTATAGGCACAAAAGGAGAGAGTGCTGGTGGTTATCAGCATTTTCATCTTTTGCCTCAATTGTTTTCCCAAGGCTTTTCAAATATTTGCATCAAAACCTGTGATTGTTTGTGAATGTTGAAAACCTAATTCTGTTCATACCAAGATTGTGTTGTCTGGTTGAAGGTAACCCAGCTATAGATAAGTAGAGGGGAAGCTTTATTTTCATGCCCCTATATCGAAAGATTCTGGGACATATTGTTTTACTTGTGTCTGTCTTTCTCTCTGTCTGTCTGTCCAAAAACTTAATATTGGCCATTTTGGGGGTATTTGTGTTTCACAAACACATCTTATTTTGTTTTTCAACTATATATTGTGGGTACTCATTAAAATTGTCTTATTGAGACAATTCAAATGAGTACTAGCAAAATAGGATTTGGGTTTTGAGTGCTTAATGAATTTTGAATGCCTTTACCCTCCTCTTTTCTGTTGCACTGTGTAAAGTTTTAATTATGTTTTCCAGGCCTTACTGCATTTGAGAAGGCAAAGAAAAGACCTGAAGATAAAAGAAAAAGGTTGAGAAATGATCATCCAGAAGATATAGAAGGGTTTATTGGTCCATGGGGGAAGTTTGTGGATGAAAAAACTGTATTGAAACCAAATGAGGTAAGATTTTTACCCCAGTTGACAAAATTTTAGGCTGGTAAGGGGTTTAACCCTTCCCCAAACAATACAATTTGTGGTTGTTCCAATTTGAAAGCTGCTTCAGACAACATAGTGATTGTTGATACAGATACAATTTGTCAGAGCTCCAGATAATTTTTTGAGGCAAGGGGTATTTACCCCTCAGAATTTTTTCCAATGCGTATTTCCAGATAATTTTTTGAGTTAGGGCGTATTTACGTTCTTGTTCGGGAAAGGACTAAAATAAACAGGAACACCCGACCGGAACGACCCACTTTCATTTTCGGGTTCGAGGCCATCTAACCGCGGTATGTTTCTGACCATCGAGTTTTTTTTTTTTCTGAACAAGATTTCCATCGTGTGCTATCTTTGCCTGTAGGGCCACTTCAGAACGAATATCGGCAAAAATCGCCTAAAGTTACGATCTGCTCAGCAGTGGATTTACTCGTTTGCCGGTTTGAAAAGAAAACAAACACCTTCGAGTTGTCATTTACGATTTACGAATTGATGCAATGGTCTGTTAAATCGGGTAACGATTTGCTTTCACGGAGATAACTGATTGATTGAAATTCAAACAAATACAACACTCGGCATCATTCGGTAGATCTACGGAATAGCCGATTGTCGCTCGGCTGGTCACGGTGGTGACGTAATTGGTATTCCCCAATTATTCAAGACTGTGATTGGCTGATTAAAGTCGTAATAGATATCGGATAGCTGACTGCCGTAATCTATTTTTTACAGACTAAAAGTTTGTGTTAATTGTTGGAATTTCCTAGTGTATATTTTTATGCTCCCCGAAGGGAGAGCATATAGTCGCCGCTTCGTCTGTCCGTCCGTCCGTCCGTCATTCCATCCGTCCGTCCGTCCGTCCGAAGCGATTTCTCTATAACCCTTGGGCCAAATCAAATGAAACTTACCATGTGAACTCCCTATGACATAATGCCGATGTACTTTTGCCAGTTTTTGGATTTGAGGCCTCGTCATGGGAAAAGGGGACTTAAGGTCAAATACCCTTTTTCTCTAATTTCTCATAGTCTAATGGACAGAATTTGATGAAATTTCATATTTGAGTAGCAAATCAGATGCCCTTGACAATAAACTACTTGAAATTTGCGTATAAAAAGTATGTCATGGAAAAAGGGGGCTTAACGTTTGTTAGCTTAATCTTAGCTCTGCATGGCATACATTTATTGTGACAATGCCTTAATCGGGGAGCATTGTCCGTCTCTGACGGCTCTTGTTTCTCGACATTTTCCGATCTTGATACGCTAACTGGCAATTATCAAAAGCGTTTTCATTATTTTGAATGCGTATTTGTACGCATTTTTATAAAAGTTAATGCGTATTCAGACCAAATCAATGCGTATTTTACGCAAATACACATCCTATCTGGAGCTCTGAATTTGTTTACAATTTAGCACAGAAAATGTTGAGGCAAAAGCAGAAAATGCTGATTATCAGCATTTTCTTCTTTTGCGTCAATGTTTTCCCATACCAGGTCTTGCTTGGGAGTGGATTAAATTTAAAGCCATTGCAGCTACTTGTACTTGTATCAAAGATGAAATGTGTTTTTTGTGGACTAGAAAACATTCTGATTCGCAGCATTTTCATATGTTCTCTTGATGTTTTTGAAAGCTGTATCTACTTGAATTTGTCAAATCAACTCTTTCCCAAACAACAAAATTTTAGGGGGGTCCTATTTAAAAGCTGCTGTAGAGTACAAAATTGATGTTAAAAAGGAAGGGATTTGTGTACATTTTGCCACAGAAAATATTGAGGCGAAAGGAGAAACTGCTGTCTCAATGTTTTTCCAAGCCTTATCTATCAGGGACGTCAAAACCAGGTCTTGTTTGGGAAAGGAATAAGGGTTTGTTGGGCTTTGGGAAAGGGTTGAAAAAATTTGCAACGAGACCCACCTTTATCTTTTGTCATAAAGGGCTATTTTTTACAACCTGAGGAGATGCTTGATTTGAACACTTCGAGGGAAAAGAAAATAAGAGGTATTTAGTGTTTGCCCCTTCTGTATGATTTTCCGCTTGTCTGCTAAAACTGTAACATTTACCAAAAACTTTTGAATGATAAGCGAAAGAGCTGTTATATTCACATGTGTTTTCCTTTTTGTGGTACAAAGTTACATGTTGTCAATTGATTTCATGATGGTCAAATATTGAGGTCAAATCTCTTGAAAAGTATCGCTGGTTCGTAAACTTGTGTGCTGTTTCACAAATACATCTTGTTATATATATTATTCTGAACGGTTTTAAGCCTTTCCAAAACAAGATCTGGTTTTGAAATCCATACTAGAAAAAGCTTAGGAAAAAAATTAGGATAAAGAAAAAAATTTTGATAATCAGCATTTTCTAATTTTGCCTTACACCCTAAAATTTTCCTCTTTGGAAGAAGGTTAAGGCTAGGCCAATTGCTTATAAACAAGCGCAAGTCATACTTATGCTGTATGAGAAAACATTTTCTTTTAACTGCTGTTATACTGTTATAATAATTCTGTTGTATTTGAATTGTTACAGGAAGAAAAGAAAGAATTAGATGAGATTCTTGCCAAGCGGGCCAAAACTAACGCAAACACAGAAGAGAAAACAGCAGAGGAAAAAACTACTTTACATAGTGAGTATATTTTTTTTTTCTATTCCAGCAATGATTTAGACATACCTTTTCAAAACATTGAAGGAAAAGAAGAAAGTGATGAGCATTAACATTTTGTTCATGTCCCTCAGTATTTTGCAATGGCTCGTAATTATTATGACTGGGCTTAACTCAAGTTGATTTTGAAAGTGTAAGTAGTGAAATTGTGTGTTTATTCTTTTCCTGAATACACAATTTTATATTTTTTTTTCAAATTGAGCAGTGTTGCAGAAAACAAAATAAATGTAAGCAAACAAGTAAAATTATAAAGGATAGTAAGTTTACTTATAATGTATTGACAAATTTTGAGAAAAACATAAACAGATAAAACTTTGACCCTTTTCCAAATAAGACCTGATTTTGATATCTGTAATAAAAAAACTTTGGAAAGTGTTGGGTCAAAAGAAGAAAAGTGATTACCATTATTCTATCATTTTTTTGTACACAAATCCTATATCAACATCCATTTTGTCGAATGAGGCATCTGTCATGTCTAATTGGAACATCGTTAGTGTTTTGAAATGTCTTGGTTATGTTAAATCTTTTCTTCCTTTACAGTCAAAGATCCATTGGATTATCAGGGCAGATCGTTTCTACATGTACCGCAGGATGTCGGCGTGAATCTCAAATCTGACTACCCGCCAGAAAAATGTTTTTTACCCAAAAAGCTCATACACACATGGACAGGACACACAAAGGGTCTACATGCTATCAGATGGTTCCCGAAATCTGCACATTTGTTATTATCGTGTAGTATGGATTGTAAAATAAAGGTAGGTGTCTCATTCAAGGTGCTCTTATCCCTTTCCCAAACAAGACCTGGTTTTGATGTGTTTATTAGATGAGGCTTTGGAAAACATTGAGGCAAAAGGAGAAAGTGCTGATAATCAGCACTTTCTCTTTTTGCCTCAATATTTTCTAGGGCTTCATTTTACACAAATCCTGTCTTTATAAGCATGAATTTTGTTGGTTGCAACTCCTTTCAAATTGGACAAAAATTTGCCGTTTTGGAAAGGGCTAATACAAAAATCATAATGACAGAGCTTAAGATAAGAGTGGCATTCTAAATTTGTTATTTCAAATCCAATTCTTAGGCGCGTTCTTTAGAGCAATATTTTTTAAGATACCTTGAGATGTTTTAAATAAAGCGTTTGTAGGACCTAGTTTCTGACTGAGGTGTTCCAAATACTCCAGACTTCATACAACTGACATATGAAAACTTTGGGCTTTCATAAGCAGAAGGTTGTAATGCCTCCCTTTGAGGAAGTATTTTGCACTTGTGTTGGTAAGGATTGAATCAGAAGCAGAATGAGTAGAAAAATAAATAATTGTTTAACCCTTTTCCAAACAAGATCTACTTTGTCGTCCCTATTTGAAAAGGCTCGTCAAAACATCTAGGCAAAAGAAGAAAACGTTGAAAATCAGCATTTTCTCCTTTTGCCTCAAAATTTTGCATGCTATATTGTACTATAATTCCTACCTTATCAACATCAATTTTGTTGTGTCTGCAACAGCTTTCAAATTGAATTAAACTAAAATTTCATTGTTTGGGAAAGGGATAAATAAATACAACCAAATGGCTTGGAAAATGAAACAAATAGTTTTCTATTTTCAGTTATGGGAAGTATACAATGAAAGACGGTGTATAAGAACATATAATGGTCACAAACAAGCTGTTCGGGATATTACATTTAACAACAGTGGAACTGAGTTTTTAAGTTGTGCATACGATAGATATTGTAAATTATGGGACACCGAAACAGGTAGAGTTGAAAATTTATTTTGATTATAGTATAATAGAGGGTTAATTAACATTATGTAGGTCATTAACATTCACAGATGCCAAAGAAATATGTTTTGAGTATTTTTGAGGGCTGTTGTGAATGTTAACAATGGAAAAAACTTGAATGGATGGTATTGTTAAATTAAATATGACAATTTCTGGAGACAAGGTAAAGAAGTACAAAAAATCAACAAAATGAATAACAAAATATAAACCATTACCCAGAAATGTATTAGATGTAACCGTAAGCTAAAAGTATTCAACATGAAATTGAGAAAAATATAAAGACATCATTACTTCAATAGAATCTTCAGTATTTTGTCAAGAAATGAAATGTTTATGCCCCTGTATAGAAAGATCGAGTGCATATTGTTTTTTCGTCTCTGTCTGTCTGTTCGTAAACTAAACATTTGCCATATCTGTGGCATTGGTGTTTCACAAACACATCTTGTTACTTTTGTAATACCAAGCAGTGAGATCTGTTTCTTTATATGGTGTATTTGCATGTATTTGTATTTAAGTGCAAAAGCGGGCATTAACATTGCCTTAATCTACTGAATTATACACATAATTCAGTAAACAACTTTTTTTGGCACATGCCGATTAAGACCTGGAAACCTGGAAACACACATGTTAAAAGCAATACAGCTGCATTGCATTCATGTTTTGAATTAGATATTTATTAGGCCTTTTTCTTAGCCTTGATGTGATGAGTATTCTTCCAAGATAAAATGGCATAACAACTTAGACCCCTCCCACAAAAAAAGTTATCTTAACAACTGAATTATTTGAAACAAGATGAAGAATAACATCATATATTTTGTTTTGACACAGGTGAATGTAAAGCAAGGTTTACCAACAGAAAAGTGGCATATTGTGTCAAGTTTCACCCGGAAGATGATAAACAACATTTGTTTGTGGCAGGAACTGCAGACAAGAAAATCATATGTGTAAGTTTGATTCTTACTTTTCTGTGTGTAATGTTTTAATCCTTTCCCGTGTAATGATTCTTTCTGAAAACCCACAAGATAAATGAATTATTTTGGAAAACATTTTGGAAAACAAAGAAATTGCTTGTGACAAGCAATTTCTTTGTTTCCCACAATGTTTTCTATCTAGACACACATTCAAAATTAAAAAGAATTATTCACTTGAAATTATCATCTGCTGCATCTTCTAATTTGGACAAGTATAAAATTTTGACTGAGGCCATAGCGCAGTTGGCATTGCATCAGACTCTCTGTCGTGAAGTCCTGGGTGCGATCTCCGACCATGTCAAATATCCTTCAGACAAAATTGTCTGCCACCAATAGCATGGTAATTGTTAACCTAATTGGGTGAGCAGCTGGAGGCTCAGTAAGGATGTCGTGGTAGTACTGGTATGAGACACCACAGGAATCCATGGTTAGATGCTCTCGCCGCCGTTATATGACAGTCACAGTTGAAAGAAGTGTAAAGTCCAATAGATTAGTTTAAGATTTTGCCATCTGGCATTGATTAGATATTACCTTTTGGGTAAGTGTCAATCTGTTGGTTTGATTTTTTATCTTCTACATATTTTCTTTCTTGCTTATTTATAAATAGACCATTGATGCAGTGCTCAAATTTCCTGCTTCTATGTTACAAAACAAAAAATAATATTTGGATATAAACATAAAGAGATAACCAACATTTGCAAATATTTTCTAATGCTTTCCAAGCAATCCTTTATTTTAGGAATGGATTTAAAAGTAGATACTTTATATTTTCAGTGGGACATTCGATCAGGAGAGATAGTACAAGAATATGACCGACATCTGGGTGCTGTAAACTCTATAACATTTGTAGATCAAAATAGACGATTTGTCTCCACATCGGACGATAAAAGTTTACGAGTTTGGGAATGGTATGCAGAGATACAGATGAGAGGGGGGCAATAGCTTTTCAAAACACAATATTTGCTTTATTAGCGAGCCGGGACTTTATGTCTGGGGAGCTAATGTCACAGCCCTAGTGTTGGCGTCGCGCCGCGTCCCGTCCCGTCTTCACTTGAAAAACTTTAACCTGGTCTATATCTCAGGCACTATTAGAGATACAGCCTTGATATTTCATACATGGATAAATCTCGACAAGACCTTTCATTTGGGACCATGACCTTTGACCTAGTGACCTTGACCTTGGAGTTTGACCTACTTTTGAAAAACTTTAACCTGGCCTATATCTCATGCACTAGTATTGATAGAGCCTTGATATTTCACACATGGATACCTCCTGCCAAGACCTTTCATTTGGGACCATGACCCTTGACCTTGTGACCTTGACCTTGGAGTTTGACCTACTTTTAAAAATTAGCTGTTTTTGTGACAAGCTCCCGTATAGGCGAGCTACATTGTCCACGGACAACTCTTGTTGTTTATTTGACTCTAATGAGGTGAGTACTATTTGCAGTTGTCTTGTTGATACAACTCCAATGAGTACCCACAGCATTAGGTTTTGATTTGAAATAACAATTTCAGAATGTCTTCACCCTCTCTTAGTGGTAGCTCTGGGTATTTATTTATACTATGATTCACTCATTCCTTTATTGAAACTTTTTGATGTCCCACATGATAAAGGCTTATAAAAACTTTGTGAAAAATTGAGAAATTGCTTTTGACCATCAATTTCCCACATTTCACTCTGAAAGAACGAAAAAAAAATGTTAAATTTGATTTTATAGAAAGTGCCGACTGTATCATCTTTGCATTTAGATCAGTCTAAATTTTTTCTGTCTTGTTATAGATGAAGTCAAATATTAAGAATTTTTATGCATCTGTTTGTCTGTCCAAATGTTTATCCGTCTATTTGCAAGGTCTTGACTTCTCCTATTAAGTGTATTTCTCTATCAAGTTGTACACTTGACTATATAATATTTGAGTTGGGATCTGAAAAAAAGTCCCTCATATCATTTGAGACAGCCATGTTTCAAGATCAGGCTGTGCCTAGTTGCAGTCTGACGGGATCCATGTTACTCTCATTTGGTTGCTACAGACCATGAAGAAATTATTTCTGAAAAACATGGTTTCTGATCAGACTGCTTGTATATGCAGGCTGATCTGGAACCATGTTGGTCTCAAAAGCCATTAGTCTTTTTCGATTATTTTAATGGGCAAATACTGTAAACATGTGCCGTAATATCATGTGTGGACTATACATGTATGTCTTGTTTTCATTGCAGGGATATTCCTGTAGATTTTAAGTACCTGGCCGATCCATCTATGCATTCTATGCCAAGTGTTACACTCTCTCCAAATGGTTTGTAGATTTTATCCATTTCCCAAAACAAGACCTGCTTTTGATATCCCTGGTAGATGACAGCTTGGAAAACCATTGAGGCAAAAGAAGAAAATGCTGATAATCAGCATTTTCTCCTTTTGTTTCAATGCTTTCTGCATAATATTGTACCCAAATAATGAATTTATTAGCATCAATTCTGTTGTCTGCTTTCAAATTGAAACTTCCGAAATGTTCCTTGTCTGGGAATGGGTTAAGTACAGAGCTGATCCATCTATGCATTCTATGCCAAGTGTTACATCAAAGGTATGTACACTAATCATGTTCTAGTATCAACAATTTCTATTAGGACTGGATACAAATAATCTTCATTTTAGGGAAATTCTATGTTGAATTTATGTTTTTGCCCTCAATGTTTTCTGTTCAAAACTGTTACCTTAGGTAACATCAATTGTGTTGTTTGTAACAGCCATCCTAAAATTTTGTTGTGTGTAAAAGGGTTATTGAAGTATGATGAGAATCTATGCTTTTGCCAGATGTTTACTGCTGGTGATGAGATGCTATTAATCCTTTCCCAAACAAGATCTGGTTTTGACGTCAGTAACAGAAAAGGTCATAGAAAACATTGAGGCTAGAGAAGAAAATACTGATAGCCAGAATTTTCTCCTTTTGCTTCAAAATGTTCTGAGCTATATTTCATGCGAATTTCATCTGTATCAGCATTCATTTTGTCAACTGCATCAGCTTTTTACTTGGGCCACCCTAAAATTTGCTGTGTGGGAAATGTTCAAAAGTCATGTAAATTGATCTGACTTGTTATATATGCAAAGGATGATCTGGATCCATGTTGGTCTCCAATGAGAAAATGGTCCTTATTCCCTTTCCCATTCCCTTTCAGTGGTGCTTTTGGATGCCTCTCAAGAAAAATGTTTTCAAAAACTTTGTGGAAAATGAAGGAATTGCTTGAATTCAACAGCTTGAAATTTTGATCTGCAACACCTGTCAAATTAGAACAGTGTAAAATTTTGCCATCTTGTTATTGGTTTACCCTTTCCCAAACAAGACCTGATAATGGGCATTTTCTCCTTTTGCCTCAATATTTTCTATGCTGTATTGTATCAAACCTTTCCCAACATCCATTTTGTCGTCTGCAGTGGCTTTCAAATAGGAACTGTCCAAAATTTTGCCATCTGGTAATGGGTTAGACCAGCTAATTTATTCATACAACTTTTTTTCAGGTAAATGGTTGGCATGTCAGTCTATGGATAACAAAATATGTGTATTCAATGTGTTAAATAGATTCAAGTTTATGCGGAAGAAAACATTTACCAGTCACATGGTAAGCTTTTGTAACTTTTGTCCTCCATAATTAGCTCACCTGAGCACGAAGTGCTCGAGATGAGCTATTGTGGTCTGTCATCATCCATCCGTTTGTCTGTCTGTCTGTTCGTTCGTCAACAATTTCTTCAAACATCTACTTCTCCAGAACCAATGGGCCAATTTTGACGAAAATTGGCAAGAATGTTTGTTGGGTGACCCTTCTTAAAATTGTTTGCGGATTTTTGATTCGTCAATAAATGTTGGCGTGGCAGGGCAGGGCTTATCGGACTTAGAGAAATCATAAGAAAATTCTTTAAAAATCAACCATGTGGCCAATTTGAACCAAACTTGGCGGGAATGTTCCTTTAGTAACCCTTTCAACGTTTGTACATAAATTTTTAGTTTTGTAAAAAATTGTGGGCATGAGAAATCGTTAGAATGTTTAAAACAAAAAAGTCAGGTGAGCGATATAGGGCCATTCTGGCCCTCTTGTTGTTAAAACCCTTTCATAAATGATAAATTTTGAAGATGATGAAGACTTCATAATAAATGCATATGAAAGGTTTAGATTGTATTAAATTCTGTAAAATATACTGATTGAAGGGTTCAACATTGACCCAAGCCAGACAGACATTACATGGTCAGGTCTTGTTACACATGCTACATGATTCCCTGTCATGACCTTAGACTTGATCTTAAGTAGGTCGGTAATTCTCTTAATTTCTGTAGTAACCTCTTATCGAATTTTTAAAAGTAGCCAGGGGATTATACATAGATTCAGTCATAGAAGGAGAAACCTTGCCCACCTTGCAATGAAATCATTTGCTGCTTTTCTCCTTATGCCTCAATGCTTTCCAAAGCCCTGTTGATTACAGACATCTAAACCAGGTCATGTTTAAAGGCTTAAACCATAAAATATTTAGGTATGTTTATTTCGTATTGCAGGTAGCAGGTTATGCATGTAGTCTTGACTTCTCTCCGGAAATGTCGTAAGTAGATTTTTACATAAATATTTTTAAGTCTTTCCCAAGTACAAAATTAGATATGGCAAAATTAAAAATATTTGAAGACATGAAAACCTTTTTAGCGAGCTGGGACTTTATGTCCAGGGAGCTTATTTCACAGCCCTAGTGTTGATGTCTGCATCATGTCGCGTCCTGTCCTGTCTGGTCGCGTCTTTCAAAACTTTAACCTGATCCTTTTATCTGGGACCATGACCTTTGTTCTTGTGACATTGACCTTGGAGTTTGACCTACTTTTAAGAAAATTTAAACTGGCCTATATCTTAGGCACAATCAGAGATAGAGCCTTTATATCACACACACACACATACCTCCTACCAAGACTTTTCATTTGGGACCATGACCTTTGACCTCCTGATCTAGACCTTGAAGTTATGCTGTTTTTGTGACAAGCTCCTGTTTAGGCCAGCTATGTTGTCCGCGGACAACTTATGTTTTAAACTAGAATAGCAGATCCATAGGAGGTTCAAGGGAACTCCTTCTGTTACCTGATAATTTCATTTTCATATTCAGAAATTCAGTCAACATTGTGTATACACGTTAACAATTCCATATGATATTTCTTGAATATATTTTTATGCACTCATATCAAATGATCGGTGGCATAATTGTTTTACTTGTGTCCGTTTGTATGCCTGTCTGTCATTCTGAAAATCTGAAAATTTAACATTAGCATTTTGGGGAGCATTAGAGCTTCACAAACACATCTTGTTTTCCTTGTTTGCATGTCTTATAACCTAGCATGAGTCACTTTAAATAGAAAGTTTACCATTTTGCAAGTCCAATTCAATGTTACTGGTTGTACTTTTCAGATATTTGGTGTCGGGAGATGCTGATGGGAAGCTGTATGTCTGGGACTGGAAGACCACTAAACTGTACACCAAGTTCAAGGCGCATGATGATGTGTGCATCTCCGCCATATGGCATCCGCACGAAACTTCTAAAGTTGCCACGGCGGGGTGGGATGGGGTGATAAAGTACTGGGACTAAATCTTGTCATGTTGATACTGCAAATTACCTACTAGAGTACAAAACAAAGACGCAAATTACCTACTAGGGTATGAAACAAGGACACAGATCAGCCTGTACACGCATGCAGTCTGGTCCTAATCTCAGAACTTGCTTATCTAGATAGACCCATTACCAAGCAACAAAATTCTAGACAGGTTCAGATTCAAAGATGTTGCAGATAAAAATTGAAAGTAAATGGAATTTCTTTTTTTGTCTTTTTGTGTGCAGAACAGTGTGGAAAATGAAGAAATTGTTTCTTTTCCAAAGCCTTGATCTTATTGGTCGCTAAAAAGTGTCAATTTTGTAGATGGGTTAATCCGGAACATTTTAAAGAAAATCTTTTTGTATAAAATATAGACTGGCAATAAAATCTGTGTGCCATTATCATAATCGTTTTAAGCAAACTCTGAGTAACAGTTAACCCTATCTCAAACTAGACTTGGTTTTAATTTTCCTTACTGAAAATGATAGGGAAAAATATGAGATGAAAAAGAAATGCTGATGATTAGTATTTCTCCTTTTGCCTGAATTTTTTCTGTGCCTTATAGTACGCAAGTCCCTTCATAAGTATCGATTTTGTCATCTACAGCATGTTTCAAATGGGACCAACCTAAAATTTCCCTTTTTGTAAAGTGTTAACCCATGACCACACAGTGACTCTTTTTGAAATTGCTTGTGACAAGCAATTTCTTCATATTCCACAATATTTTCTATACAAAAAGACCTAACAGTTTAAAACTTCATTAAATTTAAATTGTCGTCTGCCACATATTTGAATAAGTCTAAAATATTGTTGTTTGGTAAAGTGTTAAGCAATAATAAATTCATTGCTTAATCCCCATGGACTAAGTAATCGCTTATACTTGTTCAAAAGTACCAAAATGATTTGTTATTGTGTAGTTATTATTATTTACATTTTGTAAAAAATGTTTTACAAATAAAGCCTGAAATATCCTGAACTACTGAAATGTGTCTTTTGATTACTTTGATTATGAATTATGGATGATATAGAGGCCATTAAGGTGTTCCATCGATCTTTAGCTATAAAAAACTGCATGCAACTTCAGGTGTCATCTTCAGTAGCAACGAAAACTGGCCAGGGTATCCCTTGTTATTTTCCATTGCTGCAGATGATGCCCCGAAATTTATGAGGGTATTTCTCGTTGATTTCCGTTTTTAACGGATGACAACTGAAGATACACAAAGTGTTTGGTATCATGTATGTAATGATGGGTTGTACTCCTTAACCCTTTTCCAAACAAGATCGGTTTTGACGTCCTTATTAGTCCTTATTATAAAAGGCTTGGAAAATGATTAGGCAAAAGAAGAAAATGCTGTTAATCAGCATTTTCACCTTTTGTGTCAATACCGGTAATTTGTAGACCATATTGTACTGATTTTTAAAAGATATAATATACCATATAATCCTGACGTTTTTTTTTTGCTTCAAACCGAATTTAAATTTGCCAGTTTCTTTTTATAGAATTATTGACGTTTTTTAATTGTAATCATACATGATTCCCGCGGTGTTTCCAAAAGGTCGATCGCCGCTGTTTTTAGCTCCACTGGCCTTTCAGGCCAGCGAGCTATTGTCATGGCGCTGTGTCCGTCGTGCGTGCGTGCGTGCGTGCGTGCGTCCGGTCGTCAACTTTTTTCTTTAAAAATCTTCTTCTCATAAAGTACTGGATGCATTTCAACCAAACTTCACAGGAATGATTCTTAGGTGACCCTCTTTCAGATTCCTTCAAATAGTTCTGATTGAACCAGAAAGTTTGGAGTTATCTGCCCTTGCATGTCAAAAATGACATTTTTACCGTAACAACTTGGAATATTGACAAATGATGACAAAACTTGTGCACAATGTTGGTGGCTGTTAGATCTTGATTGTGTGTATATTTCAGCTTTATCGGAATTTTACTTCCTGAGTTATGTGCTCATTTATAGGGATAATGATATGAAGCTAATGCTAAGAATGAGTAAAGTATGAAATGGGTGAAAGGGTTACAGGTTTATGGTTAGTGAGAGTTACTGATTGCAGTATATAATTATCTCTTAGACAGGGCTTCAGATAAGTGGGGCTAGACATTATAACTTCATTATTTCAATTCCAAACTCTATGTTGTGGGTACTCATTTGAATCGTCTCGACGAGACGATACAAATGAGTATCCACAACATAGAGTTTGATGAACAATAACAGAATTGTAAATTGCAGTTTGAAAAGTTATCACTCCCTCTTATCTGGAGCTCTGCTTAGAGGTTATTAAGGGGTGTATTTGGAAGTGCAGAATGGAATTTCACCCTTTCCCAAATGGCAAAACATTTATTAGTAATATGGTATATTTAGGAAGATCTACAGTTCATAAGTAAATTTAGATCTATTTGGTACAAGGAAGATTTTCATTACTAGTATCGCCATAGAAGTTGAAAACAGCATAAAACCCCAATAAAACCAAATCATTAATAGTATCATCCTAAACTGGAATTATCTCCCATTTCATTTAACCCTTTCCGAAATGGCAATTATCTGGTTAGAAACGTAGGATATTAAGGAGTAATAGATAAACAAATTTAGATCTGTTTGGAAGAAGGAAAATATTCATTGCTGATATGGACCTAAGCTGGAATTTCCTTCAACCCTTTCCCAAGTAGCAAACATTTAGTTTTACATTCTTCTTGCTCTAAGAACCACAGGTATTGAACATTCTAATCAAAATTTGGATTAAATATTAAATGAAGCTCAGGCCTGTGGAGCGACTCAAGACCTTCAGGTCTTTCTAGTTCTCAAATATTGACAGAGAAATGAACAGACATAAAGAGGGGCGTTAAGCTGTTCTTAAGGGGGAATGCTCCAGTTTCCTATTTTTTTCCCAATAATAGAATTTATTTATATTTTGTATGTTGAAATTACATGTTATTTCCAATTGAAAAATAAAATAAAAATGGATGGTCAGCGATCTTGTTTGAATTTTATAGGCATTCGTATCACATACCCCTACATCGAAAAAATGCACAATTTCTTGCACCTGTCCAAGGTCACTAGAATGCTGTATATTCATCGTTTAGTCCCGAAAACGGATTTAAAGTGACGTCTTACATTTCATAAGAACAGAAAACCCAAAATATGTGCTATTATAAACGCGTAAATGTATAAAACAGCATGCTCACGTGTTCGGTTAGATCAACGAAGCTGGAGTGTTTTATGTCAAAATTTGCATATTTTTGGAAATATTTCAAGTTCTACATAATATAACTTGATAAAACTCCCTCATTGTATTAAGCAACATGTCCTGGTAATAATTCAAAAAGAAAATGTATAGGTCAGCGCACTTATAAGTGAATTACAGCAATTTTTATCAGCCACACAGGAATAAAATTACGCAAAACAGTGGTAACTCAGGGTTTTCATTAAGAGGCGGCAGGCGGCCAAAATGACTGTCTTAAATCAAATTTCGACCGCCTATAATCGTTTGATAAGTGGTACTGTCTCTATTACCCCTGCTTGGGAAAGGACTCCCATGCCTCCTGTACCTTTTCAGCCTCCTACTTCAAATCTTATTGAAAACCCTGTAACTGCATAACACTTACGACTGTCTTGCTCTAAATAATCGATTTCCATCTTGAGAAAATCAGTTTCGCATAATAAATACACCTTACCGTCGAAAATGGTAAATTGTAATGGGGCAGTTACACATGACAATCGGTGATAGATCGGTTGTTTGTTTTGTCCAGGTAAGGACGGAACCGACCAAAACCGATATACAACCGACGTCTCCGATTGGCAGACGATTTGTCACTCACCACAAACTATTTGGAAAAGATGAGTTTCGTCGGTGAAAACTAACCGATCGAGATTTTTAAACTGTTTAAAATTCTCGATCGGTGAAAATTTTAAACGAATAAGCGATTGACAAGCTATTTATAACCGATATCACCGATCGGTCAGTGATAAGCAACCGATTAACAAATATCTATTAACGATGGGAAAAGATGAGGTATTTTCCAGTCGAGTATCCATTCTTTATGAATACATTTACATTTTATTGTAGAAAAAGGCCACCGGCCCAAAATCCAACATTTTGTACAACAGTACAACAAACAGATACATTATAATCAACTGCCCCTTAACGACAATCAATCTTCTCTATCAGTTTCATTATATAAATTGCTGTAATTTGAACAGTTGTAGGATTAGTACTTCCCAATAAGCTGTTGAAAGCTGCTCGATCCCTACGACCATTATACCAACTATATAAATAATTAAGCCTCGTGTCTTTAAATTGTTCACACTCAAAGAATGCATGATATTCATCTTCTGTTTTAACAATGTCGCTTGATACGGAACAATGCATGCTAATTCAATCCTCTCTTTTTAAACCAAAATTTCTTCCCAGTTCAATGTTTAATTTATGATTGAACAACGGAAACGCGCTAATGCTTTTCTGTGCTTAAACGGTATGTCAAACATTAAATATTTTTCAGGCTCTAAAACAGATTTAAAGTGCTTGCAGGTGTCACATCGTGTAGAATTGCCAATGTCGTTGTGCCAGTCTTGTCTCGCGCAGTCCGTCACTCGTTGTTTAAACATACTAGTACGTAAAATTTGATATTCGTCCCCTACATCTTGTGCGATCCAAACGTATCCAAAGCCATACCTAAACAAAATATTTTTTACTTTGGTTGCCCATGTATATCCATTTGTTTCATCAAATGACTTAATCATTTTATAACAATGTAAAGCATTTCTATTGTTCGGCATACGCAGTAAATGACACCAAAGTTTAATACATTTCATGTAATATAATATATTACATACATCGGAAGACGCACACAATCGCCAAGAATCATACTACAATGTATTATTACTTGTAGAATTAATACCCATAAAATATCTGCAAAATTCTAACTGTGCCTTTTCCGTAGCTTCGCTATAGGTTGTACCCCAAATTTCAGTCCCGAAAGTTAGAATAGGAGCTACCATGCTGTCAAACATAACGAATATAAAAGTTTACCTGAAAAATTATTACATGTCCTTTTGGTGTCTTAGATGTCAAAATGGCGCATTCTGGGGATTCTACCTCAGATAGTTTTGGAACGCACTGATGTCACACTCTCTGAGTTCGACTAGGATAGTGCTGTATTGCCCAAACTAAAGTCTTTCTTTTTCGTTAGCCATTGCTTCGTCCAACATCTTCTTTGTCTCCTGTGGCGGCGACAATTTCCGCCTCGGAGGCCCAAGTGAATGCCATGTCCAAGGTTTAAGAGAGCTTGCTGTTGAAGTAATAGACCAAACTGCTGGATTGCCCTTCCAACATTCATTATATCATACACTGAACTAAAAGTTATCGGTTTTCATCGCTTATGTATCATTTTAATGGAAAAACCGACGGCAGTCTCCTGAACAAAGATTTGCCAGCTATTCATCGCCGACATCACCGATCTTTGACCGGTGAACACATACGGATCACCGGTTGTATCCGATGGAAAGCGATAGACCTCTGGTCGAACACCGATCAATCACCGATCAATCACCGACTGCCCGATTGACAACCGTTGTAAAAGCGACGACAGCCGATGGTAAATTAAGCAAGTAAGCGATCATCACCGACCAAGCTCCTACTGGCCAGCTATTTGTCGCCTACGGAGAACCGATCTACTTTGTATTTTACCGATCAATAAGCCATTTATCGCCGATACCCTGTTACACATAAAGTCTGAAATTCTAATACCGATGACAACCGATCACATGAGAGAAATAATTCACCGATTAAGGACCGATTTAAGTCTCATCGTATGTGTAACTGGGGTGTAACGGTGTGCTATATATAAAATTGAAAATATGGTAGCGAAACATATTGGTACGAAACATTTTATTTACTACAGTAAAGACCGAGTGTTCCGAAAAACTGGAGCATTATCCCTTAATTTGTTATTTCAAATCCAAACCTTTGTGGTACTCTTTTGAACCGTCTCGACGAGACGATCTAAATGAGTACCATCACTATCGGTTTTGATTTGAAAAATGAAACATAGGCTACAAATGTATTGTGCTTTTTAAAAAGAATGTGGTCCTCTTATCTTTAGCTCTGGTGTTGGAGATTGTATCTGTTGAATGTTAAAAATAGATAAAGTTCACAATTGATAGCAAAGCTTCATGTAAATTGTCGCGGCAAGAAATCACGTTACACGATATTTTCAAAACATTTTTAACAATTCTTTTAATTCTTGGACACAGCTTTTTAATACCACCAGATAAAAATACTAATTGGCGATCGAGGTAATTTTGTTTGTTTGTCAAAAACTGTTTACCTTGTGTTCTTTTTATGATCAACTACAACCACCAAACCCATGGTGCATGTCCGTCTTCCCTGCTTCAAACGTTTTTTTTTCAAATTTGGTTACGTGCTGATATACTAGTTACGGAAAGTCACAGAAACTGTCGAGTGATGCGATTCCCCACCGTGAATTATGTAACCCATTACCAAACAAAAAAAAAAAAAAAAAAAAAAAAAAAAAAAAAAAAAAAATCAGACCGATGCAAATTCAAAGATTTTGCAGACGACAATTTCAAGTGAATTGAATTTTACACAATTTGGCCTTTTGGGATAGAAAACATTGTGGGAAATAAAGAAATTGCTTGTCACAAGCAATTTCTTCATTTTCCACAAAGTTTTCGAAAGCCATAGGGAGTCGAAAGAGTTATTGTGTGGTAATGGTAAAAGTTGGAAAGGCTGGTGTTGAGACTCGTCCAGAGTCTGCAAACCGAAACACGAATAAAGAAAGTTAGTAAACAGGGCCCCGTATTATATTGCGTTTTTATTCACCTGAAAGGGTGTGGCTAAGCCAAAAGGTTATTCGACGAGTTTACTTCTCGATACCTTGGTTAACATAAGAGAAAAACGTGCGGCACGAGCATGAAAACATTTCGAAATTGAAAGACTGTGCGTTTGTAAAACTTGTTATTAAAAAACCTCGTAAATACATCTTGATTCAAGCTGCAGTTACAATAATTTGCAATAACACCGACGATTTACCGCTAATTGAAAACGCTGTTTCTCCTCAATCTTCAATGTAATAACCGTTTACTAGGCTCCGCCCTGTCTCCCGAAAAAAATCGGAATATACTAAACATCTTAAGATCAAGTTTTTGTGTAAACTGTGTAACAAGACATCTGATTGCACGAGAAATCCGACTGAGCCTGTTACAAGTAATTATGCAAAAATCAAACGTACGATCGTTAGTAATACGGGCCCCAGGTCTTTCAAATGTAGAAAAGACAAAATAAAATGTGTCTTATCCAAAGTAAAGGGGCCCTTCTGGGAAGTCCATAAGGCGACATATGTCGAATTATGCAAAGGACCATATACAGTAGAAAGATAGGAAAATGTTCACCAAAATATAGAAAACATTGTGGGAAATGAAGAAATGCTTGTCACAAGTAGCCTGGGTCCAGTCGTCAATATACAATTTGGTCAATAAGATAACGCATAAAAAATCAATACCCGTTAGATATCGCGGCATCCGTCTTTGATCGTGTTGATATTAATATTAATATTATTGACATGATATTTGGACCGGAGAAAGAGAAAGAGGGAAAAATGATCAGTCTGGAACCCAGTCTAGTCACTAGCAATTCCGTCATTTACCACAATGTTTTCTACAGCCTTTATCTTTCGGGGAGTCAAAAAGAGTTAATTGGTGGTAATGAGTGAACCCTTTTCAGAACGAGCCCTTAAATTAATCAACGAGAGTAATGCCCATTTGACTTTATTTCAATTACCTTTTTCAAAAAGCAGAACATTCGAACTATTCCATTGTGAAAGCTGGGGCAGACAACAAAATTATTGTTGATAAAGATTAGATTTAAAATTTTGTTTATAATATACAATGTAGCCTACACATAGGCTATAGCACAGGATTAAAATTTTGTTTATGATATACGATGTAGCCTACACATAGGCTATAGCGCAGAAAATATTGAGTCAAAAAAAGAAAATGCTTGGTATATGTACTTTCTTCTATCGTCTCAATGATTTCCTAAGCTTTTCCAGATGGTACGTTAACCCTTTCCCAAACAAGACCCGGTTTTGACGTCCCTAATGGAAAAGGCTTGGGAAAATATTGAAACAAAAGAAGAAACTGCTGATAACCAGCAGTTTCTTCTTTTGTCTCAATATTTACTGTGCCATATTTTACACAAATCCTATCTTTAATAACACCCATTTTGTCATTTATGGCACTTTTTGAAATGGATCACCCTAAAATTTTGTCATTTGGGAAAGGGTTAATATCCAGTTTTGTTGGGGGCGGGGGGGGGGTAGGGCATGTCTGCAAGTTTTGACCCATACTGCTAATCTAGGCTTTATACCAAGTCCCATAGCAACAGCATGAGAAATGGGGTATTTTGGGTTTCCGACAAGGGTCAAACCAAATGGGCCTACAGTCACAAAAATGTTTACATGCTTAAAACTTCGTATTTAAAAAGACGACGAATTATGCTTGCCATGTAGCAAAAACAAACGCGCTGATAAGCTTTGCGGTGACCGCAAAGCTTAATTGCGTCTTTGTTTTCGCACATGCTAAATTCCCTCTCTTCTGACGAGGCTCATATGTAACTGTGTTGTTGATTGAATGAGGTTTAACCATTCGTCCAACAACTATGGTCTACAGTAGCGTATCCAAGATTTCTGTGAAAGGGTTCGGAAATAAAAATAGAGGGGGGGGGTCGTTTTCCTATTTGTATACAAAATTCACCGAATGTCAGCTTGAAATTGAAATAATAAGGCTACAGATGGATTTCGTTTGAACCCCCCCGAACCCCCTCTGGATCCGCCACTGTCAAATCTTGACAGCTGGAGCACTAGATTCATGTTTTTTTCATAACTACAATATCCTTTGATAACCTCCAGCTGTTCGCCGATATAGGCATTTACGATTATCCAAACATAAGTGCGCGACCATTTTGTCGCTGTCGGGAATCGAACCCACATGAATAAGAGCTCGATGTGCACTCCGAGTTGCGCACTTAAACAAAAGTTGTCAGCTTCGGAAATACGTATTTGTATTTATACAGCGCTTGGCAGTCGAGCTCGAAATCTTCAATAAACTTTTCGTCGTTTTTCAACGAAAACCTCGTAACTGCAGTTTAGAACAAGTTGAAGTTGCAAGGTTTTCGTTGAAAAGCAGCGTATTGTTTATTCCAGTTTTTATATTTTTGGCTGGTCAATTTGGATAGAAAGCATTGTGGGAAATGCAGACATTGCTTGTTACAAGCAATTTCTTCTTTTCCACAATGTTTTCAAAAACCTTTTTCTTATAGGGCACCAAAAAATTTGGTCATAATTAAAGGAATGGGATTTAAATGACTAACAAGTAGCAGGTACTCATCGACTATTTATTCCAAAATATATTCCGAAAGATATTTATAATACAGAAATATTAATGATTAATGATTTCAATAATCAATTTAGATTCTAATAGGATTTGATAGAATAATCCATAATGGAATTTTATTAAAGACTCTCGAGTTTCAATTTCATTGAAAAATCGGATCTTAATTTCAAACATGTATAAGCCAAAAGAAGTATCTGACAACAAATTTTGATTGCTTTTTAAATTTTTGTTTTCATTTTTTATTAAGAGAAAATAATAACATTTTCTCTAATTTTGTAAAAATTATAATTGTATGTTTGATGTTAATTGTTGTTAATATTTTTTGCCCAGTTTATTTTAAGGTAAGACCACGTTCTGTAGACATGTTGGTAGGCCTAATCAGTCTTTTGTTCTTTTTATTCAAATCGATACGAACAGGGTTGCCACACGCCAGGAAATAGTCAGAGAAAAATTAATATTTTTGTAAGGTTTGGAAATAATCAGGAAAAGAAGTGATCTGTTGGGGAAGTTTAAATTATAGTCTAGAGCCATTGAATAGTCAAAGAACTCTGAATAAATGTGATACAGTGTCATATATTTAATGATTTCAACATTACCTTTATACGCTCTCTAGATAACGATATAAAAAAGTTCTTTTGGAAAGAATTTGCACGGTGAGACCAAAAATACCGCGACGCAACGTGCCGAGGAATTTTCAAATTTTGTCTGTGAAATTGTCAAGGAATTATATTTATGCTCTGGCTGGTGGCGCCCTGTTCCGGATTACAGCCCATCATTAACTACAAAATATTTCGCGCATTTTCGTTGCGTCATCCGTAGCAACGAAAATTGAAGAGGTTGTCCCTCGTCAATTTTCGTTGTCACTGGTGACCCCCTCAGATGCACGAAGTGTTTTGGTATCTAATGATGGGCTGTAATCCTTAAATGCTTTTTTCTTTTCGGAACAAAGCATTGTTGGAAAATATGCTGAATGGTTTAACCCCTTCCCAAACGACGATTTCTTAGAATGCTTCAATCTCTAAGCTGTTGAAGACAAAAATATAAATGCTTTCAGAAACAGAAACCAATATTGTACTTGCAGGGCAACACCCAAAGAAAAGGAGGAAATGCTGAGACCAAACATTTTCTTGTTTTCTCTAAATATTTTAGCACCTAACATTTCTTTTCGGACCCGTCATAAATAGGCCTTGTTCAGGAAAGGATTAAATGACCTTAATATTTTTTCGAACATTTGAATAAGCTTGAATTACGATATCGCTGCTTTTCAACAAAAACCTCGCAACTGCAGCTTAAAACTGTAAGCTGTAACCGTAAGCTGCAGTTATGGGGATTGCGTTGAAAAGCAGCGATATGTTGGTTTATATACTGAACAGAAGTGAAACTTTACACTGTAAGATTTATTGTTTATGGAAAAGTTTCGGACTGAAACTCTTAAATATATTTTGACGTTATTTCCG